>PVIA01002494.1:0-206939 GCA_004024845.1 Tonatia bakeri | reverse complement strand
CCCCCCCCCAACACACAGCCCAAGCATTCTTTTCTTGTATATATACCCGGATATATACTGAGATCAATACCTCCCCGTCCCTACCGCCCACCACAGCCCCTGCCCCAGCCTAGCTGGGTGCGCCTCTGATAAGTCCCTGCCACCCGGACCCCCTCTCCCCACAAGTGCCCGAGTCATTGGACCCTCGCCCCCACCCCACCCCCGCCACTGCCCTAACTTCCTTTCCAGGACCTCACTTCTTTAATGTTAGGGTCACGTTTAGGCTACAAGCTGAGGGGCAGGCAAGCAAAGGAGGGGGGAGGACAAACAACCCCCCGTCCCACGCAAACGCGTCCCCGAGGCAGCAGCGCTCGGTGCCCACCGCATCGATCCCGTCAGCCAAACCCTTAATAACCGAAGCGCTCTCCAGGCCCGCAGCCCCATCACTCACCTTCATTAGCCAGAGCGTTTTACTTTAAAGTAAGGCAATTTGCTCTTTGTCTCCTAATGGATGGAGAGCGCATCCGAGCTCCCCTCCTCCCGCGTCGCCTTTGACGAAGTGTACAAAGCCAGAGGCTCTTCCGTGCTCCCACCCCGGCCCCCACCCCGCCCCTCCACTGCGGTAAAAACCACCTCCCGGTGCTCGCCTCGCCGCCTGAAGTTGCATCTTCCCTCTCCTGGAATTGCGGAGCCCGGCAACTACCAGCAGGAAAAGCCCAGCCGCCCTCCCCGCTCCCGGGAGCCCCTCCCCGGCGCCCCCAACCCGCGGTGCACACCGCAGTCCCCGGCGCGTCCAGGCCCGGGCCCCGCGCCCCCCGCCCTCCGCGGGCCCGCGGCGCCCCCCACCGCGGCCCCTACCTTAGCCGGGAGGCGGCGGCGGGGGGAGGAGGATGCGCACGCCCCGCGCCTCTGAAGGTGAAGCCCAGCGCCCGAGGCGCGGAGCCGAGCGCTGCTCTAGACCGACCGCGCCAGCTGCGCCCGGGCGCGGGGGACGCGCGAGGGCGCGCGGACCCCGCCACGCGCCCGGCCCCCTCCCCGCGCCTCCCGTGCGCGCCTCGGAATCTCCCGCCTCGCGGGGACCCCGGCGCGGGCCGGGCTCGGGGAGCTGCGCTGCGCAGGGAGGGGACCTGGCCACCGCGGCCCAGCGCAGGCCCGAGGCTTCCCCCAGCCCCGGAATGGTCTGCCCTGTAGGAAACGCACACTCTCCACTATTGTCTCATCAGCACAAAGTTCTGCCACACTGCGGGGAAAGTCTGGAGGCTCGCGATGACTCAGGCGCAGCTCATTCTTCTCCTAACAGCCTTGAATCACGATCCCAGCGACTCGTTGTCGCCCCTTCCTCCCAAGGACTCCGCCGCCGCAGCCCCAATTAGGGGGAGCTGTTTACGCGCGCACACGGATCCTCACTCACGCACGCATCCATACGTGCAGACGTGTCGGGGATGCATCTCAGCCGACTTGGGCACCTGAGCACTGAGCCTCGAGTCCAGAGCGTTTTGTGGGGCTCCTGGTGGTCCCGAGCGCGTGTGCGTTACAAATGGCCTGGGAGGGGGTGCGTTTACTCAACTTCCTGGAAATGTGTTTTAGGGTATTCAGACGCGGAGTATCAGTGCATGAAGTGCTGAACCGAGATCAAAGGGTCCCTCTGGAAAGACTTCAGGACACGGATTCTGCTGCTCGGCAATTTTTAGTGACTTGTTTTTATGTTTATCTTTGAAAAGTTCGACTCTAATTTTTCTGTTTTTCAAACTCCGTTTCTTCACCCCAACTACTCCCCGTGGGCGGTACTTAGTTACAATAAATTGAGCCTGGGAACAAAAATCCCAATTTGACTCCCCAAACCATTATTGGTGCGGGGCGGGGGGGGGGGTCGGCGAGGGCGGGGGAGGGCGAGCGGAGCGCCCCCTGCTCGGCGCGCGGCCATGAGCTGTGGCCCGGGGAGGGAAGCGTCCTCTCCCGTCGCTCCTGGCCATATTGTTCCCTCCTCGTGATAACTCCGCAGCGGAGATGGATTCCGTCCAAGGCACCGACGTCGCGGTGCCCTGGCAGCCGCGTTGCGGTCCAGGTGTTACCTTCCGTGGTGGCATTTCTGCGTCCCTAAAGTTCGCTACCACTCGCGGGCTGCAGCTCGGGGCCTCTCCAACTTAGGGCATTTACAACAGAAACTACTACAGACAGTTCGCTGGAAGGGAGGAGCTTATGCCTGCAAAGCCGGACTCAGACACAGGGGCCATTCTGCGTGTGTGCTGGGTGCGCGCGCGCGCGCGTGCCTGCGTGCGATGTGTGTGTTTCCATGGCTGGGGGGGGGGGGGGGGGGGGGGGGGGGGGGGGGGGGGCGGGGCAGAGGGCGGAGAACCTAGGAGAGAAGGACCCCGAATCCTAACGTGGAAGGCGCAGGGGTCAGAGATCCGCACTGGTCTGGAACGCAGGCGTGGTGAGGGCCAGTACAACTGTTGCTGGTTCCAGCGGAAACGCCTCCGTTGGACGTACCCTAGAACAACCGGATTCACAGAAAAGTATCTGAGGGCTCGCAGTCATTACAGAACACAGTACAAATACACAAGTAGCAGCCTCCTCCAACTCACCGGACGACGAGGATCAAAATGGCACATATAGATCCGGATATATTATCACATATATGGTATCGCCCGCAAAGAGATTCAAATTTGAATACTTGACCTTTTAATAGTTTTCGTCGATTTTCGAGTGGATTTGAGTTGACGGTAAAAATCGACCTTCACCTGTGTACTTGGGCCTGTTAACGACAGTACCGCACTGATAATTTCCATGTATCGAGCATTGACAAGGCAGACCAACAAAGAGTGAGAACGGCCTCCACGCTCCTCTGCCGGAAGCCGTGGGCGCCCCGACCTGTCTCCTTTCCCCGGCCCGCCGCCCCCACACCTGATTCCACTCGGGGCTAAGGCTGCTCTTCGGTGAGATCCTGCTTTTAAGAGATTTTCTTTCTTCCGGGCTTCTCTAGCACGTACACAGAATCTGAGAAGGTAATTCGAGAGATGGGCGAGAGTTACATTCTGGAACAGAGCAGCTGGGGGGCCGGCCGACTTTGTTACTGGGGCGAGCGCCTTCCGTGGGCGGCGGAAGGAGCCTGAGGCTCCTTGTGCACAACGTCTCCGGCCACCCTTCGTTTCTCAGCACACCCCCAGCAGCTCGTTCCGGCGGAACTCTGCACAAAAACAAAAACAAAATATGTAATGAGAGTCCCCACACTATTTCTGTAACATGCTGGATACTGTTTAATGTGCTTAAACATTTCCAGTAGCCATTCAAGGTTAAGGATCATTTCTGTACAAATGACAAATTCCTGAAAAGCCCCAGCGGTCTTCCTATTTTGAAATGTTTAGGTAAATTACAATATTTGGGTGGAGAAAAGTCAGCAATATGAATGGATTAATGGTTGAATACGTACTTGGCTATTTATCAAGTTTTAATTTTGTGATGAATCTGGTCCACCCAACAGATGGAGAGGAAAACACTTATTTTCCCTTGCTGTCTAGTGAATTCTTTGTTCGGGATTAGGGCCTCGGCTGTTCAAGCTACGGGAAATGGTCTTGCAGTGACACGGGATTCGGTGGCTTGTCTGTGTGGTGTGGGCAGTGGCAGGACTGGTGGCCGTTTAAAGGGGAAGGTTTCTTGACGAGTTCCATTAAAGACTAGAGAACAGGAAAAAACAAGAATCTCCCCCTCCGCCACCCAAAAAAAGGCCTGTCCTGTCTGGAAGCTGGAAATGAAACTCTCTGAACTGTAGTATGAAACCCAAGATGAAGTAAAGCATATTTATTAAATATGCATGCTCAAAAATTTAAGTGCACTACTTATTAGTAAATATTTAATGCTAATTCTTTCTCCAGATGAATTTATTAGGATTTGCTAAACTATCTGAGGAAGGAGAATGACATTCTGCACCCAAGTCCAGGAGTACTCTTTGGCTCTCCGAAGTGACTTAAATTTGCAGATTCCAGAGTGGATCGGAGGCGACTCTGGTTTAAAGGCTCAAGCCGTCTCCCCAGGTACAGAGTCTGGAGGGAGCAGGACAGCTGCCACCCTCGCCCACTGTTGGGAGTAGTGGCCATGCCGCCGGTGCGTCATCCCCAACGGTTTCAAAATTGTCACCCAGTCCTGACTCGCTGCCCTCCTCTGAAATCGCCCCTTCTCACAGAACTGGGAAACTCACAGGCTGCCCTGCATTGAGGTGATGGAGGAACGGCCCTCTGAGTACGTCTGTGGGTGACTCAACATCGGAAAGTCCCCTGCGAAGTCGGGGGGCAAGGCTGTGATTCTGTTCTGAGTGGTCCTCCGCCCAACGCCTCCGAGACTGCTTGAATTCCCACTTCAGGAACAGGAGGTCCTTAATCTCCGTGTCGGAAACTGTCTCCGTCTGTCTCTCAAATTCTGATTCTGCTGAAGGTGATGAGCACGCCAGTCATGAAATAGGTAATACACGTTTCCCTATAAGCACGCACACACACGAACCCCCAGCTGAACCCCCAGCGGGACCCACCCACGCCCAGGCTTCCCCGTGTTGCTGCAAGGGTAACCCCACACCCGGCCGAGTTCTCCCGTGCAGGGCAAGTCAGGGTCACACCGGCCGAGCTCTAGGCATGCTCAGTCGAGGTGGGCACCTGTGCGTTGTTTGAAATGCTTCCATGAACATTTCTTCTCTCTGCGGTGTCCGAGGCTAAAGATGTTTCAACAGGTAGTTGTACCTGAATTTTCAGACATTTTAATAAGCAAAGCGTCCCTTCGAGATTGTGTGCAAAATGTACCCACGTGTGTGACACAGAGAAGGCACTGCTCATGTTTCCTTGTGGCCAAAAACCGAACAGCTTTTCCAGGAAACCAGCATGCTTAGCATCTGCTTCCTTCTCAAAGGCCGCCTCGGCGATGGCCAGCGGTTCTGTTATTCCGGATTCCGGCAGCCCGGGTTTTCTTTGACTGAGGCAGTGCATCTGCTCCGGTCCACAGCGCAGACCGGAGGGGAGGCGTGGAATGCTGCAGAGACCACAGGGACGTCCCTGTCGTCTTGCCGTTTGCCGCTGCGGCGGCAACTCCATCAGGCCTTCCCAGCAGGCGGAGGGCCCGAGCCGGAGCAACCACTGGTGCAGGGTCGCCCAGCCCGCATCCCACAGACCGGCGCATTCTGGGAGGCAGAGCGAAGGAGGGAGGCCGGAGAGCAGCATTCATTTCTGGAGAAACACGATCAACAAGGAGTCCCGTTTGAAAGACGCACCCTGGCAGGCAGGGGGGGCCTGCTTCCTTCCCGCCTTGTCTCACAACCCTACCGTGTGCTGACTGCTTAACCAGCCGGCGGTGACCTTTAACACCCCAGGTCTGACAGCAGCAAACCACTGACTCTTCCTGCCCCCAGCCTCGTTCTGTCTCGGCGACCGTGACCAACTGGCAAGTGCAGACGCTGCCAACTGGTGGAAGGGAACAGAAATCCGAATTGGGGAACCAGCATGACCTCCTTCCCCGTGCGTGGGCGGGCGCACTCGAAGTGAAACTACAGGGAGAGAGGGGCTCAAAGACCTTAGCTGGGGGGCCGTGTGAACACCACTCACTGCCGTTGGAGGAGGAGGAGAATTCGGCGTGGAGGCGGTCCGATGATGCTGGGGACGGGGCAGAAGCCAAAGGCACAGTCGGGGTACCGCCGAGAGGTTGTCATCAGCGAGAGTCAAGGTGCCTTGTTGATGACGGAGACTAGGCACTTCTCTTCGGCGACTTTTTTTTATTGTGGTAGACTATAGGTGACGTAAAACTCACTGTTTTAACCGTTCCGAGCGTGCCGTTCTGTAGCGTTCAGTACACCCTCCGTGTTGTAAACCAGCATCTTCCCCGTCTCCGACGATGTCTGTCCATCTTGTAGAACTGAAACTCCCACCTGAAACTCCCTCCCCTCTCCCCCTGCCCAGGCCGCCGCCCTAGGCCTTCTGTCTTCATGAACGTGACCGCCCCAGGGCCTGGTCTCGGGCACCAGACAGTGTCCCTTCCCTGTGTCTCCTTGTTTCACTCAGCTGGATGTTTTCCAAGTTCGTCCCTGCTGCAGCGTGCAGGCAGTGAGGCTCGATGTGGCCTTGAGGTTACAGATAATGGACGCAATACTTTGCCAAACAAACGGATTAAGGAAGTGACGGTAATCTCAACAGAAACAGTCCTCAGGAGTTTTTCTTCCGTCACCTCCAATGCTCTCGTGCTCTGGCTGGGCAGCTCAGTTGGCCTGAGCGTTGTGGGTTCCATCTCAGCTGGGGGCACATAGAGGAATCGGCCAATGCATGCACGAGTAAGTGGGACAAAAAATTGATGTTTCTTCCTCTCTCCCCCCCTTCCTCCCCTCCTCTCTCACTAAAAATCAATAAATAAAAAAATAAGTGAATAAATGCATACATACAATGAGTTCGTTACCCAGCTGTCTTTGCTTGTTTTTGCCTATTTCAAAAGAAATATGGAGAAAGGTCCTGGCTGGTGAGGCTCAGTGGATTGAGTGCAGGCCTGAGAACCAAAGGGTTGCTGGTTTCGAGTCCCAGTCAGGGCACAGGCCTGGGTTGCCGGCCAGGTTCCCAGTAGGGGGCGCACGAAAGGCAACCACACACTGATGTTTCTCTCTTTCTCCTTCCCCCTCTCTCTAAAAATGAATAAAATCTTTTTTTTTAAAGAAATACGAAGAAAGTCCATCTATCTCCCAAACAGAGACCAGGGCAGCCAGACTGCAGAGACCTGACTAGAAGCTGGGTTTGCATTAAATACTCTCTGGCCAGTATTTTCATAGCTTATTTATGACTTAGAACCAGACCATTTCCCCCAACAATGGAAAAAGCATATTTAAAAAGTCAGAAAATTAAAAATTTAAATCCATGAAAAGGAAATGGGAATCGGACATGTGAGGACGTGTAATTCCTTTAGGTGGGGCCCATGGTTACCCCAAGTTTCTGACCCCAGGAAAAGCCTTGGTTGAGAGAATCACTTTCTGGGGAGGGAACCAGGACACGTGCGCCCTGGGGGCTCCCTGCCCGGCCACAGGCAAGCCTTCCACTTCAGAAGGGGGACGGAGGGGGCTTACACGTAGGTATCAAGCTAGTGGTCTCCTCCCTAAACCCCTTGAGGGGGGCCACGCATCGGGGCATGACCAGTGGGAAACGTGGGGAAGGGTGTTAGATTGCTACCACACTCAACAGCCTGGAGCACTGTTTGATGTGTCACACTAGCGGCCACTGTTTAAAGCCACGATGACGAACGTTAACCAAATGTTAAAATTCCGATGTTCCACGTCTGCCCCTCGTTTATGTATCCATCGCGCGCCTGCTGCTCCAGGCCGGGCACGGGATTAAGGGCTAATAATGCTTACACGCTTACCATGCGGGAAGCCTTCCTAAGGGCTTACAGGTTAGGTCGTTTTGTCCTCACGACCAGCCCACGAGGAGGCCCGCCACCATCCGGGTTGCTGACGCCTGAGCCAGGATGGGTGAGAAACTAGCCTCCCCGGTGCAGCTGCAGCCCCTGGGCCCCAGCACCAGCCCGGAGCACGGTGCCTCAAGTGTTTTAAAGATAATTCTACAGCAGAACAGAACCCGATCAGAGTTTTCTCCTAACTGTTCCAGGAGCGTGTCAGGGAGTCTCGCAGCCAGTGCTGGGCCACGTGCCTGCTCCCGGCACTGAGCACAGCCTCCCACGCCCCCCGAGGGTCACCTCCATGAAGCTCCATGGTCTTCCATCCGTTAAGGGGTTACACACGTGTGCGGGGACCCCTACTGTTTGGTGGATAAAGAATCTCTATGAGAATCTGTTTGTACTTGCTCAAAGGATTTGAACTGGCTTTTAAAAGTGGATCGAACACGTGAGCCGTGGGAGGAACCGGCCAGGAAGAGTAAGAAGAGAGACGGAAAGTCGTCAGGGCCACGGTGAGTTCGTGCCGCCACAGGAAGCCTCCGCCAGGAGCCTCCAACGCCAAGGGGGGAACACTGTCCGCGCAGGACTGGCAGCGTCCGCAGGCCGGGAAGTGTGTTCTTCCACCGAAAACCACCGCCTCCAGGCAGTGCTCCCTATGTGAAACTCCTCCTGCCCTTTCTCAAAACTAGCAGACTGCAGTGCGACAGACCGCATGCCCAGCAATGTTTTTTCCAGACGAAGGGGTTTGGACAGGGTTCCTCCTCGGGGTCTAGAGGCCAACTATCAACCTACAACTTAGTAAGAATGTAATTACTTACCTTATCTACAAAGTGGGTGAGAGTTATTGCGAACAAGAAAAAGGGAAAGGCGAAATTACTTAAAATTGCTTATATTGTATGTTTGTACAGACAAATGTAAGTTTTTTTAACTTATTGATTTGAGATAGAGGGAGAAACATCAGTGTGTTGTTTGACTGATCGATGCATTCATGGGTTGACTCCTGTATGCGCCCTGACTGGGGCTCGAACCCACAACCTGGGCGAATCAGGAGGATGCTCTAACCAGCTGAACTACCCAGCCGGGGCCTCGTAAGTTCTTTTCTTAGTATGCAGGTTCTCCCTCGCCATACAATTGCTGATGTGATCAACATTATACAATGATATGCTTATTTAATGTACTTTTAAAGTTTCCAAAGACATCAGAAATGTTTTCCAAAATTGTATTGGCACTCTTGAAGTGAGGGTCATTTCTAGAACTGTTTGTTTATTTCTCATCAGTTAAAAAAACACTTTGTTTTGTTTTTTAACAGGATGTCATCGGTTCAGCCCGGCCTTGCCACATCACGGAGTCACACCCCAGATCACAGGCGTCAGAGCTGTTTCCATGCAAGACCTGAGCTCCGTCCCCGATGCTGACGTGACAGGGACTGTGATTCTGCCCCATCACACGGCCACCAGCACAGGTTGGCACCCCAAAGGTCCCCAGCCTCCTGCAGGCGGGGGTATTGCCGACCTCCTGGGTCAGCAGGAACTCCGGGCTGTGGGCGGACTGGCCTCCAGGAGACACGCAGCCTCGGAGGGTCTGGATGCCCAGCTTTACTCCTTCGGTCCCCTCGGCTCAGCCCTCTGGCTTGAGAAAGCCCACGTCCGAGGCACACACAGAAGGGACGAGTCACACCGGGAGTCATAGTGCAACGCAGTCGTCCCACGAAGCACCGAGCTCTGCTTAAACAGAGTGTGCAGGCGGCCTGACACGTGTCCAAAAGCAGGCAAGTTCGGGGGGGGGTGGCTGCCATGCACCCCGAGGTGCCCACAGAGCAGAGGGGGCCTCAGCCAGCAGGGGAGGGGAGCCGTGTGGGGTTTATCTCCCCCTCTAGTTTGCATCTGAGTAGCTGTACTTCGGTGAATGGAAGGTACGGGTAAAGATAAAGGAATCCTTAAAATGAAGTCATTTCCTGTGTGTGTCTCTTTTCCGCAGGACGAACACCTCAAACTACAGGAGGGAGACGCTGGGCTCCACTTTCCAGCCCCTCCCCCCACCCTTGATTTATTTAGGTTTTAAATTTCAGTGGAGTTTATCCAGTTGCTTACTTTGGACCTTACCCTAAGGAGCAGAGAAGTGATTTTGGGTAAACTGATCATAACCTTTAATTCTAGGCCTTGCGTTCTTTAGGAAATATTTCACTAATGTTTGTAATAGCAGAGAGCATTTCTCTGGAACACCACGAACACCCAATTTTTTAAAAAGCCCCCTTTGTGAAGTAGGACATGGACGACTGTGAAACCGTGGTTACCTTCCCAAAGCCAGAAAAGATCCTTCTCAAAGGTGACGACGGGCGTGCACACACGGCCCCCGTGGTGGAATTCAGAGTGGACTGTTCGCTCTGTCGGTGATGACGGTGCACCCAGGATTTCGGCAGCTGACCTCTGCCCGGGAAGGGCTGTGACGGAGTCCTTTCCCTGGGGGAATGCCCCCACCCAGTCCCCGTGAGCGTGCGGAGCTGCTTCGGCCCCCGTGCTGTGCAGAATCACAGGGGAGGTAATGGTGCAGACGTCCTCCTCGCCCAGGGCCACTCGGGTGCGATGGGCCACATGGAGTGAACACTGACGTCGGTGTCAGGGGCCTGGGCAGCTAATGCTCTGTGAACAAAACAAAATAAACAAAACAAAACACAGAAACCAAGTGAGACACAAATCTGTTCTGTGGCCGCTCCGCCAAACAACCCCCTCCAGACAGTGACAGAGTGTCATCGGATCAGTCACGTTGTGCATGGTGGCATTGGAAAGAAGCCACACGACCACTCCCCTCTGTTGTCTGAGTCCTCGTGGAGAGGCTGCAGACCTGAAGGCAGGGGCAGAGAGTCACGGGTGGGAGTTACACGCCAAGAGACCCCAGAGAACGAGTGCATTAATGGTCAGCTGTCAAGCCTTCTGCTGGCCCTGGCACCATGGTTTGCATCTGAGTGTCCCCGCCCCAGCTGTGATCGGAACAGGGGACCGCTGTATTCCTTCCGAGACGGGGGGAGAGGGACTGTCCTATGGAATCATCATAACCACACACGCTCCGTTTCCGAGGGCTTTCCAGGTATTTCCCCGAGGCGCTGCTCACAACGCCACGTGCACTGGCTCCAGGCAGTGACCCACGCCACCGTTTCAGGCCCTGAGCGAGGTCGCTCTGCTGGCTGGCTGGTGGTCAGTGGGTTGCAGGGACGCTCCGAATTTATAGCGTGTTTTTAAGAACTGGGCGGCCAAGATTAAGGTTCTCAATGACCCCTCCGCCTGTCACCCTGCGAGGAGTTTGCCTCTGGTTGTGTGTGACTGCCACACTGCTCTGTCACCAAATTCAAGGCGACTGGTGGCCACCCACGCGTTCTCCACGGGAGCAGGACGTGACCGGACAGGTTTCTGAAGAGGCCTCTGGGTCGGGGGAGAAAGGTGCGGAGGCAGAGACTCAGTTGAAGGTAAGAAAACCGAGCCTGCAGGGCCGAGTCCCGCCTGCCGGGGGCTGGGCCGGAGGAGACCGAGCGCAGCCAAGCCGGGCGCTGGGGCGCTGGGGTGCTGCCCGCCAAGGCGGGCGGCTCACCTGAAGAAGGCAGAGTGGCCCAGAGGTCCGATGCAGCAGCACCTAATCTATCGGATTCAGTGACAGGCCGTGGCGGGGGCCTCAGGATGGATGCTCCCAAGGGAAAGGCGGCAGCCTGGGAATGGGGACCCAGCGTGCACCTGGGGCCCTACTTGGAGGGGTCTCCAGCTGAGGGCAGAAGTCTTCCTCTCCTCATGTCGGTTCGAAGGCGGAGAGACGGGAACACGATTCCCATGGGGGCAGAGGTTCAGACCCAATGGAGAGGACCTCGGGTTCTGGCGGCCGCCACCTTCTCCTCACTGTTAAGCCCGTTCCCGCCCAGGGTGTTCAGTGTGAGCATCTGGGGAGCAGCAGCCACGGCCACATCCGGGCTGGGAGTGGAGCAGGACCGGGCCTGTGGGCGCACGGCCTATTCTGAGCGCTCGGGAAGCCCAGCGTTGCTGAGACCCGTTCAGCCGCTGCCCTCCCCACCCTGGGCCGGGCCCAGTCCTCATGCGAATACTCAGCATTAGAACCGGTTTAGGTCGGCTGCCTGCCTCAAGTGTGAAACTCCCCTCAAAACGTCGTAGCACGGGAATCTTATATTTTCTTCCAAGTTTTCACCAGCCTCAGGGCCTGGAATTCTTCTGAACCTCAGACTAAAGGAAATCAGAGCTAAAGGATAAATTTGTAAAGAAAGGGGATAGACGGAATGGAGGTGACTCTGGAAACCGGGAAAATGCAATGCTATATTTTAACAAGTGTTGGATGTACAAAATTTAATAACTGTCTGGAAAGTAATCCCCCCAGATCTCGAGATGGAGGGAGACTGAGCAAGCCTGCTCGGATTGCTGTAGTGCTGGGTGGAAGAAAGAGGAGCTTGTTACCACTGGGTATTGACGGAATATATGTGTTCAAAATGCATGATTAACAACTAGAAAGGAAATCACAAAAAGAAAAATTTGTTACAAACTAACAAAAATATATCCTGGGATGAAGATTTTGAAAACAGAAAAGGTTGGAGTCACAGACATCGGCAAACTCAACGTGATCACGATCGATAGCTTTACAACATGCAACACAAGCCGTGACGACACCCAGGCAGGGGCAAGTCCCCCATCGTACTCGGGGACCTGACACGCACAGAAATCGCAGGCTAAGCCCACGAAAATAGTTGCGACTCACACGGTCCCGAGGGCTGAGCTAGTAAAAAACTACAGCTAATGAAGGCAGCGCATAACCTCTGCAGACAGGCGTGAAACTGTCATTGTAAAAATAAATAAGCCCCAGGAACTACTGATGACATTCCCAAGCACAGGAATCAGGGAGGCATCACTCGGAACCTCACGCAAACAGCCAGGCCCGAGCGGCACCGCCCGGCGCTGGCTAACACCCTGCTGGGGAGAGGGAATAGGACACTGAACAGAAGGCGTCTGTCGTATAACCAGATATTTGAAGGCTTTCAGGGGAAAACCAACCAGAAATGACTATTGGAGAAAGGCAGAAGCCGGATCCCGCGCGGCCCAGGGGAAGGATGTTCTCAGAGCAGTGAGACCGGCGAGGGGCTGATCGGGATGGTTTTGCCGTCACCGCGGAGACAACGGTGTCAGCTCAGGGCGTCATCCAGAGAAAAAGTGAAAGGAAATAAAGGCAACCCCGAGAAAGAAGAACGACACTGGTGACAGTGACACGCACCTTAGTGAAATGGGTGAAAAATAATAATCATTGAGTTGAACAGTCAAAGTAAAAAAACGAATAATCGGGTAAACTTGGCCCAGTCCGATCAAGTCACAAAGAGAATACACATAACCAACCACTACGAGTAAATGATATGAAAACATCTCTTAAGTTGTAAGAGAATAATATGTTTGTATCAATAAATGTAACAGTTCAAAAGAAATAAATTTTTCTAAAAGTTGTCAAGGTGTATAAATTACCAATATGAGCTTAAAGAATAAATAGTGCTATAAGCAGACAAATAAAACAGAAAAATGTGAAAATAAAGTTACATCTTTGATTTTAAAAGGTGTCATATTAAGTGGTTTTATGGAATTGGGTCATTTACAAATTTTTTAAGTTTTCCGTCAGAGAGGCAGTACATGCTCATTTTAATTAACATATCCAAACATTTGTAAGTATGCACAGTAAAAAAGGCATCTCCCCACCCCCTTCTTTAGCTAAACCCCAATATCTGGGAGGGAGCCCACTAACTACGCACCCTTCCTACGGATAGGCAAATATATGTGTGCATACAATCCACGAGAAACACGGTCATGTTGCTCTACGGCCCACTTTTGAACCAACCACACATCAGCACACCATCCATGTGAAAAATCTGCAGGCGCCCAGTCTCCCGCTGTCTGGCGGCACCGGAACACACGGCAGGACAGTGAGGTTCCGTGTCCCTTGCCTCGAAGAAACGGACGCTGGCAGACGACACTCCACCCACCTGGGAAACACCGCCCACCGCACTGTGTAGGCAGAAGTCTTCAGAGGAGGCCAGAGCACAGGGGACTTCTGCTACATGCCACCCACACAGCCATGAGGATTCGGGATTGGGGGGTGACCTTCCCAGTCCCAGATTGGCCTGGCCATTTAAAACCGTATGAATATCAAAGAAAAAAAAGGACCCTTCGTTCTGCACAGAGCGTGGCGGGTCCCGTTGCTCCTCGGGGTGGGGGTTGCACGCTTCCTGTTGACGGGACTCAGGCGGTCCGCCCCCCCAAGCGTCCACCGCGGTGCGCTGAGTTCCGATAGCCACAGGCAGTCATTCAGTTCTTCTAGGGTTCCAGTTTCCCCAGAGCAACTCACCGAAGTGAAAGTGCTTGTGGGGTGTCAGTCCGAACCTGATTAGCCCTCTTCACTCTGTGAGCTGGAGATGGGAGACAGTTTTTTGGAAGAATGTCGTGTGGAGCAGAAAGACAGCGAACATGGCAAGTCGGGATGAGCCCCAGACTGCCCCCCGTACCCTGCTGGGGTTCTGCGGGTCGGCCGGGGGAGGTATGGAAGGACAAAGTGACGGCGTCTGGAGAGGCCGACATGAAGACCAATTAAGAGACCAACACATGACTGCAAGGTCTTTGACCTTGTTTTCACAACACCCCAGATTTATGACGAGAGGTAGAGCGTGTGGCAGCTGTAGTGTCGTCCCCACTTCTGATCTGCGTTCTCTTCCTTGAACGTTTTATCAAAATCGTCTAAAAGTCCCATTACGAATGACAAGGTCTTTCCAGCAAATGGCAGCGGGACAGTCGGGGACATGCACATGCAAAGGACGCCTTGGAGCCCCTTCCTCAAAACGTGCCCCAGATTCACTGCAGACAGATCACAGACCTGAGTGTAAGCGCCGAGACATAAAACTCCTGAGAGAAAATAAGTAGCAACTCATCATGAACTCGGGTGAGGCAAAGCAGGGAGGAAAACAGATGAATTTGACCCAATCCAAATGAAAAACTTCTGGGCTTCAGAGGACACTATGCAGTAATTGAAAAGAACTCACAGAATGGGAGAAAATATTTGCCAAGCTTGTGCCATATCTGATAAGGGACCTGTGTCTGGTCTGTGGAAATAAGTCTTCCATGCTCACAAATAATTTAAAACCGGTAACCCGATTTAAAAGTGGGCAAAGGATCTGACCAGGCCTCTCTCCCAGGAAGGAATGCAAGGGGCCGGCGAACGCAGGAAAAGACACTGCAGGTCAGCAGTCCCTGGGGACATGTGGATCGAGATGTGAACTCCAGTGAGCAGCTGTGCCGCAGCCGCCGGGACGGGCAGATGCCCAGGACAGGTAACAGGTATGTGGCAAGGGGGCGGTGAAAGCCTTCTCGCCCGCTGGTGGGAGCGTCAGCCAACGCGGCCACTTTGGAACACAGGCAGGCGGCTCCTCCAAAGGTTAAACCTGGAGTTTCCATGTGACCCAGAAATTCCCCTGCTGGGTAAACATGCAGGAGAAGTGAAAACCCATGTCCACGTGCAAACCTGTGCTCGGGCAGCCACCGAGGCGTCATCCTAAGAGCCCTGGGTGGGACCTCCCGGATGTCCTCCCCCGACCGAGGGTCTGTGTTCCACGCGGAGCCCCGCTCATAGGAGCAAAGGTGTCGTGCATAGGACTGCAGAGACACGCTGCTGAGGCCGGCCTGCTACTCGAAGGCCACAGGTCGTGTGACCGCATTGACAGGATGTGTCCAGAACAGGCAGAGACACAAGGTAGACTGGTGGTTGCTGGGGGCTGTGGAACTTGGGGAGATGGGGGGTGCCTGCTCATGGACTCAGGGAGATGAAAACGTTTCGGCCTTAGACAGAGGTGATGGTTTCACACTATTGCACAACCGTGCTAAACACCATTATACTGTACGGTTCAGCAAGGCGAGTTGTACGGTATGCAAATTATACCCCAATAAAGCTGTTGTTTAAAAAACGGCAGCGGTGTGCTGACTGGCATTCCTCAGTGGCTGGGCATCATCCTGCAAACCAAAAGGTCACCAGTTCGATTCCTGGTCAGGGCACACGCCTGGGTCACAGGCCAGGCCCCCGGTTGGGTGTGAGCAAGAGGCAACTGGTTGATGTTTCTCACATCTCAATATTTCTCTCCCTCTCTTTCCCCCTCCCTTACCCTCTCTCTAAAAATAAATACATCAATAAGGTCTCTTTAAAAAATGGCTGGGTCGTGACCAATGGTCTTTGTCTCTTACGCACGAAAGGGAGTTTAATGGCCTGAAAGACCTTGCTTATTCCTAGGTGTTACATTATATCACAAGTTATTTTTCTCCAGTCTGCCCAACTCCCCCGGTCTCCTGGCCATTTAGAAAGGGCTGGTGTCCCCACTGGGAAGAGGGCCAGCTCGGCGTCTGGAGGGCAGAAGTGGGAGGAACGGCTTCTCGCCCAGCTGCCAGGACCGGCTGGGTGACCCAGGACCGGCTGGGTGACCCAGGACCGGCTGGGTGACTTTGGTGAGTAACTCAGCTCCTCGGAGCATCAGAAAGCTCCTCTGAAAATAGGGGCCGGCGCTAAATGCCCTCCCACATTAGAACTCTGTGATTCCAATTTAAAATATCATATGTAAGTAAATATAAACATAATTATGAAAACAAAACAGATTGTGTTTATTTGTTTTTTAAAGCATGGAAGAAAATGTGAATCGTGGCTGTCTTGTGTGATGGGTGATTCGTGCTTTATTTTTATCCCTGTATGTTTCTCAAGTCTTCCATAACACAGGCATATTTAATCTCATACATCGAAAACTCATTTCTAAAAAAGTGTGGTGCTGCACAGACCACGAGGTGGTAATCTGATTGGAATACTTCTGTTAAATCCATAAACACAGATGTAAGACATTCGTAGCCTTCCGGGGCTGAGGGGCGACCCCTGAAACCCTTGGTGCTGTGACGTCGGAATTCTTCTGCACGGGGTAAGCTCTCTGGAAGGCAGCCTGTTCTCGGTTTCCAAACCGGACGTGGTCCTTGGCACCTGGTGTGGATTCTCATCAGAGGTGCGCGTGGGCTAAGGGCATTCGCACAGACATGAGGGGCAGAGGGGCCTGGGGCTGTTTCCCGGGAACCGGCGAGAGTCAGAAAAGTCCTCACGCTCCAGTTCCGGAGGCAACACTCGGGTGCTCGCACTGGTCACCACACTAAAGTGTCCGACGCACGCGCAGTCCTGCCCTCCCAAGGAAGCAGTGGAACAGGCGACCCCTTGTAGCTTAGGTGTCCGCACCAGCAGGTGCAGCCGGGAGCTTGTTGACACAGCGGAAAGGGTGTTCCTGAACCAAAGTCAGGTTTTTTTAGGGTGAACTTCTGAAATGACATCATGTGGCTGTGAGCTTGAAACGCAGGTCTCACACTTTGAGAAGTGAATGAAAACAGAATCGAAGGTCTAAAAACTGTTAACTCTGTCAAGTATCAGGGTGGACCCAGTGGGGGGGCATCAAACCTCTGCCCCCATGTGGCTGCGTGCATTTGCTGGGAAACTGACCTGGGGTTCGTAGTGGACCTCAGAACCCGGCAAGCCCAGGGTCTGCGGCAGCTTTTCCTCCGGGAGACAGGCAGCCCCTGGGCGCACGCGGAGTCCCAGGAGCAGAGACCCGGGTCCCTTGCCTATTACGGGCGCCGTGACGGGCAGTTGGAGAGACCCTGGGTGTGCTCGTTATTTCTGCCCCCAGCACCCATGGGACAGCAGCAGGAGATGAGGAGTCCCACCGTGAGGTCAGGAGCAGCCCCGTTCCTCAGGCGGCTCCTCAGTGGTCACCTTTGTTATTTAAATGTCCCGTTGTGTCAGCTGGGGCACAGGAAGTGAGCTGTACAACTATCACAGGGCAGAGCGGAGGTCCCAACAGGCAGATGTGCCCAGCCTCCGGACATGGAGATAAATTTAGTTTTCCAAAGACGGGAGAAAGTCCTGCCTTTTCTCAGGGAGCCCCGTTTCCTGGATGTCCATGGGAGCTTGCACGGGGCTGCACACAGAGTCCCGGCTGGTCCTTGCCTCGAGGGCCTGCGGCAGCAGACTGGGGTTATTTAGCCAGCGCTTTATTTGCGTTTCCTTCAAAACAGTGAAGTCGAGTCTTCAGCGGTGAGAGAGAAGGTGGAGGAGGCGTGGGGGGCATTGTGGGGCGGCCCTGCTGGGCTCCATGCTGACGGGACTCTCCAGGCAGACCAGGCACAAGGAGGGTCCTCTTACCAGGTCCTCCGGCCCACCACCCTGGCTCTCCTGCCGCAGGGCCGGGCTGGAGCTTCCTCTTCTGCGGGAGCCCTGCACTCAGCCTTGCTGAGAAGAACCTCCTTCCTCTTTTCTAGTCGGAGCCGGGGAGCCCCCACCCCAGCCCTCCTTCACCTGTTGCCACCCACTGGCTCGGGTTCGGGACTGTGAGTTTTAGAGACCGGCTTAGTTTCCTACACTGAGCGGGTAAGGCAACCCCGGCTCAGAGTGCCCCCCAGAATTTTGAGGCTCCACGCTCGTGCACGTGCCAGGGAAGCCAGAGGAAAGGTGTGTCCCGTCACCCACAACTAGAGCTGGTGCTGTGTCTCCCAGAGGGCAAAGCCCCTCTCCCAATGGTCCCACGGGAGCCCTCCCGCTGCAGCACAGGAAATGGAGGGTCCAAGGTTTCTGGCAGCTCTGAGGGGAGAAGGAGGAATGGGCGGGCCTGGCCCTCGCCCTCTCCCACGGCCCAGGACAGGGGTTGCATTTGCTGCCAGAAGACGGAGCTGCAGCCCACAGCCCACCAGGCCTTATCTTGGCAACCCCCGTGATGAGCCACCGTGTCCCCTGCTTTCCACACAGGGAGCTGAAGTGTCAGCATAGGGATGCATTTCTTTCCCGTTTCTCTTGAAAAGACCCCCAAATTCAGATGCAATTTGAGAGAACACAGAATCAAATGGCGCTGGGGGATCTGCTACATTTTGGGGAGCTGTTTAAAGGAAGGCAGGTACTCAGCTCCCTGTGGGCGTGTTAAGGACCTTTTCGGAAGACCGAGTGCACTTTAGAAGCCTCCCGAAGAGTCGAGAAAGATACAAACACACCACTTCCACACAACCTCAACCACCTGGCTTCTGGTCACTGGGTCGGCCTTGTTTTCCCTTCGCCTCTTTTTGCTACACTGTTAGGAGATCGCCGTTTTGAAAGCTGGGCACGCACTCTGAGCGGAGGGTTCGGAACAGCTTTTGGTGTGAGGCTTAAACTGAAGAGGCGGGAGGGGGTTTGGGGGTGGCAGACTGCCCACCCTTTCCAATCCCCGCTCTGCGGACTGCGTGCTCAGTTGGCGCTCTTGGTAGAAACTGTGTCTCAGTCCCAAAGACAGCTTTTCTGTCTATTTGCTGGGCTGATTTCTCTGCATCAGGCAAACCGTCGCTGGTCCTACTGATTTGTGGCAGAATCACTTGAAATTCCACATCACTTGGAGGCTCTGTTTCCGGCCCCTTAGCCTGGCCCCGGTCCCCGGGTTTTCTCAGACCCCGAAAAACGAACAAACGAAAAACAAAGCGAGGGTCCCTAGGCCACTGGAGGACTTCTGTTGATTTCACTCCAGCGACGCGAAGCTACAGACACACGTGGCAAGCGTCCCACGCATGGGTCTGCGTGCACACGACAGACGTCATCACTGTAGCTGGGTTTTCACAACCTCCCTGGGCCAGGAGGCCACTTTGCTTACAGTTCGATCTAGGGTTCTCACCATGGTTTCAGTCTGAGAACAAACTGGTTCTCCGAGCACGGCGTAATGCTCCCCCGGGTGGATGCAGAAATTCCCTGCACGTCCGTTCTCTCAGGCCCCGGGCAGGGCAGCTACCGGCGTGCACAGGGTTGCAGTGCAGGGCGATGCCCGGCGTGAGTGTGCAATGAAGCATTCACTTCCCCGTGACCCAACTTATCCAGCCCAAGCTCTCCCTCATTTAACCCAAGTCAGGGTGCAGGTGGGGACTCCGGTCCCATTAGATTGACGGGGGAGCGGGGGGTGACGAGGAGGACACCTTGGAGAAGCGGCATATTCGCTCTTCCACGGCAGGGCCAGCAGGGCTCAGAGCAGTACGTGATTATCTCCAGAAGCTGCGAGGCCTGGTCTCAGCCCGGAAAGTGTGGCAGCGGACGCCCAGCCCAGCAGGGCCCCGCCCCCCAGCACCCAGCGCAGGGAAGCCCAGGGCCTCAGTGTCCTGGGAAGGGAAAGGCCGTCCGCACCTCGTTCCGAGTAAAACCGGGAGAGACGCCTTTCCCCGGAGACCTGGGCCTCGCTGCCCGCATTCTGGAGCGCCCATCAGCATTCTTCGCCGAGCGTGACAATTCCGTGGTAGTTCTGCTCGGGCTTCAGCGACCGCCCAGGAGCTCCTGAGGCTGCCGGATGGCACGGGGGAAACCAGCACAGGCTTTGAAACAGGAAAAGGGGTTTCAGACTCTGGTGCTGACAGGAGCTGTGTGTTGTCGCCCCCCCCCCCCATTGAGGGAACATTTGTTTCACCAACAGCGTCTGCGCTGTAACGGCACGTTCCACGGAGGACGTTTTCCTGCTGGAGAACATCCTTCCTCCTTCTTGCTACGAGACTCTTCCCCGTTGTCGAGCAGCCTCCTTCCCGCCAGGGGGGCAGGGTTCGGGTCTCTCTGGCCGGTTCACTTACCGCCACGCACACGGCTGCTTCGCGAGGCTTTGCTTTCAACCGCTGTGTTAGTCGAAGTGGTTTCTCCCGTCTTCATACCAGGTTTCCCGGGCAGTGCCGCCATCGCAGGAAGGGGACCCCCCCAGGCTCTGCGAAGGGCGCCCCGCTGCACGCACACACCTGTCACACCTGCAAGGGGGCAGCCTCCTGGGAGCACCCACCATCCCACTTGCAGGCAGCAAAGCCCGGCCACACTTCCACCCGGTCGGCAGGCAGGCGGGGCGAGTACAGTGACACAGCTGGGCACTTCGGTCCTAAGGAACCGCTGGTACGTGGCTCTTGTTCCAATGACAATGCCCATTTAAACGGACACCACTGACTTTGAGGAATCCCGAGTCCTACTGTTAGCAGCCTTTGAGAAACCTGGGCGCAGACAAATTAACCTCAGGAGTCCTGTTTGTGGGGCGTTTAGACGTGAGGCCACAGGAGGCAGAGGTTTCATGGGAACATGTTTCCAAATTAACACGGCATTCCCTAAGAGTGACACAAGATGACCTTCACTGAGACACATCTGTGACACCCTCCTGTGGCCGTCCAGCCGGCGTGGTCGGCGCACAGACTCGGGAGTGGGGGAGGGGGAGGGGGGGTATGAGCCCTGCGGCCCACGGAGGCCCCTTTCTTCTCAGTGTTCGGAGCCTGGCCTTCCCTGCGGAACGGGACGAGTTTCTGCTCACAGACCTGCTCCTGCCCAGGTGAACCCCGTGCCCAGGTGGGCCCCGCACCCAGGTGCAGCACAGCCGGGGGCTCCTGGCCTGTCCGAGGCGGTCTGTGTGTTCCTCTGCCGCTTGTTCGAAAGCGAACAGAACACGTCTCTCCTAGGACACGCCGTCTGTGAACACCGACCAGAGAGGCCAGGTCCCGGAGGCCACAGCCCAGGTGAGAGGCTTCCCAGAGGCCCTCGCTCTGTCATCGTGAGCACTTGAACATGATCTCAACGATGGTAAGGCCAGCAATCCCGTCATCGGGACCATGAGGACGACGGGAACGCTTCCGGCCCACCTGTCTCCTAATTCTGTATTCTATTCTTCCGTCTACCTGCCTGAAACAGGAAGGCTTTCCTAGTTGCTAGGAAACGAGTGTGATGAGTATTTGTCCAATATCAGCAATTTCAGTGACGCTTCCTGCCTCTCTCCCAGGATGGATGGGACAGGCCGTGCGGACCACACGGGGACATCTCTGCTCAGGGTTCCTTTCTCTGACAAATGCGTCCCCAAGCACGTCTGCTTTGCAGCATCCAAAGCCCTGACATGGTTTGGCGGAAGTCAGTATTTTAAGAGGCCGTTCCCCAGACATTCGCCAGGCTGGACGTCCGGGCTCTGCATGACGGTGAGGACACACCCGAAGCCTCCACGCGCAGAGGGCAAGACGCGCCTGGAAGGGTGAGCTGACTGGGCCGAATTCGGAAAAGGAGAGTGAGGTCGACGTCAGTGGGGCTCCGTCTTCGGTTGGTTTTGTTTACTGGGAGTCTGTTTCCTGGAAACAACCTCCAAGGGAAGTTAAAGCCACTTGAGCTTTTGAAACATCCGTGGAAAATGGGCCGAAAACGGTTCTCAGGCATGGGACGCACTGCTCAGAACACCCTCTGGCACCTAGATGCTGTTGGCTGCAATCCACGAAGTACTCGGACGGTCAAGGTTAAGTGGCCAATTAGTGTTACTTCAAAGCGTCCCCGGAAGTCACCCGAGCCGCCTCTGCCGGGGCTGTGCTGGTCGGAGCCGCCTGGGGCTTCCAATCTCAAACCGAGCACGGTTGGAAGTTGGCGAGGACGCAGCAACATGCACACCCGTGACGCGAACGTGGCAGTCCACACAGGACTCGGTTCCCTTCTGCAGGAGAAGTGACGGGGACCCGTCACAGAACCTGGACCGAGATGAGCAGAGGTGAGATAGTGTTGTCGGTCACGTCAGATGACGACCAGCTTATATTTGCCGAAGGGAAAAAAAAACTGATTAATACGTAGGTGTCACCATGTAATTTTTGCATTTGGAAAATCTTGGTGAAGGATCAAATCTAAAAAAAATCACTGGTGTCTTTAAATCAAAAGGTCCATTTATTTCCTTACCAAATATTCATGTGTTCCATTTTTTATGTCCCTCGGAGACTGACCCAGCTTCCTTTGGCCAAAGTCAAATACATCGCACCAAGGAAATACAAATAAAAGACATAAAAATGTTGAGAAGGCTGTTTAGCGGCTTCTCATCGGTAGTTCCATGATTTTAGGAACCACAAAAAGAGCCGAGAGTTAATTAATAATTCTTGAGAAATTGCCCTGTGAGAAGCTGTCTTAACGTGTTCCCAAAAGCTGGTCACCCTGTGTCCCCTGCAGGACAGTGGGGGTGGCTCCCCAGATAAGCCCCGGGCCCCCCACCCAGTCGTCATGGGGCGGGGCTCTGCCCGCCGGTCTGCTGTTCTTTCTTCACTGAGACCCAGAGGGCGGGCCCGGGCGCCGAGCTTCCAGATGGAGCCCCAGCCCTTGCAGGTGCCCAAGCCCAGAGCACGCGGTTGGATCCCGTCTGCCCCACAGGCTGGGTCGCTGAGGAGTCCCACGTGGGCTGGGCCTTGGAAAGAACCACGGTGCCCACCCCCACCCCCCAGGCCTTCGCCCTGTGCCTATGACCTGGCTGTGGGCAGAGGACAACTCCAGGACGCCCCCGGCACCCCGAGGCCAGGCTGGTGGGTGCAGTCAGTATTGCTACCCGGCTGGGTCGCTGTGCTCTGTGGCAGGCTGCGTCTCCATGGCAATGGGAAAACATTGCCTCTCCCGCTGGAGAGGGCCGGGCGCAGGCCCGGGAAGGGACGCTGGAACTCGGAGATCACCCGAGGTCACAGGGGGCTGTCGGAACGGGAGCTATTTATTGTGCCTCGCACAAACACAAACACGTCTGAGAAGAGAAACCGGAACCTTAAAAGGCAAACAGGTTGCAGTGAGTAAATACAGACACATCTGAAGAAGGGCGGACTGCTACAATTAGCTGGCATGTTCAAAGCCGTGTTAACCTCCGTGGGGATAAACGAATCTCCATCGAAACTGGGGAAAATCAGTTTGAGGCACGGATTCCGATTTCTCACGATGCTCTGGAAGTGCTTCGGGTGCCTCCTGGCCCCGGCGCCGGTCGCCCTGCACTCGCTGGGGATCCCTGGTCACCGTGGCTGTGCTCAGTAGGGAGAGCGCTGGTTCCTGAGTTCACGCTGCACTTCAGACTCTGCCTGTTGGGCAGCATCGGTCTGAGGAATTGCGGGGCGGGGCCAAGAGCGCCATTGAGAAAGGGGCTTTGTGTCTGGAGCCTCCGTGGGAGACGCCATAAATACACCGCTGGAAGGAGCGATGTGATGAGAGGTGACTTCCACTCAGCGAACCCAATTACGGCTGCTAATTGGGGCCAGGTGAAGCGTGGATAATGGAAATTCTCAGATAATCCGAAAACCTCTGTTTAGCCAATACCTTCAAACTTCCTCCCCATCAAACCCATGACCGGGGGAGCTAACAAATAGGAAAAAAAAAGAATTAAATCAAATTTCACCTCCCCAAAGATTTCCGGCTATGATGCCTTTTCATTGATGAGTTCAGAACAAGCACCAAAGATGGACTGACATACAGACAGCCCTGGACAGTTAGAAAAGAGAAGATTGCACCCCGAGTGTGTGTGCACGTCAGCTCGTGGACGCTCAGGGCGGTGAGGCCACACCCGCGCCGGCCAGAGGGGCCGCCTGGTGACCTGATGCTACGGGAAGTGTGTTTCGGGTATCTTTCGCTCTTTCACTTTCTCATTGCTTTCCCCAGGGTGTCAGAATTGAAACAGGTACGTCCGCCTTTGCGCAGGCAGACTCAAGAGACTCACTTGTCGCGGCGAGGACCCTCCCCCTCTGGTTCCAGGACCCCTCGGAGGGTGGCCGGGCAAGGCCCTGGAGACAGTGCGCCCACCCCTCCAGTGCGAGGGGGTAGGGTCCCCATTGTCACCAGGACCTGGTTGTGTCTGGTGGGATAGCCTGAGGGGCACTCTGGGAAGGGAAAGGCTCTTCCGTGTCTGGTGTCGGCCTCCTCCTCCTCCATTTCCTCCGGGACAGAGTGAGGTCTTCTTTTGTTCGTTTGGCCCCGTTACTTCGAGGTGTGTGGTGTGCGTGAGTGTGGACAGGTGTAACTCAGTGTGGACACGGCACTGCCCCGCACCCTCCAGCAGGCATCCGAGTCACCGCCCAGCCTGTGACAGCTTGGGGCCCGGGCTCTGGCATCTCATCCGGCAGACCTGGAGCCGCCTGAGAATGTGCTTTTCTAACGAGCTCCCAGGAGCTGCCAGAGCCTCGAGCCTCGCCGGGTCACAGCCCCAGACGGCTGGTCGGCTGGTCCGGAGGAGAGGCTGCCAGGTGGTCCCCGAGTGAGAACTCGCCTGGCCTCTGAGGGGGCGGGGCGGGGCGGGGCGTGGTGGGCTCCAACGAGGACTTAATAAACGTCTGCATTTGAAATCTCTTATCAGACTTATTTCAATAGCTTTCTTCTGTATTTGAACTTTTTACGAGAATATGTTGCTTGGGAAATGATAGCCTTAACTATGGTTTTTTCCAGAAACTCAACTACTATTCTTTCCTTCCAGGAGATCAGTGGCCTCTCTGGGCTCTGAGCGACGTTCTGTTGTCTCCGTTTCTCAGGTCCGAGCGGGCGACCTAGCTGCATATCTGAGCAATTATAGATGATGACCACAGATGAACTTGTCTTTAATTCACCAAATAAAAATGTTTAAGAATCAGAAAAAGTACTTAGAAGCAACAAGCCAGTCTTGCGCATCTTTAAGGACGGCAGAGTTGTCGCTGCTGTGCCCGCCGGCCCAGCCACACTCAGCCCAGGTCTTGAGCAGCCCCCTCCCCCTTGTCTCCCTGGGCCACCAGGGTTCTGCCCGGTCTCAGCAACGAGACCGCCACTCCTTGTCACCCACCGACCCTTCTGGGCTTTCCTGACAGACGGGGGTGTGGATGACCTTGACGGTGACAGTGAGAAAAACCAGGAAGGGCCGCAGAGGACGGCGATGAGCTCCCCTGCGTGGGTCCCTTCTCGGCACCAGCCACTGCTCTGGGGCCTCCCGACACCTCATCTTATTTGGTTCTCTTGCTCGCCACCCACTGCCAGCCGGTCGCATCACCCCCATCATGTAGATGAAGACGTAGCCACGTGTTCAGCGCCCAACGCCTGGATTCGAAGGGTAGGATTGGAAGCCAAGTTTCTCATTCTCCAGAGCAAAGGTCCTGTTCCCTTGGGGTGACCCCCACCTCAGCTGTGCCCAGCTCTCGCCGGACCCAAGTGCTGGCGGCAGGAGTGGCCACGCCTCGGGCAGTCCGGACCTTGTGCTCAGATGGCCTGCCCACCTGCCCTCATCCCCACGTGTCCAAGTCCGGTCCCAATGCCCACTCCTCCTTTAAGCCCTTCTGAAGGGCAGGTCTTTCTGCTGGCCACATCCACATGCACCGTCACACCCGAGTCATGCCAGAGCAGTTACAAATATGGCGGCAAAACGTTCCCTCAAAACAAAATAATGCCTTAGTCCTGGCTGGTGTGGCTCAGTGGATTGAGGGCCGGCCTCCGAACCAAAGGGTCACCAGTTCAATTCCCAGTCGGGGCACAGGCCCGGGTTGCAGGCCAGGTCCCCAGTAGGGGGCACTCGAGAGGCAATCACACATTGATGTTTCTTTCCCTTTCTTTCTCCCTCCCTTCCCCTCTCTCTAAAAATGAATAAATAAAATCTTTAAAACAAACAAACATAAATAATGCTTTAACTCATACTGCATACGAAAGTACATGCGGTTCCATGCAGATCCTTGCAAAAGAGGTAATATTAGGTTGTACCACGTGAAATTGCCATTTGTGCACATCAAAAATGGTCAATTATCGGTGATTTCGTGCAGTGCAGCTGAATATTTTTCTCAAACAGTGTGTCAGTTGGTGGTTGTATTCCTTTTAAAAAATTGGCATCAAATAACTAAGTGTGTGACTAACACGATGTCATATAAGCAAAGCTACAGTAATTATTGGTGTCTGCACTAGTTTTAAAAAGTCGGGTCACGCTCCATGTCATTGCATTTTAGGGCCGAACAGTAATTAGAGATCAGGAATCTCACGTTGTTCTTCAGATGCAGAAACTGAGCCCCAGAGAAGTCAGTCACACACCCGGGACCTGACCTCCCCTTTCCTGGTTCCCTGCTCAGTCCTCCCCCTCGCACGGCACGCAGCATGCAGCACAGCCTGCAGGAACAGAGCTGGCGTCTGCTCGGGGACGGGTGCAAGAAGGTAAGAAGCCACGGTTGTGCCGCAGTGTAAGCAAGTCCTGGGTGAAAATGTCAGCCGTGAGAAAGTCAGACACTTGCTGACGCTGTTGGTCCTGCACTGAGGGCGGATCTGCTCCCATGGGACTCCCACGGCCGGCCCGTCTCTGTCTGTCTGGTCCCTGAAGTCACTCCAAGTCTAAGCAACGTACACAGCGGTGCAGCAGGGGGGCGGGGTGTGCGCACGCACGTGCCCGAGGAGGGGGAGTCGCCGTGAACTGTGCTGCTGAAGCATCGAGGGACGTGACCAGTACTGAGACGACGGTTTTGAGTAGTGGAGCGTGAGGCATGAAAACCATCTGAGGAAGATATAAGTGGCGTCACGACTACCCCGGAACGAAAGAGCCCCGTATCTGGAAACAAAGGCATGATGAGCCCGTTTTTCTCCAGGGGACGCCATGTAAGCATTAGACCTGGGGCACGACCCTAACACACTCTGGTGACCCCATTCCAGGGAGCGCCCTGTGCTTTTCTGTCCCCCCCACCCCTGGCTGAATGCCTGGGCCATCTGAGCTGTACTAGGGACAGTGCACTGTCCAATGGCTGAACCCGTCCCCCTTGAGTCCCACGACCCATCACCCCTGTGGCATAGCATGCCACCCCCAGTGACTTCAGACCCCAAGCCCTAGAACAAGTTGGGATTGGCCCTGCACGTGTCTGGTGGTAGTCCCCCCTACCCCAGGTGAGCTCACAAGTCCAATCTCCGCAGGGTCCACCCTGTACATGTCCTGTGGAAGACTCTGCCCCCAGGTGATCTGGCACATCCAAGCTCCCCCAGGGTCTGCCCTGCACATGTCCGTGTAAAGCCCTGCTTTCCCCCCACCCCCCCGTGAGCTCACGCATTCAGTCCCGTCTCCGCAGGGTCCGCCCTGCACGTGTCCCCATAAAAGGCCTCGCTCCTCCCCCCAGGGGCATGGGCAGACACACATAACTCGGAATCCGTTTTCCTCCCAAGAGCTGGCGTCCACCGTCTTGTGTGACAAGTGGCGTCTTCCGTGGGACGTGGGGAAGAGAAGTGGGGTCAGTGAGCACCGTGCAGCCATGCCCGGACCTATGTGCTTTGCTGTCTTGCTCACCTCGAAGTAGGGACGACAGAGCACTGGCCTCTGGTCTGGGACCCCCCCACACCCGGGTTCCCCTCAGAATGACATGACACACTTTCTGTGTATCTCAGGTCCAGGTGCTGCCAGGATGGGTGACCATTCTGCTGTCTCAGACCACAACAGGTTGCCTTCTCAGGGCAGGAGAGACTGTTTCCATATTTCCTGTCTCCCTAGTCGCACACCCCAAAAGGGGCAGAAGGCGAGGCCGGGGTCCCTCCCGAAGAACTGGGTAAAGAGAATCTGTTTCACGAGGGACATCCTCTGTTTCCTTATTGTGGCCTTAAGCATAAACAAGTCCAAGAAGCAGCGCCTGGCAGGAGGAGGCAGGTCTTCTTTTGTTTTAAGGTGTGTCTGGAGCCAGAGATGCCGAGCTCCACCTCAAGAGCATCTTGCAGGTGGAAATGGCTGGGGTGCTGTCCTCACTGGGGTCCCTGCTGCCGCCTGGGCTCTTCCTCCTCGGAACAGGCCGGGGTAACTAGGGGTGTTCCTTCGAGTTCGTCCCCTTAACGATTGAGGTTAACTGGACAGAAACAGGAAGGTTCAAAGATGAGTCTTGCTCAGTGAAGGTGGGGACAGTCAAGGTGCTTGCCTTGTTTCTCTAAGACTTCAGCTGTAAGCCTGACTGTCCCCCAGTTTTTTGGTGAGTGAGGTTTTGCAAGGGCTTCCGCTCGGTGGTGGTTAGTGCACGCTGCCCTTCAGATGAGGGACCGGGCAGGAAGGCCAGGAAGGAGGAGGTTTGCTGGAAACATTTACGAGGCTGCTGCAGAGATCAGGAGGCTGAGTCGTCGCAGAGTTCTGTTTCATTCCGTGTCCCTGCACTGGAGTCTCCAGTCCGCCCCGTGTGACTGCGGTTGATCCTGCCGCACGTGAAGGTGGGCCGGAATGCTACACCTTGGGAAGATGCGGCTGAGAACCCTGCAGGGCGTTATGGTCAGAAGAGGAGGGGAATTGAAGTGACCGAGAATCACTGAGTGAGTCTTTACTGCTCTCGTGTGATGCGTGTGCCGAGTCTCCTTTCCTCTGGGCCCTGGAGAGAGAAGCGTCCAGAAAAGGGCTCCTGCTCGGATTTGTTTCATGCTTTCCGCCCCTGCCCTGTCCGTCAGGCCCTCCCAAGCACGGTCCCCACTGTCTCCTCCAGGAATCCACTCCCAGGCCTAGCTGCCTCTGTGCTAGGAAATGCCTCCTAACAGCTTTCTAGAAAATTTTTAAGCTGTTTACTCTTCTGTTCTGACCCCGTTGGAATGACATCTCTCCAAGAGTGAGGTCCCCTCGTTTGCCAGGGAAGCCCACCCCCATTGCCTCAAGCACCTCCTCTTTTATTAGGTGCTGACAGGAACGGCCTTACACCTTCACCCCCTGCACAGTTGTAGCTGGGGAGCCAGAGCCTCACCAACACACAGTAACCGGACGGAGGAGACGGGGTGGGCCCATGGCGAGTTTATGGGAAGCTACGTGCAGGGAAGCGGTTACCTAGGGTGTGCGCGCAAAGGGCACGAATATTAGTCTGTGTCACAGTGGCAGCCGTGGAGCTCGGCAGGGCCACCCAGATGCTCGGGGACTGTGTTGAGGGACACGGTGAGCAGGGGGCACCGCCCCCAGGTTTTGTCAGCGGTGGCACAATCACGGGGTGGGGGAGGTGCTTCTGGACAACAAATAGTACCTTTTCTTCAACTGCTCTACTCCAGTGGGCAATTAGTCCTGATGGCTGCGAGGACAATGCCTGGGGGCAAATCCAGTCCTGTCCACAATGCACTAAAGCCCCTTGGAGCGATGCAGGGTCTAAAGCCATAAACTTGCCCCTTGTTTAACGCCCAGACCCTCCCCGCCAGCCTGCCCCAGGGACACGTGGCTGGTTGAGTCCTCCGTGTGTCTCACAATGAAACCTTCGAGAAAAATACCCTCACGTTTACTTACGAGGGACACTTGTGTGCAGGGATAAGAGCATTCAGCCTCAAAATCGGAGGGTTGAGCTTGTACTTTCTCCCTCTGTTAGTGGCACAGGGCCACTGCCGGGCGGGCCGGGCCGGCTGCCACCTCTACGTGGTTAACAGACAATCTTGTTTCCTTATTCCCACGTATTCTCACCCCACCCCTGACCCCCACCCCCTGTGCCCCCCCGACACAGTTGCCAACCATGGGAACACATTTAATGCGACTTCTCCTGTTTCCTCGAAGACGGGGTCACTTGGTGTTGGGGTGTTTTTCAGACAGGTCAGTGGCATCGTGCCACCCACTTTATTCCACTTTGGCTCACTCAGGGACGGGCTTTCGCTGTCCCCATGCGGAGGACGGACACAAGCCCCCAAGCAGCTCACTGCTGGCAGTGCCCCGGCACCAGGTCCCTCCAGAACTGCACCCCTTCTTCGGCGGGCGCCCGGAGTGCACACCACCTCCTGCTGCTACAATGGCACCCGGGGAGGTGTCCTCGCGCACGATGAGCATCCTTGGGGGTGCCCCTGTGGGAATGGGGGAGCATTTTTGCAGCAAAGTGAGGACGTCAGGGCCCCTCCCGCCCACACAAAAACAATGCTCTTGTCTCTGAATTGGGGCAGCGAGGCTCAGCTGAGGCACCAGTTCCCCAGACGCCTCCCAGGGCAGCAGCGCCCGGCGTGCGGGGAGTGCTTCGTAAAGACGTGTTGCCCGTGTGAGCTGGTCGCTGTCGGCGGGCCCCAGGTTCCCTTCCTCCCGCCTCGCGAGAGGCGGCCCTTTGACCTGTGTACACCCACGTCTCCTGTGGTGCAGCGTGAGGACGTGGCCCCCCACCTGGACGCACAGTCGAAGGGACACGCCGGTGAGGGAGCTGCACGTGGGGGTCAGCCCTGGCGTGAGATGGGTGCACCCGCACAGCTGGCACCCCGCTCTGGGGGGGGTGGGGGGAGGTGGGCCTGGATTTGTGTCCACTGTCCTTCGTTCTTTCCCCGAAGTGAACAGCCCGATGGCAGCTTATTTCACAAGTAGTGAAAGAGCTTGTCGTTGGCTCAGTGTTTGGAAGGGGGCTGTCCTTCTGGTCGTTGACATGAGAGATGTGGGTGAGAATTCAGCGGTGGCACGCCCCCGACTCTGCCACCTGGGGCAGCGCAGGCAGCCCCTCTGAGCCCCACTTACTGCCGGACCTCTCTGGCAGGTGCTGGGGGGCAGGGGGTGTGGACGACGGCCCTGGCCTGGCGCCTGGCCCCTTCCGAGGCTCCGAGCGGCTTGCTCACCTGGGCCTCTCACTGCGTCCCCCTACAGTTAGGTGTCAGGGAGGCGTTGGTCTTCCAGAGCTGGAATCCTGCCTTCTGAACTTTTGTTTTAGCTATTTTTGTTTTAAATTGTATTTTATCGGTTATGCTGTTACAGTTATCCTGATTTTTTCCCCTTTTGCACCCCCTACCCAGCAACCCCGACCCCCTCAGGCAATCCCCACACCATTGTTCAAGTCTCTGGGTCATGTTTTTAAGTCCTTTGGCTGCTCCATTTCCTACACAGTACTTTTCGTCCCTGTGGCTATTCTGTGACTACCTATTGGTTCCTCTTACCCCCCCACCTCTCTGCCCATCCCCCCTCGCCTCTCCACCCATCCCCCCTCATCTCTGCGCCCATCCCCTCCCGCACCCCTCCCATCTCTCTGCAGCCATCAAAACGCTCTCCATAATTCTGTCTGTCCTTGTTCGCTTAGTTTTAGATTCAATTGTTGATAGATATATATTTACTGCCATTTTATTGTTTATAGTTTTGATCTTTTTGTTAAATAAGTCCCTTTGACATTTCATATAATAATGGTTTGGTGATGATGAACTCCTTTAATTTTTTTTCCCCGTCTGGGAAGCTCTGTATCTGCCCTTTGATTCTAAATGATAGCTCTGCTGGGTAGAGCAGTCTTGGCGGTGCCTCCCTGCTCTTCATGACTTGGAGTATTTCTTGCCAATCCCTTCTAGCTTGCAAAGTTTTTTTGAGAACTCAAGTGCTGGCAGGGTTAGGAAACCAAGGATACGTTTTAGCTCGAATGATAGGTTAATTTCCCTGACCTTGAAGGCTTGAAGGAGCAATTTGCTGACTCATTGTGTTTGCAGAACACAGACCTCTCATTTTTGTGTCGGAGGACTTATGTTAAAGGAAGTGTCCCTAGTCCTGTGGGTCTGTCCCTCTGTCTCCCTGTACCTTCCTGTGGTTCCTTATTTGGGGCGGGGGGAGGGGGCTGCCGCGTGCAGGCTGCATTTCTGAGATGTTTTTCACTTGGAGTTTGACTTGAGGATGTTTATGGCCGGCTCAGGTTTCAGCTACTGGGAGGAGAGGAGGGCCGGCCAATCGGGAGGCGGGCCTGCTGAGGTCATTTGCATCTCCCCGCCCACTCGTCGGGGGCCTTGGAGAGTGCAGGCCGCCTGGGGCGGTCACCGCTGTGGCTGATGGGCTTTCCTCCGGAGCTGCCCCAGGGCACTTGGCTGTGACCGCTTCACGCGTGTGGCACTAGGTCACGCAGAGCTGCCAGGACGCGGAAGACTCTTGCCCATCGCGGGCCTGCGCCTGAGCAAGACCAGCAATAACAATGAGTCCTGTGCAGGGGGATTATTTTGCTCATTAATACACTGATTGATGCCTGCTTGTTTTTCTTTGGCTCCGCGTGACCTTAGTCCCTACAGAAAGGCAAACGTGTACGAGAATGCTTCTCAAGCAAATTCATTTCTGCAAAGGTAATGATGCTCTGAAATCGGAGGGAGTGCCACTCAGGCGAGTAGACAGAAACCCAAGATGACGAAACTTCTTTGCAGCTTTTGTGGGCGCTCAAGTTTTTCTCAATGTGCTATCAGACTGGTTCAATGGCGTAGGAATATTTTTAACGCAGGAAAAAGTTAACGAGCCTCATGTTCCACGTTTCGCAATGCTATCATCTTCCGCCGTTCCAGATGTTGGCTGGCTTGGTGCCGGCGGCGGAAGGTTTAAAATGGAGCCTAGAGTAGGATTCACCCCAAACCCCCAGGAAATGCCGCCGAGCCGGGGGCTGGTGCACCGCACAGGAGGGCTGGGCACTGTGGGCCTGGGCTTGGACCTGCAGAGCTCACAGGGGTCCAGCTGGAAGCCATAGTGAGACGGAGACGTTTTGCCTAACACGTTGGTATTTGTATAAATGAAACTTTTTGGGGAGACACTAGCAGAAAGCGCTGGAATATAGTCCTGGTTTCTGCCAGAGCCACCCCAGCAGGCAGGGGAAGCTGCCTGGGCTCACCTCTCTGCTTCCAACAATGGGCATCTATGTGAAAATGCCAGGAAGAAAAATCCATGGTTCTGCCTGGGGTGTGAATGGATTCTGAGCAGGTCTGGACCTGAGAGTCTGAGGCTGTGTGGGTGGGCCTGGTGCCTCTGGAGGCTGTGGGGCGGTGGGGCTGGGCCTGCCTCCTGAGTCCCTGTGGGCACTGGCGGTGTGTGGTGCTCCTGGGTCGGGGACTCCTCTCCCTGACCCCTACCTCCATCTTCACAGGGCCTTCTCCAAGCCCATGTGTCTGTGTCCAGCCTTCTCCTTTTGTGAGGCCATGGTCATCCTGGATTAGGGACCAGCCGATGGCTTCATCTTAACTCTGCAAAGATCGTGTTTCCAAATGAGGCCCATTCACAAGTGCTGGGGGTGACGAGGACTTTAATACTTTCTCAGAGTCCTCAGGGTACCTGCTCTGGGCCCGGCCCACCGGGGACTTGGCCACTCGGGCTGTGCATGGAATGGGAATGAAAGCACCGTAGCGGATCCCCCCGCAGCCAATGGGTGATCTTTGGAGCTGAGTGGCTCCACACGGGCACACGTGTGATTGCTACACGGTAGGAAGGCCTGCCGTTTCTCCCCAGAACACAAGGGCTTTGAAAGTCTCTGCCGGGGTGGGGTGGGTGGACGACAACTCAGCCCCGAGGAGGGGTCCAACCGCGTGCGGGTTCACCTTACTCTGTGCTGAATTTGGGACGCCTCCTCATGTAGCCCCCCCCTCCCCGTCTGAGCAGGTAAAACCTGTGCCCAACACCTGAGCAGCAGCACCCCGAGGGCCTCGTCGGAAGAGGAGAGGGCTGCGGGCTCTGGGAAGGGCGCAGACTTCCAAGGGCCCCAGGAGTTGAACCGAGCGCAGTCGTCGAGGCCTTCGGGCTGAGCAGAGGGTGAGAGCGAGGCGCAGGCTCAAGAGTCCCCAACGCGGTTCCAGCTCCCAGCGTCACCCTCCAACTGGAAATACTGAAAACGTAGAAACTGTCTTATATCCAAACACGGCACAGAATGGGGTACAACCACAGACACAAAATACAAGCACAGCACTGTGACGCACAGGTGAGGCACCCTTCTCTAGGGTCAGCCGAGACCAGAGGGAGTCCAGTGACATGGGCCTATATGTGACCACCCCTTTCGACAGGGAACCGGGCAGCAGGCCCGGGAAGCAGCGCCTGGCCCCTAACAGGCTGCCCGGCAGTGTGTCCCTGAGGGCGGTGGCACCCTCTCACCCACGTGCGACTCTCCCTACCCACGGCCGTGGGCTCGGTGGGCTGGGGCCGTCCTTTTTCCTGCTTTCCCGTGGGTCCCCGAGCCCGCTCTTGCACCTGGGGCTCTTCAAAGCCCGTCCCTCAGGGAAAACCCAGGACTGCGCTGGTGTTGTTAGGACTGACGCAGCGTTTCAGCTCTGGAGGCAGGCTAGTAAAGGGGAGGCTGAAGACAGATACAGGGCATACGCAGCACTGAAGTTCTTGTTTGTTTTGGCTCAAGAACAGGCTGGGGGCACAGAGTTAACGTTCTATAGTAGGTATTTTGAACTAATGGTTTTAAACGAATGGGATCATGAAACAAGAGGAGGGGTGGGGGTGACCACCTTCTCCTGGCTCTTTCCTGGTGGGTCACTTGGTCTACACCCGTCCCCCAGTGAGAGCGAGGCTGCAGGTCGGACAGAGGCCCCTGGCTGCCGCCACCTGCAGGGTGACCCAGGTCACACCTATGGTGTGCGAGGGCAGGAAAGTCCTTCCTGCAGGATTGGCGTGAGGCCCTTCCCACGGGCCAGCGAGGGCAGCTTTCTGTGTCACGAGGCCCTGGTCTGTGGGCAGAGGGGCAAGGCGAGCGGGTCTCGAGACGTCTGTGCGATGCTGGGGGGGCGAGGATCTCCCTGTCCAAGCGGGGGCTGTGCTCCGTTTCCAGTCCCCATCTCTGTGTGTTGGGACGAGGTGCTCAGAGTCACCCCGGCCACCACACCAGGTGGAACACTGAGACCAGGGCTCGCTCCGGAGGCTGGGAGCCCGCGGTCAGGGAGCCAGCAGGTTCGGGCTCCAGCGAGAGTCTGTTTCCCGGCTTCCGGGCGGTCTCTGTGTCCACACCTGGAGAACCCAGAGGCAGCTCTGGCCCGTCCCCTGATCCTGGCTTGCGGGCCCTGCCCTCAGGACCGGCCACCTCCAGGTTCTGTCACACGGGGGCTAGGGCTGCAGCATGTGGGTTTAGGGGGGCGCCGTGCAGAGCCAAAGTCACAGGACCTGCGTGAGTCGGTGGCAGTCAGGGCAGTGTGCCCAAGGGCCAGCATGTGACATGTCACCACTCTGGGCTCAGCACCTGAGCCTCGAGTGGGACGAATTCCTGCCACCTTTGCCTGTGATGTGGAACGGCTGTGGGGTCAATGAGGCGAAGAGAGAGGACGGACACGTGAGTAGGGTCTGAGATAAATGTCCCCTCACCCCACCCCACCCCACCCCACCCCATGTATGTGCTGGGGGTCGTGAGCCTGTGCTCTTGGGGAAAACCGGGGATGGAGTGAATCACAGGGCGACAGGGAGTCAAGGTGAAAGGCAGTCACAGCCAAGGTCTCTGCTGGCGGTTCCTCAGGGGGTCCTGGACCTGAGACGTGGAGCTGAGGGGCGGGTCTGCCCCCACCTGCAGCTGTGCAGGGAGGGGAGGGGGCGTCTTCCCCAGGAGCAGCGAGGCCACAGCTGTGCGTGGGTCAATGCAGATAAAAACGTACCTCCCAGGAAGTTGGGGCTTCACAAGTCACAGAAAGCAACTTCAGGGACCATCTCTGGCCACGCCCACGGCCACCCCCTGACTGCAGCCAGAACTCACAGAGCGGCGTCACTACGGACTCTGACCCGAGGGCACCTGCGCAGCCAGCGGTTCCGCCAGGCCGGCCTTTCTGGGTTGGGCGGGAGCAGGAGGGGCGGACCCTGCAGCACCCTGCTTGGCTGGCGAAAGTGGGCCGGGAAAGCCATGACACGGGAAGCATTTGCCTGGAGAGTCTGATGGTTGTTGCACCACTGTGACTATAGCTTACATCTTGCATAAGATAAATCCAGTAATTTTCATTATGTCATCTGGTTTCATTTGTTTCAAAACAAAAAAAAAATTAACTTTTTTTTTTTTTTTTTTTTTTACCATTTCCTATGACACTTTCATTCTCTTGAGTGGCTGTTCCTCAGCTTGGCCTTTTCCCAGGGGCAGTGTCCTCAGGTGACGGGGGTCTCCAGCCTCTGAGGACGGCAACAGATGGGACATCGAGATGAGACTGCGGGGCACGCAGGGGCATGTTCATGTGGTGTCTGGGTGTAATTGGTGATGTCTGGGTGGGCGGAACATCTTGGGGCACCGAGGATAGGGCGCCGACCATTAGTTGGCAGGGTGTCGGGGGCGGTGGCCGCAGAGCCAAAAGCTTCTGGGGGAAATCCCCGGCCTACGAAGGTCAAAGGGTGAGAGGGCAGACTCTCAATTAACCTAAAATCTTAGAATTTTAACCCTGGCTTCGATTTTGATAAATTTCCTCAGTGGTTCTGTTAAAGAGATGGGGGGGGATGTCCAACCTAAGATTTCCTCTTGTTACAAATAGTGCATAGATTTAAAACACCTGCCAAGTGGTTTCTGAGAAATAAGATTCTAAACAGAAACTTAAGGCCCTGAGAGAGGGGCTGGGGAGGCCCCGCCCTCAGTGGAGGGGCCCACGGTCCTCGGTGGTGCTCAGAGGGTGGGGACAGCACCCATGCCCGCTTGGTGCTCGGCCTGCGGTCCGTTACCCTGCGCACCTGCTGCGTCTGCATTTGGGACGGGGCACAGCTCGGGGAAGGCGCAATGCGCAGCTGCAGCGTGGGCTTGATGGATTGTGACACTCTCCATGGGATACGTCCGAGGAAGGCAGTAACGAACACTGTTCCATCTTTTAGGGTGCTCTTAACAACTTGCAAACACTTAACATGGTAAATGGAATGTGCCAGAAACATGTGTCTATATAAACATATTAAGATGTTTGCTCCCCGCAGTTGATGAAGGGGGAAACTGAGGCATGGAGAGGCGGTGGGGGTTATGCACGGTCCGCAAGCCCGTAGATGCTGGAGCTTGAACAAGACCCAGGGGGCCCGTTCAGGACCCTTGATGCCGCCCTGACACCGCGTCGGAAAGAAAATGGTCCAGCGCGATCTCTTCATTGAAACTTCTCCTTTCTGTGCACACTGGTCCCCGCATGCTCACTCCCACATCCTCAGGTCTTTGTTTTACCTCGTGGCTTTCACGCTCGTCAGCTTCTGTGGCTGCATAGTCGTGTCACACGGCTGGCTGCTCCCCGGCTGTTGGACATCGGGCTCGCTTTCGATTTCTCGCGGGGAAACAAGGTCTCGGTGAGTATCCTGCGTTGTCTTTCCCACGAGTCCTTAGAACGCCTGGGACCGATTGTGCAGAGGTGGGCAAAAGGAGGTTTAGAGTTGTGAGTAGGCAAAACAGTCTGTTCTTGTGTTTTTTATTGTATTATTTTCCACATAAGCAACTGTAAACCTACTTCTGTTATACTATATATAAATGTGCAAAACTTCTTTCACATGAAAATGTCTGTGTTCCTCAGGAAGAGGTCAGATAAGTGCACCGTCATCACAGGCGTGGAGTGTGATGCTGCGGCGGACGCAGATGAGGGGTGTGCGCTGCTGACACGCACACGTGTCTGGGACGTCACAGTGAGTCACAGGACAGCACGTGCGAGCCCTTCTAAGATACCGCATGTCAAAGAAAAGATTAAAGGAGAGATACTGCACACCTCGGTACGGTGCAGACTTCCGTCTGCTATTGCACACACGTGTACAACGTGCTGTCGGACACACACAGACACAGGTGCACGCTTGAACACACAGCTCCTTGCAGACGGACGGGAGGGGGCCGAGAGGCCGTGCACATCCCCGTAACTGCGGGGGTAACTGTGAGTGTGGGATTATGGGACTGCTGACGCCCCTTCGTGGCTGTCTGGGCTTTCGCGTTGTTTGGATTGTTTACGAGTGGAGTCCCCTCCTGGCCATAGACGTGCACACGTTGAAAACTTCAGATAAAAAGGCTGAAGGCTCAGAGGGGTTTGTTTTTGTTTTGTTTTTAATAGCACCGGCGCCTGACGCCAAATCGCTTCCAAACGTGTGGGCCCCAGGTCAGTCCCGTCTCATCGGGGCCCCCCCCCCCCCGGAAGCCGCCCTCCGGGGCTGGAGCGTTGAGAAAGGGCCGCGCAGCTCTGGCCTGGCCGGGCGCACCGCTCCACCTGCGATCGGTCCGGATTCTTCCTCCGCTCTGCCCGCTGCCTCCTGACACTGGTGTTGACATCGGGCCTTCCGCCACAGCGGTGAGACTCCGGCCGGTCAGTCTGCTCTCTGCTGGGGCCCCTGGTGGTAGGGTTAGCGACAGAAGCATAGCCATGAATGACTGCCATTGACCGAGGGGTGTCTGAAACGACCTTGGCTTTCAACTTGTCACAGAACCCCCTGCCTGGGGACCCCGGGATTCCCGCAGCCCCTTGACGGGCCCCGCAGCCGCACCTGCTCCCCAAGGGCCCTGGCTCCTCTGTTTGCTTCTCACCCTTCTTCCAACGCCATACAGTTGACTTGATCCTTACGTCTGTCGCCCAGTATCCGTGACCTCCTGAGAGAGTGTGAGCCCCAAGCGCAGAGACGTGAGTCTGTGCCGTCCCCAGACACGCTCCAGTGACCACAGTGCGCCCGGCGCACAGCAGGCGCTTGGTCCCCATTGGGTGAGTGAGCAGTGACTTCCGTCCCCGCGGGAAGATGTCCGGTGTCTAACAATGGCCTCTCCGAATGGCCTTGGACACCTTAGTGCCCCAGTTTTGGTGGACGGATGGCAGGGTCGCAGTGTGGGACCCCGGTGGAGAAGACCGGCATCTCACTGCGCAGTGCGGGGTCCCTGGATTTCAACATCGGGGGCCCGTGTGGCTCATGCACACATCAGAGCTGCCCCGCGCCCCCACCCCAGCCCCCGAGCACTCCCCGGCCTGCATGCGCCAATCCCGTCCAGCCTCAGAGTTCTGTAGGCCACAGCAAACACACTGTGACTTCAAAGAGTTTTTCTTTACACCCGAACTTACATTAATCCAGACTCTACCTCACTGTGATGTCCACTTCTGCCGAATCCTGCCCCCCCCCGCCCCCGCCCCAGAGCCTTGTAAAATAAGTCCAGTTTCCTTCCCGTGTGGCGGGTGGACTTGAACCTGCCATCCTGATGTCCGGAAACCTGGACTTCTCCCGGCCGATCAGGACCGGTCCCCAGACTGGGTGCCGTGCGCCAGCATTTCCAGATCCCTCCCGCTCGGTTTCTCCCTTTTAGGAAGAGTCCAGTTTGCCAGCGGCCACGTCCCATCGGGGCGGCTGCGTCCCCGCAGCTCACCTCTGTCACTGTGGTCTCAGGTGACGGGTGCTTCGTGGAGGTCTCTCTGCCGTTGGTGTGCTGGGGATGTGATACTCTTCACCCCTCGTAAATGTGAAGACAAACTGTGGTCACAGGGGTGGGGACATGAGTGTCAGCTGGGAAAGACTTCTTGCTGTACCTGTCTGATGCCAGAGAGAGTCTCGGTGGGGAGAAGGGGTTCCCGGTGCTGAAAGAGGACGAGAACCTTGGACGGACGCTCCGTGATGTTGAGGACTCAGAAGTCAGTGGGCGGCGCTGACAGTGGCCAGAGCGTGGGCGGGGGAGGGGCGAGCCCAGGCTCAAACCCACCTGGCTGCTGCTGAGGTGCGGGCTCCTGATTCCTGTGTCCTCATCTCTTGTGTCCTGAGTTCAGTTCCTTGGCCATGATTATATCATTTAAGGACTGACTTAATGTGACCTCCAGTTTATTGGACAATGTCTCCTTCAATCAATAACGGTTATGATCTCATTCTATTTAAACGCTTGTATGGAATAGGCGCATCTGACATTCAGACATGTAACAGCCCGCCAGAACCAGCGTGGACAGTAGACATGGCGGGCGTGGCAGTGGCTGGCCACGTGGGCAGGAACCAGCCCCAGAAACAGGCATGGTTGCCATTTGCAAACAGGGGCACAGTCTCGGAGGATTCTCGCTGGGCCAAAGGCTTTTCTGTGTCTGGGACACGAGACGGGTTGAGTGTGCGGGGAGAGGGAGTTTCCCATCCGAGTGTCGGGTGTTTGGGCTGCAGGTGCGCAGAAACATCGTCCGCCAGCACCGTCTCTGAGTCTTCCAGAAGCTTTGCTGTGGCTCTATTTCAGAACAGGCTCTGAGGGGAAGCGCCGCATTTTTCACATGCGCGTGTCCCGTCTGGTCTGCTGTGATGTCACCTCCGACCCTCTAGGCTGTGACCGCTGACACGTGCTCTCAGCAGGGGGGGCCCGGCCCTGGGGCTGAGCCAGAGCACATGAAGATGGTGTGGGGTGGGGGGAGGGTTCACACACGCCTCCTGACGCTTGCTTCTCTCGTGGAGAAGGACCCGGAGTCAATACCGAGGACGGATTGTGCGTCGTGAGCGTCCGGGGGACTAGTGTCAGAACTGCAGCCTGAGTCGCAAATGCCCGCGTTAAAGTCGTCAGCTTCAGGGAGTTCATTTCTGAAACGCACAGGGTCCAGGCTGCCCTGTGATTCCGGCCGCTCACGCTGACCGCAGACTTGTGCCAGTTCTCACGTAAGTGCACGCAAGGCGCCCCTCGGGGTTTGTATCGAACTGCGCTTCTGGTCTCCTGACGTGCGTGCCCTGCCCCTCCCCCAAGAGTTCACTGGCCCTGCTGTCGCCGATGGGGACAGACTGATGTTTCTGTGTCGTTTCCTCTCCCGCCGTATTAAAATGTCCAAGATGCGTTTTCTGCCGAAGAAAGTATCATTTCATAGACCTGCTCACCGTTCCCCACGTGGAGAGGCAGGGCCGCTCACATCGCCCTCGGGCTGGGCCTCTGGGCTCACAGACGTGGGGCTCCCGAGTTGCCGCCCTCGCGTACCTGCTGGGGTTTGCCTTCGCTCTGCGTGTGACGGCGTCGTTCCCGACGAGAGGCTTTGTCCCTTTTCCTCCTCCTCTTCATTTTTGTGTGGGCATAGAAATTAAAAAAATGTGGAGGATGCCTGATTTCCTTGGTCTCCTAACACCCGCTCTGCGGGACTGTCAGCTGCGCACGGGGAACCAGTGAGCACGCGGTCCCCGGCCGCCCCAGCGGTTCTGACGCCCGGTCCCCGGAGGCGGAGCCCAGAGGGCGGCGGGCGTGACAGAGGCGGCGTGCCGGCTGCGGAGGGGAGTGCGCTGGGAGTACTCATGCCGCCAGCCCGGCTGTTCCAGTGTGCGTGTGCGTGTGCGTGTGCGTGTGCCGTCCGCGGTTGAGGACCACGTGTAACCAAGCCTCACAGGTGTTCCTCCTCTTCCAGCCTGTCCCTGGGCACCTGTCCACTCATCTGTCACCGTCCACACACCTGTCTGTCCGTCCGTCTATCCATTCGTACGTCCGGCCGCCATCCGTTCATATTTTACCAGTTTTGAAGGATTGTGTGAATCTTGGGACTGGAATAAAAGACAATCCTTGTCTCGACGGGGGTTAAAGATTTAATGATTCGTTGTGACCTGTCGTATTTTCTTCTCTGTCACAGAAACGGACCATGCCCTGGCTTAAACAAAGAACAAAATAAGTAAAAAGTTTTCAACTTTATTGGAAAGAGTTATCATTATTTCCATCCGTGGTGTTCTTAATGACGAACATGGAGGAGTTACTTGGAATTGTAACAAACTGAGATCTCGGGGGACCGGTCACCGAGACTGCCCCCCCCACCGCCAGGGTGCAGCCGTGGACGTGTTAACTCGGTGAACCCCGCTGCGCCCGCCTCCGATTCATCTGGCGTGGACCCCGAGCCTTGTGAGGGGCCTGGAGGGTGGCTTCCCTCCCCGGCCCAGGGCGGGGGGCGGGGGGCGGGGGGCGGGCGGCCAGGGGTGCAGCACTTTATTCCCAGGCACCGACTTTTCTTCTCCGGAGCTGACGCTTTCACTCCGGTGAGGAACAGACCGCGTAGAGCACCAATCTTAGTGTTTAAGCCAAGTGTGTGCATGTTTTGCACGTGGATAAAGGAGAATATATCTTTTAATGAGGGGAGATAAAGCCTAAGCTATTTTTAAAACAAGAATAAGAAGCCTGGGTCCATTCACGCTTCGAAAAGCCACACTACGTGGGAATTCATTTGTGTCTAATACAATTTTACTTGTATCATTTGCATAACAGCTTTTTTCTTGAAGGCAGTTTCTCGTGTTTAATTGCTACAAGGGCATCTAAAAGATTAAAGTATATTCAGATGTACGTGTGATTTCTAAGGAGGTATAAAATCTAAGTTTCCCCCCAACTCAGGAATTTAAATGAGGTTGACTGCAAAAGAGGATTTTAACTGTAACTTTGTGAGAGAGTTTTACCTTCTTTGGATGCTGCTTTTAGAAAGTTCTCCCGATCCGCAAACACACCAGCAAACGCAGGCTGCGGGGCACCTCCCCACGGTCCTGTGGTGCGTGCGCAAAGCACACAGCTTATTCTCGTGTTATTATTAATTATTGTATTTCTGTGTGAACTCCTGTAACCCTACTTTTCCCCCGCCCTGCACGTAAGTACCAGTTTTCCCCACTGCTACCCAGGTATCTAATACTGACTGAATTCTTGTCAACTTTTAAAAAAATGAAACATGGTCTACTTTTAAAACTACAGATAAAATTATGCCCCTTTAACAGCTAACATCTACCACACTGGCCCTGTGCATCCGTCTGTGCTTCCGTCCCCCTTCCATCCACTCACTCCATTTCCCCTTCTGTTCATCCGTCCATCCTCCTCCACCGTATTTTTAGCTGTTTTTAACAGCTCCTAACACCAAAGCATGATCATTTACCAAGAAACACCCGGCAGTGTTGGTGCTGGGCTGCCCTCTGAGAGCGAAGGTTGGGCCCTGACACCACTGGGGACCGGCACCGCGCCGAGTGGGCGGTGCAGAACGCCGGTGTGGCAGGGGATTTCGTCCCCCGAGCAGAAGCTGAGTCTTTCCTCTCCGTGTGCACTCGGTGGAAATGTCATCGGCCACCTTTGGGTGGTTTCAGTGACATCCACACACCCGAATGCCAGTCGCATGTGCAACGGGCAGCTTCAGGGTGAACACGTGGAGAGGGCCGCTGTCAGAGCCCCAGGGAGGTGACGGAAAGCGTGGTCATTCACGCACTCCCCTCTCCTCTGTTCGGGCGGTCCTCTTGGCTTTCTTTGCTGGAAACGGCAAGTGTCCACACAGAGGGTCGTGATAAGTGCCTTCTAACCACATTTAATAAACTCCTTTTTTTTCTTTTTCTCCTTTTTTGGAAGAGAGATGGTGGAAAGACTGAAAACTGATCTCTGATATTCTACCCAGATTGCAGAGCCACCGTCTAGGGTAAACAAGCCGTCTCTCAGATGGCCCTCGGCCCTCGGTGGGTGTCAGAGGCTCCCCGCTGCCCCAGTGTCCACCCCGGTCCTCCCGGGAGCCCTCTCAGCAGTGCTGACCAGGTTCCGGTAAACCCGGCCTGCGGGTAACATGGATGCCGCCCCCCAGCACTGCGTTCGCTGCCCAGGTGCTGGGGAAGTGCTGGCGTCACCCAAGGATTGGGGCCAACACCTGACACCGCGTGAATCCCCGCCCCCGGCCTCTCGGTGACAGGGCCTGCGTGCCTTCAGCCACAGCTCAAGGAGAGGAGGAGGGCGGCTTTTCACCAGGCAGAGGGAGGGTCACCTGTTCCCACCACGGCCCTCGAAGGGCAGGGTTTTTATTTTATTTTTGAGTAAAGCAATTAATTGTATCCGTGAATTGTTGTAGAAAGAGCTGACCTCTGTTATGTGCACTTAAACTCTATACCCAGTACCATTTTGGTTTCCTTGCCTCGATTTATTAGGTAAGCTAAAAAATACATTTTCTTAGAGTCCTGGGTAGCTGCTTACAATGCTTTTCTATCGTGTTGGGACACACACACACCACCGTGTGACCGTGTATCAGACTGCAGCTCAGTGACACTGTCGTCGTGTGTTGTGTGACCGTCGCCACTGTTCATTCCCAGAACCTTCCCGTCACCTCGGAGGCCCCACCGCTGGTCCTGGACTTCGCTCAGCGGGAAGGGCCGTGCAGCGCAGCAAGCCGCCACGGGCGCCCAGGGGCTGCATTCCCAGTGACCATGACACGTGGTTCAGACAGAGGGGCAGGCCTGCAGCTCCACGCAGAGCCCGGAACCGGGCTCGGCTTTCCCGTCCGTGTTCATGGAACTCAGCCGTCCTCCCTCGGAATGCGGACTGCGTCTCAGTGTCTGGGGACCTCGGTGATGCCCTGGGGCTGCACTCCAGCCATCTCTGCTTGCTCGGGGTTTCTTGTTCTGTTCTGTTCCGTTCTGTTCTGCGATTACTTTGTTCCGAACGGCAACACGCAATGCAACATTCCAGCCACCCTGGTGTGTGACTTCAGGCCTTTAACACCTCGGTGGCCTTTCCCTCTTTCGACCCCTACCAGAGGACTTGTTCCCTGCGGCAGAGTGGAGGTGGGGACCCGTCCCTGTCTCTGGGGGCGGTGGGCAGACAGACTTGAGTTCCAAGTTCGGGCCAATCCTCTGGGCCTGTAATGCATTTGCAAGTCTCCCGACACCAAGCTGTCACCCCCTGCAAACGCAAAGCTGGTGGGACAGCGGGCTGTGGCCCTGCATGCCCCCTTTGCGCATGCCCTTCCCTCACCCAAGTGGCCCGGGGCTGATGGGGCGGGTTTCTGAGGAGGTCTGTGCCTTGTCAGGGTGTGTGTTTCTGCAGAAACAGGAAGACGGTTTTGTGACTGGGAGAAAAAGCGTTCAAATCCCACCTTGTAAACTGTCAACGCATACCTTTTTTCTGGCTCTAAACGTTTTTAGATGAGGGAACGCACACTTTATCACGTAAACACACAGGCGACACTCTTCAGGAGTGCGTGGTGGGTCCCGGGGGTGTGCTGACGCGGGAGGCAGATGGAAGAGGGCGTGAGGTGAAAAGTGTGTATGCACGGGTGCACATACATGTGCACATGTGACGAGGAGTCACTTAGCGTGTTGATCGTGGTGGCACGGGGCTGAGGCTAATCCAGAGGACGGGGCAGGGGTGTTTCGCCGACCCATCCGAGGCCTTGATCGATCGCAAGGCAGAGAGCGCCGCAGCCTCGGGCCTGTCCCCAGCAGCCGGCGTGCCTGCGTCCTGGCCGGTCTCCCACCTGCGGAGTCTCCCAGGCAGGGAGGGGCAGGGACCCGAGCTGGACTCTTTCCCTCGACCCCCTGGGGCGAGAGGAGTTGGGATGTGGGTGTGCGTGGACCGCAGCAGAGAATCGCAGCGGTGGCGGAAGAGGAGAGAAATGTGACGGCGGTGAGAGGCCCGGGCAGGGCCACTCCTGGCGTGCAGCCTCACCCCTGTGCTGCCAGGGGCACCCACCCCGCGCCCGCGCCCTCCCATCCTGAACGGGTCTCTGAACTCCGAGATGTGTGGTTTCACACTCAGACACCGCCAGCCCAGAACGTGTCCTCTGAACTGTGTGGTGAGGAGGAGGGTGCCGGCCAGCCCCGCCCCATTTCTCACGCCGGGATCCGTAGCCCAGCAGCCCATGCAGCCTTCATCACCTGTCCCCTCCGGCTGCTCTGAGCCCGAGGTCATTCAGCGGGGGTGCAGGAGGAAGGGGGCTGGTGGTCCGTGGGCTGAGGAATGCGTGGCTGTGTGACAGGGAGGGGCAGGCGGGTCACACGGTGTGGAAAGGGACTGCGAGAGGAGCGGGGGGACAGGACAGTCACAGTCGGGGTGTGGGAGGGCGGTGTTCTCTCACTTGCTGCAACCGAGGCTCTCCCTCAGCACCACGCCCCACTACCCCAACCCCCCATGCCCTGCTTCCCCCACCAGCCTGAAAACACGGCCAGCGCGCACGAACAGGCTGGCCATTGGGGTCGGCGGTGACGAGAGCTGATGCTCACCCCGGGCCGTCTGATGGCCAGGATCCTGTGCGGTGCCGTGGGGTCACGACGGCAAGGCCGGTCCGGCCCGTCTGCTGCTGCTGCTGCTGCTGCTGTGAGAAAGCGAGACAGGAGTCTGGGCAGCTGGGCGACCGAGCCCAGGCCTGAAGCTACGCCCTCCTGCAACGCCTGCTCACAGAGTCTGCAGCAAGATGCCACGCCCAGCGGAGAAGCAGAGCAGGACCAGGGGCACCGCGCACCCAGGACCCGTCCTGCCTCTCTCCTGACCACAGGGCGTTGCCGGCACGTGCCTCCCGGCTTGTCTGTGAACCGCAGGTGACGGGGACAGTGCCTGGCACACAGGGGCTGCTCGCCAAATTCTAGCTGCTGCTGTTCCGGAAAACAGTCAACCTGACACAGCAGAGGCGAGGCAGGGACGCACACCTGAAGACAGATTTGATCCCAAGCCTCGCCGAGGCGACCGCCGCACCTCGCCTGCCAGGAGAGGGAAGGGCAGCAGATTTGAACCGGTGTGGGCTCTCCTTTGCCGGGCACACTTGCTTTCCGAGAGCACGTGAGTCTCTGCGTTGCAGCAGGGACCCCTTCCCCTCTTCCCCGGAGCCAACCCCGCCTGCACTTGACTTCTGTCTGCGGAGCCTGCGGGGGTCCCGCCTTGCCCGTCCGGATTTCAGAGCCAAGTTGAGCGCTGCCCTTCCTGCAGTCACTGCACTCCTGTTGCCTGCGTTTGTCTTTGATTTGCGAAACTATGTAACGACCCGGCACAGCCTTGGTCTCTGAGCCAGCTCGCATTCTTATCTGAAAAGAAAAGTGATCTCGCCGACATTTGCGGCCACCCCCTCACTCCGACGAGGTCTAGGGGTCCTCCTTTTCATGGTTCCCTGGAGTGTGCACGCAGAGGAGTGAAGGAACCGAAGCCAGTCAGATTCATTTGATGTTGTTTAAACATTAGTCGTACGTTCCTGTTTCTCTTCGAACCTCGTTCAGTCAGCTGGGGGATGCTCTGCCTCCCGGACTCGAGTGTATCTAAAGCAAGCTCTGCCCTCAACTTTGTCCAGAAGTCCCCGGCCACCATGGAGGAACCAGTGGCCTGGTTGGGGATGTTCTGACTGGAGGACGAATAAGCAAAGGAGCCTCGGGCATTTCTTCTCGCAGACACTTGGGTTTGTTCTAAGACCTTGTTTTTCTGCCTTGAGCAGGTGGTCTGCTGAGACTCTGCAAACAGAAGTCAGGATGGGCAGGGCCCATGTCAGCGCAGTGCAGGTTTCTTTTTTAAAAAAATAAATTTATTTATTTTTAGAGAGGGAAGGGAGGGAGAAAGAGAGAGAGAAACATCAATGTGCGGTTGCTGGGGGCCGTGGCCTGTAACCCAGACATGTGCCCTGACTGGGAATCGAACCTGTGATGCTTTGGTTCTCGGCCTGCTCTCAATCCACTGAGCTACACCAGCCAGGGCTAGGTTTCAAGATGTGATTGTGTGCGTCTCGGTGTTTGCCGACAGTGCCCAGTCGGCCTCCGGGTCAGGTGCGCACGGCAGCATGGCTGTGCCTCTGCTGTGTTAGGTGACCTCTGGGGTCGGCTCTAGAGGCCCCCAGGTTAAGAATCCGAGCTGCTTACATACTTGGTGTGGGAGCATGGACATGAGGTGGGATCTGTTCACCTTGAGGAGAAGCTTCGTCCCCCAAAGCTCCCCAGCGAGGCCCCGGGGTTCCTTGTGAATGTGTAGCCATGGGCGGTGCTGAGCCTCGGTTCAGGGTGAGTGCTGGATCTGCGCCAGGCAAAGCTGCCCACAGAGGCCCGTGCACTGGGCTCCTGGGGAACCCCAAGGTGTGGGTTGGTAGAAGGGGCTGAGCAGCTGAGGTCAAGGGCTCAGGCAGGGGGAGGGGGCAGGGGATGAGATGCCGAGCGGGAGCCCCAGGCCCAAGGGACCCAGGTACCAAAGGCTGACTCAGAACAGAAAGGTCCCCTGGTGCCATCCAGGGTCAGAGAAGTGTAGTCCACACCTGGTGCCGGGCAGGAGTGTGGGCTTGGCATAGTCCTCCTTCCTGGGGGTGCGCTGTCCCTGCACTGAGCTTGCAAAGGAAGGTCTGTCACCTCATGGCTGCAGGGACGCAGGGGAAAGAGCAAGACAGGAAGGGGTGTCCTTCCTTGCCTCTTGGAGCACAATCCTGTGTTTGGGGCTCCCCTCCTTCGTCCTGCTGTGGGTTGTGGGGCGCTCCCTGCTTCACCAAACTCAGTGCTCCAAAGACACCTGGGGGGTCACTCGGAGGCTTGGGAACGACCAGTACTGGGCAAGGTCTGAGAAAGGTGCAGTGACCACACCCTCCCGTGGGTGTCCCCTCTGGGGACCCAGCCATGGGAGCCACGGGAAAACTGGGAGGCCACGATATGAGTGGGTGCTCCCAGCCCCCTTTTAAATATCTGTCGTAAGGGGAACCTGTCCCATCTGGAACCAGACGGTGGTGATGGCCGTGCGACCTCGTGAAGACAGGAAACAGGCTGCCTCGTCCCTCCAAGAGGTGTACTGGGTGGCGGACGGACTGTCGCCCAGTAAAAACCAATGCATTTCAAACTGGTTGGAAGTGACTTTTAAAAATATTAAATGGCATGGATTTCAAAAATGAGATCTCTCGACCCCCCGGCCGACCTCCATCTTCCTTAGGTCTGCCTGAACGCTGTGGCTTAGGGTCCCAGGCACCGAATTTCTGGCTGCAGCCCTGGATTGAAACCGCACCCTCTGGTTCCGACCCACGGGGGCCCTTGGGGTTTCCTGCCGGTTCAGGACAGGTGGCCCTGTCCGCTGCATGGCTGTGGTGCCGCTGGGGTTCTGGCTGTGGACAGGAGTTCCTAAGGAAGGACAGGTGCCTCGGAGATTAAAGGGTAAGCGTGAATTAAAGCTACTCGTGGGCTGCTTAGCTGCGGGCTTTCAGAGAGCAGTGCCGAGTGGTGACGGGCTCGGGCAGGCAGGTTCTGTGGACCTCAGAGGGAGTGTGTGTGGGGATGGGAGCGATTCCTCTCAGCACGTGGGGGGTGGGGGCAGGGGGGCGCTCTGTTTGGAGAGACGGCCTGTTTTGTAGGAAGAGGAGGGGCAGAGTGCTCGGAGGAAGCTAAAAACACAGCCTCTGGCTGGACACGCCCAGAGAGAGGCGCGGAAGAAAGAGAAGGAAATTCAGGCTGGATGTCGCCTGTGTCCCTGAACCGGTGGGCGCAGAACTCCGTCACCGGCCCAGGCCTGGGGGGTCCAGCCGCCTGGAGCGAGTGGTGCTGACTGAGCCCAAGAGGGAGGATGAAGAGGGTGGGCCCACCTGGGGGGTAGCGGCAGCACCCAGCAGCCCGTCACGACGGCTCCGGGACCGAGCGGAGACTGAGCTGTGGGTCAGTGCAGAAGTCCAGGGAGACAGGGCCCTGACCGCCAGGACCTGAGGCTGTGCTCGGCCCTCGGCTGGTGCTCGGTCGACACGGGCTGATGGAGTGAAAGGGTGTGGGCACGGGGTGGCTCCTAGTCGGTGATGGCTCACGTAGGACTGGGGGAAGGTCAAAGCTGTGGCTGTCTGGGGTGACGGAAAGGACCGATGGGGAACCGGGGATGTGGGAGTCAGAGGTAAACTGAGGCCTGCAGTGGATTAAGGAGACGGGGGAGGGCAGGCTTGGGCCTGGGGCCAGAGGACTCCAGGAGTGCCCTGCGGGACCGAGCCAGGGGCCGCCAATGGGGCTGGGGCACAGGGGGAGGTCTTTGCTTAATCAAGAGCGAAGGCCTTTTGTTTCCCTCTGGAAGGTCCTTGAGTCCTGGAGAGGCCCTGGCTTGTTCATGACAGTGGGGGCTTTGTGCTTCTCTGTGAAATAAAACTGTTATCTTCAAAATAAAATGCACCCAACGCAGAACGCCATAATCGCCGCATTCAGATCTGCCGGGTTCTGGAGGCGGGGGAGGAAGCCTCGGGTTCACGGGGGCACAGGGAGAGTCAGAGACCTTGCCTGCTAGTTCCTGCCTTCTTTCTCTTGATTTCTCTCGTGACGCACTGAGGGCGCACAGGAGACTTGCACTGGAACTTGGCTTTGAGTTTTTTTCCGTGTAAAAGGTCAGGAAAGACATGACTCCATGAGCAGGGAAAGTAAATTTTAGTGGAAGGCCCACGGGTTTGGGGCAGCACAACCAGGGACAGACCAGAGGTGGTAACGCTCCGCCGTTGGCCCAGGTGTGCCCGCGGGGGAGGCCTCGCCTGTGTGCGGACGTCCTGGGAGAGGCCAGCGGGCCTGGGGTGCAGGGTCCAGGACCCTGACCTGTGGGCCCCTTTCGGTTCTCCTGGGGCCTCAGGGGCCCGGGACCTGCTGGGCAAGCAGAGGGCCCCGCAGGTTCACCAGATTTTCTGTGTCACTCAGCAGGGCTGTGTCACTGTTCAAGGGGTGGCGGCCCAGCACACACTCACGTCTGCATGGAGCTCAGCCCAGCCAGGCACCAGGGACGTGTGCGAGGAGGGTCGGGGGTCTGCACAGCCACCGCCCACCCCAGGAGCACCCTGCCCCCGCCTGCGGCTGGACCCCAGGACTGCCGGGAGACTAAGGCAGTGGAGAGTGTGCAGCCTGTTTGGTGCTGGGAACTCCAGGGCGGTGGTGTGTGGCCTGGGCTAGAAAAAACAGATGAGGCTCCTCCGAAACCACACGCTGAACTCGGAGCGCGTCACACATGTGCCTGCAGGTTCCCGGGGGGCAGAGGCAGGCTTGCTTCTCGGGCCTCTGGCTAGGGTTTCACCCAGTGCACCGCAGAGCGCTCAGAACATGGGCGCCACCTGAGAGGCCAGCCGGCATAGGGGGAGTGGGGCGGGCTTGCCCTGCTGTGGGTGCTGCCCAGTCGGGACTTTCTGGTTTGTCTTGCCTCCCAGGAGCCTCAGGAATGGGCTTCTGAAGGGGCCGGCCTGGGGCCCACCTCCTGCCACCCCTGGAAGCCACAGGAGGAGCGGGGCTGTGGACATGGGGCAGAGCTTGGGACAGTGCAGAACGCGGAGGCCATCTTAGAAGGGACACCACCACCGTGCCTCCGCAGGAGACAGCTTGCAAGGGGTCAGCCCTCCTTGGCTGGTGTGTTTGGTTTTCCTTGGGGAGGGGGGGAGGGGCCGTCCTTCCTGGTACCGCTGTCTCCCCAGCAGATTCAGGGGCTCCTGGCCTTTGTCTCTGCAGGGGGCCAAGGCGCCCCCTGCCGGTAGGTCTCCAGGCCTCCTCCTGCTCCTCCTGCCCCCCACCCCCACTTCCCCTCCCGGCTCCTCCTTCTCCCCATCTGGCGGGTTCCGCCAGGCCCTCCGAGCTCCCGGAGTGCCCTGCCTCCAGGAGGCAGCTCCCAAGCTCAGAGGCACTGAGGATGGGCTTGCTGGGAGAACCCGGCTTTTTCAGAAGGACAGAGAATTCTGTTCTTGTGCCCACAAAAGCTTTAGAAAATTGACTCATTTAACCTTTCCAAAGATGTTATCCAAGCTGCAAAGTCTTGGCAATTTGAAGGCCTTTTAAGTCAGTGTATCAAAGAGCTTTAGTCGGGATTAAACGCAAAGTGCCAGAAGTTCGCTTTTAAAAACATGAGGCCTGACTGCAACCTCAGCACGTTGGAAACCCCGCGGGCCAGGCCCTGGTGAGAGCCCTCCCGGCGCGGCCCCCTCCCCCACCCCGTCTGTGCAAATGCTGTTTGTCCAGAGCCCCAGAAACCAAACGCCCGGGAAGTTTCTCTTCCTGGCTGGCAACCTGCAAGTCTGAGCTCACAGAGGGGATGTTTAAGTCCCTGTGGGCTTCAAGTCAGCGTGGGTGTGGGAAGGCCGACACTCCCGGCTCCCATGGCCTCTTAGAGGCAGGCCTGGGACCCACGTCTCCCGGGTCCTCTGGCCCAGTGATCCGCCTGGAGGTGTCCACTCTGCCAGCGCCCGGCATACTGCCGGTGCCCGGTAAGGAAACAGAACATGTCCACGGCAAAGACCGATTCTGCGACACACCCAGGCAGTTTGCCTGGCCGTCAGGAGCCACGGGAGGAAGTCCCCTGCTCACAGGGAGCAGAGCGGTGCAGCCGCCACGCAGAGGCAGCGGAGGCGGAGGCCGCGGTGCCCACCCACTCTCCGCCCCCCGCGCAGAAGGGGTTTGCACGGCAAACAGAAGCAGCATCCGCACCCGCGACGCTTGGGGCTTCCTGGCCGCTCTTCAGACGCTGGCAAGTAAATATTTCCACCTGGAAGGACACAGTCCTTTGAAATGCAGCCCGTTCTACTCAGGAAAGAGATGCAGCGAGACACCGGGGTTTGACAGCGAGACATCGGGACTTTCTGGTTTGTCTTGCCTCCCAGGAGCCTCAGGAATGGGCTTCTGAAGGGGCCGGCCTGGGGCCCACCTCCTGCCACCCCTGGAAGCCACAGGAGGAGCGGGGCAACGTGCAACGTTGGTGGCAACGTGCAAGATTATTCGTTCTTTGCGGCTTTCAAACCGTGTGACGGTCCATCAGCGCCCGTGGGTGGCAGACTCCAATTCCCGCGTGAATTAAATGAGGGTGGCAGCCACCTTTGCTGGTCAGGGAACCTCAGGGTGACCTGTGGCTGACAATGTAACGCCTTCTGTAAACGCTTTGCTTATCCGGTAAGTTAGAAATAGTCGTGCCCGCGCCTGGGCACGCCTCACGCTCAGGCTATGTGCGTTACTCTGCCCCCTGCCCGTGGCGGAGGTGGTCCCCCGCAGGGGCCAAAAAGACACTGTTGTGACGTGTCGCTGGGGCTGTTGTGCCTTTGAGAAAGCACAAGATCAGGACCGATGTCAGATTAATGGGTGACAGAGGTCTGCGGCTGGGGCTCGTGGCTTTCTATCCTTGCAGTCCACTGTTTTCCCTTTAAGGAAAGTACTCGGACCAGCAGGCTCCGTGCAGTGCCGTGGTGGGCGGGGCGGGAGCCGTCTGGGGGCGGGGCCCGAGGCACAGGCTGCTCTCTGCTCTAAGGTTTCAGAACTCCCAGCAAAAACACCGGCGTGGAAGTGAATTACGCTCAGTCCAAAGGCTTCACGTTTAATCAAGTGAAAGCCGGCCCCTCCTCTGTCCTGTAAATATTTGTCAGTAGCCTAGTTGGGGTCTGTGAGACCGCCGCCTCTGGAAAGGCCGAGATTCCTCGGGAGACCCGAGCCCCCCGTGCGGCAGAAATGCTCACTGCCCTTCGGTGCAGCCTGGGCCCTTCGGTTCCCAGCGTTAGCACGGTGACTGCACGCGCCTGACCCCAGAGCTCGGGGTGGTTTGTGGTGGTGGTAGTAGTGGTTTTTAAATCAAACTGCTTGTTTAATCTGTGTTAACACTAACCCGGGAGTTCTTCCGAATATGTCGGTGGCATTGAAGGAAGGATGGGGCCGTGTTTTGATAGCACGGAAAGGGTATGAAAACAAGGGTGTCCCCTTTCCTGCTCAGGGCTCTCTGCGTTAATGAAGGCCCTCCCCCGCCCCGCCCCCTGCCCCTGTTCCCAGCATGTAAACAGCTCCTAACAGATCCTCACCCTCTTTGTTCAAATGAACAATAGCCTCCTAACTGGGAAGAACAAGAGTATCAGGAGAAAGTCCCATGGTGGGGGTGCCGAAGGCTTTTTCTTCCCCCCTCCCAGAAGAACAAAGTATGATAGTAATCTCAGGAAGAATTTGCATTTAAAGTTTGGAAAGCAGCAGAGTGCAGGTCCATCCTTTACGATGCATAGCCACTCTTGGGATTGAGTGTTAAATAATTTTCTTCTCCTCTCGTGAATGCCCTGAGAAGTGGAAGCTGGGGTGAGAGGGCAGGCAGAGGCCTGGGGAGTCAGGGTCCCCAGCTTTGGGTGTGGACCAGCGGGCTGTGGGCAGTTAGGGTGAACCCTTGGACTGGGGGCTGGGCTTCTCTGCCAGACCAGGGGCTTACAGTTATGAACAGCCAAGGAATAGAAATGAGAAAGGAGCTAGAACCTGCTGGGAAGCCCTGTTCCCCTCCAGCCTCTCCAGCCTCAACCGCAGGGCCCCAGAAAGCACCCTCTGACCAGAATTTGAACCTGGGAGAGCAGGGCAGACTTTGTAAACACCATACATTATTCTCTGGAATAAACTCAATCTGGGGCTACATTTCGGGAACAGCCCATTTTCAGGTGTCTGCTGGTAAGGGCCCCACAAGACTCTATGGCTGCACTTTTGTATAGTTCGCTCCTTCATTGTTGACAGTTGTCACCCTGGACCTTCCCGGGCCGAGACAGAGGAGCTGTGGGTCTCGGAGTCCAGGAGCCAGAACTGAAGCCCCAGCCTTGTAATCCCTTTTTATGGGAACTTTAGTCAATGACCTACTCTCCTGAAGGTTCCCTTGCTCGTTTGCACTGTGGGATCATCGTGCCTGCCTCCCAGGCTGTGAGATTGTTGTTACTGTCTTTCTGTTTCCGTATCAATATCAGGCGGATCTTCTCCAGGTGCTGGAGCACGGAAACGGTCCCTTCATGGATGGAAAAGGCTTCTTGTGGAGAATGGCAGAAGATAAAGATGCTGGCCAAGGCACAGTCTCTGCCTTAAAGGGATGCACAGTCTAGCAAGGGGACAGAGAAAACTATCACTGCCACTGGTGCAGGGAGTGTTATTTTAGATGCAGTGGGATCTGTCACCTTCTGCAGCCCCATCTTCGAAGACAAAGTTAGAAGGAAAAGCCACCCCCTTCCTTCTTCCCACAGAGCGAAAGCTTAGGCGCAGGACCTGGCCCACTGGCTGCTCCCACCACGACTTGGAAACTGTGGAATTCGAAGCGACCACAAGGGGACCATCAGGATTTGTTTGCAGACGCGGAAGTGGCAGCCAGCGTGTCCAGCCCGGCACGGCCCGGGTCCCTCTCTGCCAGCTCCCCGAACAGCCTGGCTCTGTGATTCTCACAAGTCCTGTTCTTCAGCTCTTTGAGAATCCCTGACGTCACGTCGACATCGGAGTGGACCCAAGATGCCCTGCGCTCTCAAAATTCATATAAAAGGGACTCAGAACCGCCAGACCATCTGGACAGAGGAAAACTGAAGTTGGAGGCGCCTCACACCCTGAGTTCAGAACTACTGCAAAGTGACAGGGAGCAAGGCCGTGAGCAACAGAATCGACACGGGAGCCCAGAAGTGAGCCCACACATCTAAGGTCGACTGAGTTTTCAACAAGGGGACCGAGGACCCTCAACACATGGAGCTGGGACGGCGCCGAAGGGACTGTGGACCCCCGCCTCGTGCCAGGTGCAAAAATTAGCCCCAAGTCCACCGAAGACCTACAATACAAAGGACAAAACAATGAACATTCGAAAGGAAGCAAGGGCCAGTGCTTAGGACGTTGAGTGAAGGCCATGGTTTCTGATGCATAAGACATAAAGCAGCCAAAGACAAAAATAGATAAACTGGCCTTCATCAAAATTAAAGACTTTGGTGCCTCAAAGGACACTTGGCAGAATTGAAAAGAAAACCCACCGAATGGGAGAAAGTATTTGCAAACCATATACCTGATAACACGCCAGTATCGACACCATATAAAGTCGTCTTACAACTCAACAAGTGCAAAGAGCCCCATAACACACGGCAGAGGGTCTGACAGATGGTTTTGCAAAGGAAATGTGCGGCCGGTCCATAAGCGCCTGAGAAGGACACTCACACGATTAGTAACGAGAGGGACTGAAATCAAAAGCGTGACGAGGTCCCCCTTCACATCCGCAGGGACGCCGGGTACAGCAGCCAGGCAGTGACACGTGCTGGCTGCGTGGGGGGAACCGTGGTCCTCAGCACTGTTGGGGGGACGTGACATGGTGCGCTGCTTTGGGAAAGGGTGGCGGTAGCTCCAGGAGTTCAACACAGGACCCGGCATTTCAGCCGCTCCATGTGTCCCTCTGAGAACTGACGGCATGTTCTCAGACATACCTGTGACAAACACATGTGCGCAGACCACCAGAGTAGCACCGTCCGTAACAGCCCGAGTGTCCAGTGCTGAGGAGCGGATGAACAAATGCCGCCAGCGCATACCCCGGAGCAGTCCTCGGCCACAAGAGGAGTGAAGAAAGGACCTGTTGCCCCAAAACACTAAGTGAAAGTAGCCAGTCACAGTAGGGAGGCCGGAGCAGGACAGAGCTCCACCAGGCAGTCCCGCCCTTGGACTCCTCCACTCTGTAAGCCTTTCTCAGGCCCTCCCAGGTTTCTTGGGGTCCTGCCGCCCCAGGCACCTGTTCGAGGCCTTCTCACCTGGACTGTCAAAAAGCAAGAGGGAGGATTTGCCTGTAACAGAGTGCCGTCCAATGACGTTGGGAGAAAGAGCACGCAGGAAGAAACCGAGCCAGCCTCTGCCACTGGCTGTTTTGCTCAGATGGCACCCAACTCCAGTTTGCACACAAACCTTTGCATCTGCGTGTCTAGTGGGGAGTTTTACCCCCCGCCCCCAGGCACTCAAACACCCCTGCCCACAAATGGAGAAGGTTCTCGAGGTGACCCAGACCATGGGGCATAGGTTTAGGGCGAACCCGGATCTCTTGCCTCCTGCGAGTCAGTGCACTCTGGGTCAGAGCATGTCCTAGCCTCACGCTTGTGCTTTCCCCAAGAGAGCGGGAAGATGAGGCAGGTGATGGGTGGGCTTGGACTGAGACCCTGGGGGCACGGAGAGTTTTGGTGACCTTGAACATGCCTCTTTACCGCCTCCTCTCCAGGTCCGTTCTGTAACCACAGGCCGGGAGGAAGGGCAGACATTTTCATTCCAACCTGGTCTCCTGCAGTTCCAAGGGAATCAAATTAAGAAGACAGTGAAAATTGATCATCTACTTTATTTCATATGATTTTGCCAACACATCCTGTTCAAAATTTTAAAAACATCATCCCGACCGCCATCAGCCTGGTTCACATGGAAACTCGAATATTTGAGAGTTCAGCCACTCCGCCTCATTAGCCTCGTTATTATTGAATCATGATCGTTAGGACCGGAAATCATTTATAGTCCAACACCGGGCAGGAGGGGACGTGTCATTTTCTGGGAGGACCGGAAGGCCTGCACATCCTCGAGCCAGCACCCCTGCTCAGCCCTGCTGGGGCCACGGACACCAAAGAAGACGTTCCAGTCTGCACTAGACACAAGGAACCACCCCACGCACTTCTGGGACCGAGCACTCCTCTGCGGCTGGAGGCCCGGGGTCTCTGGGGGTGGGCAGAAGTTGGTATACAGTTGTCACACAAAGAAATAGTGCAGTAATGAACAATAACCTAAGAACATGCTCTGTATTTCATGTCCTCGAAGCTGTGAACCTGTGGGGAGCTGTGTTCTTCCCGGACGTTGCCCCTCCCCTCCCCGCGTGACGGCGCCCTAATTTTATGTTCATCATACACTTAATTTCCTCCTAATTTCCCCACGTGGTGATGTGTCCGTCACTGCACATTGCTTGGTGCAGCCTGCTTCCAAAGCCTCTGCAAGGAGTGTGTACCTCAGGCAGGCTCCTTTCCGGCTCAGGCTCAGGCTCACGCCTGGGCTGCAGCCCACGGGTGGCGGCATGTGGCTCACGCACCACCGTGATGAGGCGTTCCACTGCAGGAACACACCACAATCTCCTTACCCACGCGAGGATGCTATTTGACTCCTTTTTATTGCTCTATTCTATCATTTTAATACTATTTTTACATACATAACAATTTCTGTACATTGTTATTAGTGAGTTTTAAACATTCTCCGAATATAGGGCTCCCATACGTGAAAGGTTGAACTGGGAGCTGGTTCATTTTCTGCAGAGTTCCTTTGGAAGCCAGAGATCGGACAGCCGGAGCTCTGCCAGCCCCCTCCTGTACCCCTCGGGCCCCCTGCAGCAACAGTAACCTCACCCCTCGGACACTCCTTCCTCCGACACTGACCAGAGGTCAAAGCCTCAGCGATACCAACGACGTCCTTTGACGTCAACCTAAAGCCGAGTTTCCTTAGTTACAACAATAATGCCATTTATCCTGTGCCTCCGCCGTCCCCTTCCCTGATTTTAGTGACTGAAACAGCCCTCCACCTCGGTGGGGTCACCTGTGGAGCGGCGGGACCACTACCAGCGAGGGGCTCGGAGGGGGAGGAGCCTCCGCAGACACGCTGGAAGCACTTCGCAGTGTGCCCAGCGCTCCGTAAACAGGTGCTTAAGATCGTCTAGACCTCCGCGGATCCGAAGAGGCCGCAGAGATGCCATAGCAACAAATGAACAGTAATTGCTGCCGCGCAGGCTACTTCCTCAGCAACAGGCTCCTGCAACCAGCCCGCAGGCCGCGTCCATCGCAGGAGCCTGGGCTAGGTTGGCCATCGCTGTCCATGAGAGGAGGCTGCAAACCCGGGCGGGGGCGGGGGCGGGGCGGGGCGGGGGGGCCTGGCAGCGGGCCTAGGGGGAAATGGGGGTGTGCTGTCTTCTTTCCCTGTCTCCGCTCCGCACCCGTGTACCCCCGACACCTCTTTAGCACCAACAGAAATGTCATCCTTCTTGGCAGCCCACACCCCAAGCCAGTTCACCCCATAAGTCACCCGGTAAGAATTTGCTCGGAAAGTTCCACCTGTGGCCCCGAGGTTCTTACCTTGATGAACGCAGAGGGGTGGTCAGTGCAGCAGAGGAGGCTGGGAGTGGGTGGCGGAAACGGCGTCCCTCTCTCCAAGACTGAAGTGAGCCCCCCCCCCCCCCCCGCCGGTGACAGCCACACTCCCTCGGCCCCGGCCCCGGGGAGTCTGGGGAGGCGCATACAAAAGTGCTTCTCTCCCTGCTGTTTTTGGGAAGGGACACAGCTCCGCTTCCCTGTGGCAGAGGCAAGAAAGGACTCACAGAGCCTGTGGGCTGCCCGGCTACTGGAAGTGGCCCTCTCCATAATGACCTCAAGAAGGTGCCGACTCGAGGAGGAAACGCCGCCTTTCCCAGGAAGCCCTCCGGCCTTACTATCTGGAGGACGTGGTGGAGGCCTGAGATGAGGGGACATTAGTGGTGGACAGGCTGTGGAGGATGGAGACTCTTCACCACGGAGTCTCGGATGGCACGTCCCTCGTGGAAGGAGGGACAGGGGGAGAGCAAAGGGCTGGAGGTAGGGGCAGAAACCCTTGGGGGCGGGGGCGGGGGCGGCCCCACTCCCTGTGGAGGCTGAAGGGGCCGGCACCGGCTGTCCCTGGGCCTCCGTACTGGAGCAGTACTTCCCAGGCGCTGGGCCACATTGGAGCTGTTCTCTCCTTTGCCATCTCTGAACGGTGATCTGGATGCTGGAGGTCTACTTGCTCCCAGGCATCTCAAACTCAGTTTGTTTCCATGGTTACAAAACACGGTGCTCTCCTGACCCACAATGCACTGGGGGCAGGGGCTGCCTGGTAACGACGAGACGGTTTTCCAGATGTGCGACCTCCTCGCCCCGGCCGGATGTCAGGCAGGCGGGGCCTCCTGCGGCACTTGCGAGCTGGCAGCCCCAGCTTCGGCTGGAGTGTCCTGTGGGAGCCGAGTAAAGGGTGTTTGCGCTATAAATCACAAATGAACCTCCTCCCCCCGCGAGCGCAGGCATCAGGGGAAGGCTGGAATGCAGGGCAGTGTCGGCCATGCCGCGGGGCCCCGGGGGTTCCTGTGCCCCCTAAGCCACTCGGAGGGAGGAAACCCTGTCAGGGAGGCTGCCGTGGTGGTTAAGGGCCAGGCAGCAGGTCACAGACCTCTGGACCTAAGTGCTTTTCTTACACACCATGGACGACGAACCACCGGTGCCACATCCGTGGGAGGAGCCACCCTCCAGGGTTCGCGGAGGGTGTCGACCAGAGGGGTCGGATTTAGTGCAGCAGGTGTCCTGCACTCGGTAAATGCCAGTTATCTTCTTGGCGCTAGGATCTCCACAAGCCTTCAGTCCCCGTGACGCCAGCCAGCGCCCCCTGTGCGGGAACCCAGGATGTGTGTGGTGGGATTCAGGATGAATGGACGGTTATGGTGACGTGGTGGTGGCAGTGACCAGGATAAAGCTATCGCGACATCGAAGACGAGGAGCCCTTCAAGTAATTGCGCCTGCACTTGCTCCGCCCAGTGACACCCCTCAGCGGTGGTCCTGGACACGCAGGAGTTTAGGTGTGGGTGTGGCCTCAGCTCAGGTGTGCGTCCCTGGAGACCAAGCCTGCGAGTGTCTAGTAAAGTGGGGTGACAGTGACCCCCCCCGGACTGCTGAGAGTGCTGAGCGTGCTGAGGGCACCCGGGACTCAGACCAGTGCCGGGTCTCCGAGGACACACAGACCTCAGGACACAGCGGAATGCTGCTGCATTCCCTCCTCTCTGTCCACCCCTTTCCTGGGAGCTCCTTCCTGCTGCCTTGAGGAACCTTGGGGTCGTCCTCACAACGCCCCGCCACTCTGGGATTGTGCCAGAATCCACGCCCACCCCTCTGTCCTCTCTCAGTTGCGGTCTGCAGGGAGACGAGGGCCGCAGCTGCTGGAGCGACCCAGTTCATGGGGAATGTTGGCCTCTACTCAACACTAAATCTACTTTATAACCTTCTCATGTCTTTCATCTGGAGTCTCCAACTTCTTTAAAAGGAAAAGAATTTCATCCCTGGCTGGTGGCATCTGTAACGGTCAAAGACTTTAACTCCAGAAGACACAGTCCCTTCCTACCCGTATGAAAGAGTTGTCCCGAGACCCCTGCCTACGGTCCCCTTTGCCAAGGGCAAAGTCCCTGAGGATGAAAGCTCTATTCACACCAGATGATGCAGGAAGTTTTAGACGCCACTGCACTTGCTTATGCTCCACTTCCTGGGAGAAGGGTCTTCATTTTTTGAGAGGGAAAGGGGTTCCAGCTGTTCGGCCATGTCCCCTGGGAAGGACAGGGCCATCAGGACCCCAGGTTTGCTTCCCTTCAGGAGCAGACATCACCAGTTACTGCTGTGTGTGGCCCTTGAATGGCCACTCACTGGACCCTCACCGCCCAGAGGGAGGGACTCTGCTAATCTCCACTTGGTGTGAAACTTCCAGGAAGGGAGTCTGTGTCATGTGCCTCAGTGACACAGCTGGAGGTGGCGGGCTAGGGTTTGACCCGAGGCATCGGGCAGGAGAGTCTGCTTTGTCCCTCTGACGTTCTGCCCTGGGGTCAGTCCCACGCAGGCTCAGAAAGTCTCAGCACGAAGTGAGGGGTGACACCGTCTTGAGTAACAGTTGGGACAAGTTGCACAGTCATGTTCCCTTACCAATTGACAAGACATAAATATGTTTCAAAGAAAAAAAAAGTCTGGATGTCAAAAAGGCATTGCTCTTATTTAGATAAACCCATGGGGAGGTGTACAGCACAGGAGAAACATCCCAGATCCTGACAGCAATACCGACAGCTCCAAGAAAATCCCCGTCACTGTGCTGAACGTCCCCTTCTAAGTACAGCCCGTCCTTTCCCACTCTTTCGGGAAAAGTAAACATTCATCCCTCCTCTGCTCACAACATATGTTCAGAAGCACCTGATTATACATGGGGCCCACAGGTGAAATATTTACCAAGCGTGTAACCGTGACGGCCCCTGAACCATTAGCGCAGGGGGACATTGGTGGATGGGGGGAGTATTTTTAGGACGGATGTTTTATAAGCACCTTAGACTCTGACTATATTTCCTGTACTTCCAGACTGTATCACACTCAGGACGTGTGAAGAAGCAGAAATTGGCCAGCTTTACGGATTAGCCAGCCCGGCATGCCGCCGCCACACCAGGGAGGCCAGAGCCCGTGGTCAGCCCCCCGACGGTGGGCAAGAGCGGCACAGGGCACACCCTGCTCTTGGGATGTCTTTTCTCCCTCGTCCCCTTGCTCGTTTGAAAGACACTCAATCCTCACTTTTCAAATCAGGCAATTGGTAGTCTAACAAGGCAATGATTGGAAAGAGCACAAGTAAATACAACAGGATAATGCAAATCCGTGAGTTTGTTGATTGCTCTGATTGAAAGTCTTACTTTCTCTCGCCGTGCCTGTTTTCCAACAGCTCTAGAATTTTTTGATGTCTTTGTCCAAGCTTAGCGGCCACGCACTGCCGTGTAACACAGTGATTTGCAGAGCAGCTAGAACTCCTTCTAATGTTGTGCTTTTAAAAATAACTGGCCCAAGAGTAAATGATGGAACTGGGCTGAGTGGGCAGGCTTTCCTTTTCCTAGGAGTCCGTGGGTTGGGCCAAAACCGTCCCCTTGCTCCGAATAAAGGACTCTCAGCTGTGTCACCCTGTGCACCCCATGGGGCCCACATCCACAGACCCTCCTGCACGGGGTCCCCACGGCCCTCTGTGCTCTGTACCCCAAAAGTCCCCACTGTGACCAGCAGACAAATGGCACGGTGGCTTCAGGCTGCTGTGTGTTCTACCTGGGGCCTCACAGGACGGGACGCTGCTGGGAGGGGCGTGACTGAGGGCCTGGGAGGGCAGCTGCGGAGCGCGGCCCAGCCTGGTTTCCAGGGTTTGGCCAGGCTGTGGGTCGGAGACGCTCGGACCTGACATTCAACTGCAGGTGGCGTCTTCTGTTCAAAATAAAACTGGGGCGAGTGGGAGTTCGAACTCCATATAATTGGGCTACTTTTCCAAAGGTTTGTGTTAAGAAAGCAGAACCGCGGCTCACCGGCGCCCTGCGGGTGGCCTGAGTTGCCGAACCTCGAGGGGGTCGCGCAGCAACATGCTGCTTCCACTAAAAGAGCAAGGCTGACCCCAGCCTCTGCGACTTCCTGCTTCTCCACGGGCGGCCGGCCTGTCCCTGCGGCCGCTGGCTCTGGGCCAGGGAGGCAGCCGAGCCGGGGACTGTTTTCCACCAAGGGGCCGCCATCTCCTGGAGGCCCGGGAAACTGCACAACTCGGGAGCAGGCCCTTCGTCACCACAGTTTGTTTCTTCCTCTTCCCGGAAAGGTGATCCCGGGCCACCTGTCAGCCAGCAGGTCAGACTGACCCAGATTCCGTGCTCGCAGGACAATGACACAGGCACGGCCCCTCCCCCGCCGGCACAGAAGAGGCGTAAAAGGAATTGACGTCAGCAGATCGTTGCCCGATAAGTCACTGTCACAGGGATGCACATTCTACCGGCTGCCCACGGCGTAGAAGCCGGAGCTCGGGCCTGCCTCTGAGATGCCATTGCCCTAAGAAATTGAAGCCTAGAAGACACTTTTAAAAACGTGTTTCAGGTCAAGGTCGCTGAAATATGGCTTTTTGCACAGGGCCCCACAGACGTGGGCTTCTACCCCACCTGATGCTCTCGTTGACCTGTCGACCCGACCCCCCAAAACGAGGGGGAAAGGGACACGAACCGATAGGGATGGTTCCTGCTCACCTGGCCCTTCAGGGCCTGTCCAGACACAGGCGTCGGTTTCCGGGGCATGGACATGTCGGCCGCTGCCCTCTGGAGCGCCGCTGGGTGGCGGGAAGCAGAAAGATGCTCCCGGGAGGGTGGTCCGACCAGCGGAGGCGAAGGGTGGGCGGGGCCAGGCAGCCGCCCGCAGGGTCAGAGGTGAGAAGCGCCGCGCGGAGGACCAGCCGGAGGGAGGCACATCTCTTCGGAGGACCGGAGATGAGACGCCGTCCGTGGCACAGTGCACAGTGAGCCATTCTCACTCAGCTTCCATTGTGCCCGTGACTCCACGGGTGTCACCGCTGCAGCGCCCGAGCTGGGCCTCCGCGAGAGGCCCTGGTGCTGGACCCCGATGCCAAGTCTGCCCCGAGAGAGTGCGGAGAAGTGTGGTGGGAGTTCCGCACACAGAGCCAGACACACGCACACCGACATGCACACCCATGTGCACACACATGCACATCCGTGCACATGCATGTGTATACACACACACACACACACACTGTAGGCAGAACTGAGGGCATTCACCGGAACAGGGGCCTCTCATTTCCCAGTCATACTGTGTTCTTGTTTGAGGGACCACGGCCCAGGGCCTATTCAGCTCCTGACTTTTGATGCTTCAGAAGACGCCGGAAGTGAACTTCCTAAAAAGGATACTTGCGAAGCAGACGCAGAGAATGCTGTCTGCCCACCCCAAACCGCGTTCTGCTCTCTGCGGCTCTGACAGGCACCTCCCAGTCTGTCCACTTGTATTCCCAGCTCCCGGTGGGCGGTGCAATGGAGCACCAGGGCAGGGGCTCAGCCTGTCCACCCCACTGGCCAGGCAGGGCTGCTGTGTCCTCGCTGTGTCTGCCTCAACCAGGGGCCGCGGCGCTGGGGGCAGGGGCGTGAGCCAGGAAAACTCAAATCTCGCAGACTAAGCCCTTCTGCGGTGCCCAAAGAAGGATGTGTTCCAAGGAGGGCATCCGTGTCTGGAAGGAGTGATTTTGCCAAAAATGGGGCAGGGTCACCGGCCACGGGAGTGTGGGGGACACTGTGGGGGAACAGTCTTTGGTGGTCAGGGAACCCCCCGGGAGGTTCTAGCTCTGAGGTCCTGTCCCTGTCTGCTTCCCTCCCGCCTGCTCCAGCACTAAGTTGGTGTGGGCACTAAGTCTGGGGACCCCATGGGGGGGGGCAGCCAGGGCCAAACCACAGGGCGCTGCCGTGGAACCTCGAGCCCCCTTCCCTGGCCGTGTGTGCCTGTGTCTGTGTGGCCGCAGAACGTCATCCTCCATGCCCCAGACCTCCGACCTCCCGCCTCGTGGTTTTCCCACTGTTAGGTCAGCCAAACCTCCCCCCACATCTTCAGGAGCCCGTCTCTAGCGCCCCCTCCTCGGGGGCTCTTGCTCCCACTGTGGAGTGCCTCCTCTGAGCTGCATCTCAGGTGACACTGTCCAAGACTGAGTCCAGGACACGAGACTGTGTCCCACCCGTGAGGCGAGTCACCGGGAACCCACCCCTGCAGCAAAGGGAGAAGAGAGATGTGTCAGCTGGGCAGGGTGAGGCATGCAGGGAGTCCAGGGCGAGCGGTCACCGCAGGGCCCTGCCGTGCGCGGGGACCGCCCTCAGAGACTCTGGATTGAACTCGGCACCTGTGCAGAGCGGGGAGAAGGCCGTGCAGCTTGCACCTGACACGCGCCTGTGGTGGCGTGTGAGATGTTAACCCCCCATGTCGAAACCTCCGTGTTTCTCCTTTACCTGGCAGTGATGCATAAGTGCTGATTCGTTTGTAGTGCAAAAAAAAAATCCACTTCCAAGTGGAATGTTTTGAAACCGTTGAAATGACTCGCAAATGTTTTTCAAACACCAGCAGACAAGCAGGTGTTTTCACAGTAGAAGGGGGTCACCCGCCCGGTGCGGTGCGCAGGGGTGCCGTTTATTAAGGCGTCTGCAAGTGGCAGGCAGTGGCAGCTCCAGAGGCGGAGGTCGCAGGCTCAGATCCCTACGCCTGAAGAATTGCTCACCCATCTCAGGCGCCACCTGCTGCCGCCACCTGGAATCGCCTGTGCGTTGAAAGCGAGGTGGAAACACAGGTTGAAGATGAAACAGCAAGGCCGAGGGACAGGATTGGGGTTCCGTTTCCTTGAGCCCAGCGCGCCCTCTCTCAGCCTTCCGGGAACCTCTGGGGTGAGCGTGGCTGCCTCCCTCTGACTCTTTGGTGTCAGCGGGCGGATGCTGGGCGCTGCGTCTATGACTGAATTCCTCTGCAGAGCAAGTCGAAGGCAGGCCGGACACTGTGCCTGCGTTCTCTGTGCCAGTGGCGCCGTCACAGGCCTGAGATGCATGAAAAATGCAGACGGGATCCTTATCTCTCACTGCCCCCTTAGTCATTGGCTGCCCGCACTGGGTGACGCCTGGCCCGGCCCTGCGGCCCGCAGGTATTATTACTTTACCAGAACCTGCTTGAGCGTAGGTGTCACAGGAGCCAAATGTCGCCTTCGAGAAGGAAGGGTGGGCAGACAGGGTGCTCAGTGTGGGCCGGGGGTCCCAGTGCGTGGGGCATGCATGCCTCAGCTTGCATGCGCTGACAAGAGGGCCTTCGGGGTCCCCTCCCCTGAGGACTTGGTCACACTCTTCCACAGCATCCTTTCTTTCCCTGCCCAGCACCCGCCCACACACCCACAGGGGTCGTTGGTCACCGTCCACACTGGAGACGCCCGTCCCTCCCCAGGCTGCCCAGCTCCCAGAGATGGGGCCCTGTCTGGTACCCCTTCCCTGTCCGCAGGACGCAGCGCCTGCAGACCCTCCCGAGACGGCTCCTGGATGGCTGGCAGGGGACGCAGTGGACAAGCCACACGCAGGGAGAATTCCTGGGTCCTTCCAGCCCCGACGATGGGAGTCTGTCCTTCGAGTTTAAGCCTTTGCTCAGCAAACGCCTTCCAGCAGTTTATTCTCAAAATAGACCTCGTGTCATTTGCTCCCAACCTGACCTTGGACTCCGTGCATCTGAGTCACGAGCAGTTGGGCACACAGTCCACAGGCAGCTGTGTCCCGGCGGCTGTCACGCTGCTGGGCGCGGAGTTTCTGTGACTGATGGTGACATACTCTCCTCGCTTGTGCTACGAGTCTGACTTCCTAAAAAGCGTACTCTTCTGCACACACCACTAATAACAACACATGACACAGCACAAGGCGCATTTCAGGAGGGCTGTTTTCATGTTTGCTGAGGGGTTTCTACCGATGGCAACAGCTTCAAGGCCCGCCAGTTGCCAAACGTGCCTCCCAGCAGGGAGGAGGTCCCCTCTGATGACCAGCACCGCCTCCGGATGAAGCCCAGGGCCTGCGCTTGCCCTGCCTGGAGAGTCACCTGCAGAAAAGCACTCAAAGTCAAATGAAGGCGGCATTTCTCACCCGGGATTGTCTTCACTGCTTTTGGAATGTAATTTCTGGGGGCAAGAACTTCAATCCCGACCACAGACCAACCCCCAGACAACCGCCGAGTCTAAGAAGTCTGGGGTTCCAGAGTCGGCTGGAGGCTACTCCCATGACCGGGCTCATCCCTACCACGCAGAGACGTGTGCCAGTCGGAGCTCACGTTGATGAACATGATGGAGAATGGTAGGGCGGGCGCCAGGATCCAGGACCTAAGCACTGGGGGCGTGACCAAGAAGCAAGTTTCCACGGTAGGGCACGGGGAGCAGCCTTCCACGTCTGCTTGCCGTTGGGAGGCGAGGACACACGGACGATGCCCGAGGAAGGAACGCAGGGCCCGGGAGGCTTGCAGGGAGGCTGTGCCTGCGTCAGCCAGAGCCGCCAGCCAGCGAGCACGTTGCCAGACCTCCTCCCAGGGCTGCGTGTCCTGGAATGACCGGCTTGTCGTTGGAACGTTTTCAGCATGCTGAGACTTGTGACGGGTCCAAGGGGAAGGAACAATGATGTGTTTCTTTTCCCAGGGCAGAACGAAATGATAGGATGCACTAAGTCAGACTGGGGCCTGTCCACTCACAAGCCCTTACAGCATCCACCAGAGATGTGGAGCGGCTGAGACGTCCCTGCAGGGAGAGACGTCCATGCACGTTTTACCAGAAGTGTCCCCGCACTGTGGCTGGTCGGTCGGTGGACTCGGTCACAGCACCAGTGCACCTCCCGTCCGTGTCCTTCTGCTGGGTGAGGCCCAGGCTCTGTGGGGAGGCCGGGGTGGGCACGGGTCACACACAGGCCACGGGCAGGTTGGGGCTGCTGGTGGAAACGGCCCCGCCTCCTTCCTGTCCTGCTCCTTGCCCATCTCGGCCGTCTCAGCCTGTGCCAGCTCCTCAGTCTGATTATAGACGCCTCTTGTGTTGGCATCTCTTAAACTTGGTGAGAAAGAGTTTATTCATGGCTGATGTTTGGGAGAAAAGCATCTCAGTACAAATGTAGCCTCAGAAGTAAAAACGGTGTCTCATTTTGATTCATAAAATTGACAGTAGAAAGGAAGGTAACATCTTTCCCCAATCGAGGTTTTCTTGTTTAAAGAAACAAGGAAGACCACCCTTACTGGCCAGGAGGTAAGCAGGTGGTCCTTCCGGGGGGTCTCGGGAGAGGCTGCTCGTGGTCCATTGGGACCACGACACGAGGCAAACGGTGTGAGAAAGACGGTGTTGTCACACGCAGCAGCTGCTTCTGCAGGAGGGTGACGCGCCTCCTGAGCACCAGGGACCTCGCTTGCTCTTCGCACCCTGTAGGAACCAGGAACGTGCAGGTGGCCGGCCACCCACCACCGCCCTGGGCCACTAGCTCCAGATGCCTTCTGCAGGCCATCATTTCCAGTTCAAAACTCTGTCACCTCCAGTCACCTCCAGTCACTCAGAGATGCGACTGCTTCAGGAGGGACCCAGCCCCTTTGCTGCGGCCTCGCCTAGTCCCCCCCTTGGAATTGCTGAACCTTTCTGCCGTTGCCCAGCCGCCTCCCCTTTCACACTTGCTCACTTTGCAAAATCAGAAAACACAGATACACTCTGGCCGGGTAGCTCAGTTGGTTAGAGCGTCGAGGCTGACACACCAAGGTTGCAAGTTCAGTCCCTGGTCAAGGCACATGCAAGAAGCAGCCAATGAACGCAGAGGTGCTTGGAACAAGTCACGTTTCTCTCTCCTTCGTTCTCCCCTTCCTCTCTGTCTAAAAAAAAAAAAAATCAATACATAAAAACTGAAGAAAAAAGAAAACATAGTTACATAAAAATAAGGGCAAGCCACTTATAAGCTCATGATCATTAAAAATTAGTGTGGGTATTTGGTGTGTATCTATTGGAAAGAATTTCTAAATGCATGGGATCACACATATTTATGTCCTTGAATACTGTTTCATGGTTAAAAACCATGTTAGTAGCTTGGTTTTTAATATAGTGCATGTAAATATCTTCAGGTATTACATATCTTTATTTTTAATAACTAAATATTATTTCACCATATGGATGTGCCACAATTAGGCTAATTAAATCCTTATACCTAAATGTGGAGGTTGTTTCAACATTTTTGCTGTTATAAACCTTTGCTTCCACCCCAGGCAATGATTCCATTTTTCTGGAATCATTTTTGGTGGCCCAACAATTATATAAAAACTATCTACTCACATAAAAGTTTCATTTTGTTTTGTTTCTTTTACAAAAATGATATTATGCCTTAAAATCTACTTCTGTCAGTTAAGAAAATACATTATGAAAATTTTTCCGGAGAATTCTTTAAGTAGCTACATAATATTTTCACAATACGAAGATACCACTCATGGTCCAGCTGTTTTCCTGGCAGGTGTTGGGGTCACCCCTTGGTGTCTGTCGCACCAGAACCCTGCTCCAGACATCCCGAGACATGAGTGCTGATGCATGTGTGTGGTTCCTTCCGCCGCGTCAGGGCAAAGCAGTGGGGGCATTGAGTCCAGGGGCACGTTTGCAATATGGAGACATGTGGTGGACTCGGCTCTCAGAATTCGGGCTGCCCTGTCTGTCTCTCAAACCCATGCCATTGCGGCAAACACCTTGTGTGTGAGCATCTACATGAGGGAACCACTGCTCAGAAAAGTAACAGGGGTCTTCCAAGGTCATGCAGCTAAATAGTTCAGAGTCAGGACTGGGACCTAGGGCTCCTGGTTTTTAGGCTAGGACTATTTACATAAAAAATGAACTTTGGGGAAGTGTGAGGGAGCTGATAAAGTCAGAAGAAAAAGATGTATCAGTTAGCTATTGATGTGTAACAAACTATCCCCCCCCAAACGCACAGCCATGTATTTAGTTGTGATTCTGTGGGTCAGCAATTTTGGTGGCCTCTGCTAGGAGGACCTACTGTCCGCATTGGGTTCTCCCTGTCTGTGTGGTCAGCTTGGGTCAGCTGGGATGCCACGGTGCCTCTTCTGTGTGTCTTGGCCTCCAGCACACTGTCCTGCTCTCCTGGCCCAATGAGAGTGGGCATGGGTAGGGCCTCCTGAAGCTGAGGCTCCGGGCTGGGGCATTTCCATGTTTGCTATGTTGGACAATGGTTCAGCCCAGCTTTGAAGGTGATGAAGCAGGCCCCACCTCTTAATAGGAAAAGCTGCAAAGTCCCATTGCCAAGGGCTTGGAGAAAGGCAGACTGGGAGAACTGGAGCCGGGCTTGCAAGCAGCCCCCCACATCGCCGGGTCCATCAAGCTTCCCCCACTTCCCAAACTCTCGCTTTGGTATCTGGACATGGCTGTTTGGAAAATCACTGCTCTGTAAGACAATAAAGAAAGTGATATTTGTAGTGAAATTTCAAAAAGGTCTGTCCAGATACCTGAGGCACATTTGGGGCACCACTGTATTAGGTCAGACTTCTAACTTTAAAAATAAATCGTCAGATATAAGTTAATCTCTACGGCCATCCCACTCTCATTGCCGGTGATGCATGTTGCTGACTCACCTTTTCTTCCTCGCTCGCAGCTGCGAAGAGCCCTGTGTGGGGTCGTGTGTTCTGTGCCTTTTTTTGTGCAGGTGTCTGTTTAAAACCACGTCTCTGTAATTCACTATCTCACTCAATAAACAAGGGGTGGGCTTTCCAGGTCATAAGAACAGCAGGCAATAAATGCAGGCAGAGACGGTGTGCTGCCTTCTGATCTTTCCGTGGGAGTGTGTCCTTGGAGATATGGGAGGGACGAGGGAACGGGCTGACAGGCAGATGCAGCCTGTGGGCGCCAGACGGCCCCGCAGGGTGACTGGGAGTGCCCTGGAGAGAACCACCTCTAAATTTAGAAACTTCTGGGTTCAGCCAAATATAAAATGGATTTAGGATGTGGGTTGAGGACAGGCAAGGGAGCACGCAGGTTAATACTCCATTGGCTCTTTCCTGAATCAGCAGCTCAGCGTGGACGATGAACTCCTGTTACATTCCTGTCTTTGGGCAGTTACAGAGCCACAGGGGAGGGAAGAGACGAACCCCACACCCGCTGACTTTTTACACTGGGCCTCTTGGGACAGTTTGAGTGTTTGTTTGCCTGGGGCAGCCAGTCCTTCAGCTCTGAGCAGAGGCCAGCGCCGTCTGCCGGGAGCCGGGTGCTGAGGGCGGTGTTGAGCATCTGGGCACCTTTCATGGTGGAAATCTGGGGGGCTGGAGAAGTGTTAGAGCACCCAAAGCAAGCACGTGGGGAAGAACTATAGGCTTCGATAAAAAGTCCTCCAGAGACGCTCTGTAGCAGAAGTTCCCGTCCAGCGGAAACAGGATACACGGAGAAGTAGAGACCCTATTGTTTACTTGGAGGTATGAAAAGAAATAGGTCAGCAATTTGTTTCCATGGTGACTCAGTGGAATAAGACAAACCGACACCAATACCGATTTATTCCTCTATTCAAGCCCTTTTCAAAGATCACTTGAATCTGAGTTGGTTCTTGACTATAAACCAGAAAACCAAGTTATCTTCCTCAATGATTATCTTCTGCTACTTGCAAATGAGAATTTTTTAAAAAATAATAAAACTAAAATAATCCAAAGCCACGCCATACCAGTTTGTGGTTTTGACCATACTGCGTGCTTCACACACAGGAATCATGTTCTGGGCATTTCCTGTTCAATTCTGGTTCTTAAAGCCCCATTTGTCTTGCTTTACCCCAAACTGCGGGACGTGCATTTGCTGTTGGTGAGCTCTGCAGCCACATGGCCAGGGTCTGGGTTGTAAACGTGGGCATGTCAGATGCTCTCCTGGGTGACCAGTTGGAATTAGACCTTGAAATCCAAGAGCAAGATTTTGGGGGCGCGTGTGACACAGCTGTGACCTGGGAGTCTGATCCTTTAGCCCACGTTGACCACCGGGATGAATCACAGGTGAACTGGTCTGGTCCCCCTCAGGGGGCTGGGGTCAGTGGACACCTGTGGGTCCCACTCCCCAGTTTGGGTGGAGTGGAGGAACAGCCCGAGGCTGGGCCCAGGCTGTCCGGGAATGTGGGCCAGAAGGATCTTGTTCCGTGTGGAAGCTTTTTTATGTCTGGACCAGTTCCTGGGCTCTGCTCCTGACCTTTGAAAACAGAGAGGAAGTGGGTCACTTCTGAACTGAAGGACGTGGAGATCATCTCTCGTCTTTTGTTTGGAGAGGCAGAGCGAGGGGGAGGCCGAACTATGCGCGGGCATCGGGCTGTGGGTGCCAGTGTGAGAGCATGCTTACCTGTGAGTGAGAGAATGTGTGCGTGCGGAACTGTGCCCGGGTGCAGACGAGCACGGGTGTGACCGCAGGGAGGGGAGCTGCACAGGGAATGCGTGGTGCAGGGATGAGTCCTTCCACCAGTCACCCCTTAGTTACCTGGGCCCTGAGCTCCCCGGTGAGCAGGGTGGCCCAGGGTCGGTCTTCCTCTGCTCGGCTCCCCTTTCAGCAAGTTCCTGTCTTCACGGGCAGTTGGGTGGGAGAAAAAGAAGGAAGTAATTTCTTGAGTAAGATGCAGGGGGCGGAAGTTGAACCTTTTGGCTAGAATGAGGTGAGAAGATTATCACGGATCAGCACAAAAGTAAGGAGCTTATGTCTCTGGCTCCCCTTCTCACTAGGTCAAGTAGCCAATGCGTGTTGTTTCTCTAGCACAGATGTTTGTCAAATAAATGTGTTTTCCTGTCCACAAGCCATTACTTCCTGCTAACGCAGACAAACGTCAGTCCAAAGCTGAGGTGATGAGCTGTAATGGAACAGCACTGGGAGAGGTAAGGGCTCAAGCCCTTGCCCAGAAGGCGAACCTTCCGTTTTCCCAGAATGGCAGCTGGCCACTCCCCGGCAGGGGGTGAGCCCGTCCCCCACCCACAGGCCCTGTCAGTGCGGTAGCAGCAGGGGCGGGGGTGGGGGGAGGAGGTGCGCTGTGCTTGTTCTCCGGAGTGTTGTAGAGGCTTAGGAACCTACAGACAAGGTTCGGTGGTTAACAAGTTGTAAGCTAGTGCAGTTCATCCCTTTTCTCAAGTTGCTGATCCTGAAAAACGCAATCAAGTGTAACCCAACAAAACCACAGAAGACTTCTTTTACTTCCTTGTCTTTCCAGGAGTCACCTGCCAACGTAGAAATCGACATAAATGAAATTTAAATTACTAGTCACTTAAAGTGCTAGACAAATCTGAAAAGTTTTTCTAACCCTATGAGGCAGAACTAACACGTCAGGTGATAAAATAACATCTACTTGTTGGTCTTCCTGTTATTGCTGAGGTTTTTTTTAAAAAGTTTTAAAACAATTTTATTTATTTATTTTAGAGACCAGGGAAGGAAGGAAGAAAGAGGAGAGAAACATTGACGTGTGGTTGCCTCTTACTCGCCCCCTGCTGGGGACCTGGCCCGCAACCAGCCATGTGCCCTGACTGGGAATTGAACTGGTGACCCTTTGGCTCACAGGCTGGTGCTCAATCCACTGAGCCACACCAGTGTTCAGTGGCTATTGCCACTTTGCTAAGTTTTTTCTAAAAGAAGTATCCTGTTAAAAAGAGTAAACTACCTTAAAAGAAAGCCAAAAAAAAAAAAAGGAAGGAAGGAGGGACAGGCAGGCTTTCTTTGAAAATCTGAATTTATAAGCTGAAGAACATGTCCTATTCCTATTTACAAAAAAATCTGCTGTGTTCCCTGCCCCCCTGCAGGCCTTTTCAATGCACACGCACGTAAAATCTAAAAGCCAATGCCCAAACAGATACCTATGTACTAAAATTTTGTCAGTGTTAACATTAAATTTTAAGAATTCCTTGCATTAAGAATGATAAATGTTCTAGTAGAAAAACAGGTAAATACCAAAACGATATATAGAAGAAAAAGGTCGATAAATATGGGAGCAATTTTGAATTCTCTGAGAAAGAAATGCACGTTAAAATAACGGGACTCTGGCAGCAAGGCATGCGCACACCCAGCGCCCGGGTCTCGGGGTCTCGTGCTAGCCTCCAGGGAGAGGAACCAGGGCTCCTGGAAGACGTGCCACTTTAGCAAAAAGAAAACAAACTAGGTGGTCTCTAAGGAGAACAAAAGCTTGCTTTATGTCTAAAAACAGCACCTGGAAGAGTAAACAACTGAATGTAACATGGACAACACCTGCTCAGGTGGCGTTGGATTGCAGATTTTTTTAAAGTCATGCCTAAGTAAACATAACACTGTTGAAACAACAGACTGGGACTCGGGCCCTGTTTTAAGGCTGTGGGCGTCTGTTTCAGAGGGTGGGCTCTGGGGCCTCCTGTGGGGTGCGGTGCTGTGACCTAGGCTAGTTGCAGAGCCGAGACCCCACCTCGTGGAGGGCCTCGGGCTCAGCCGACTTTTTCTAAAGCAATGTGGAAAGCTCTGCTTCTTTGTAAGTGCGGCAGTTTATCAAGGAGTCCTGGCTTAAAGGGCCAACGTTAAATGAATTTGCCTTTTACTCCAAAGTCTTTAAACACGGGCAGCCTAAAAAATAGGGGAAACTAAAAGATCGTATGCTCCTGCTTCTAAGGAAAGCATGGGAACCAGCTTTTCTTACAATGAGAGTCTATAGGCCTGTACACCCAGAGCTGCTTTTTAGGGGCAGGACTGCACACAGCTAGGTCTTGATTTGGGCCAAAGAGCAGGAGGAGTGGATTTCTCCAGTGCTGGTATGATTATGTGTGACACACGGGACAAATGTTTGCACGTGGACTACCTCCATGAACACAGAGCCTAAAATCTGCAAAAAACACAGGCTTGGGGAGCTGGGCTCTTCCAGACACTCTGGGGAGGAGTCGGGCGGTTGTGGGCGCTGCAGTCCCAGTCCCACCCCAGGCCTGCCTTCGCCCCGGCAGTCCTTCGGACCCTCACACATTTCCAAACTGCCTTTCTGGCTCCAACAGTCCGGAGGTCTCCCATTCATGATGTGCACTCATCAGAAGCTCAGAAAGGCCCACTTGCAGACCCGTCAGGAATCTCGGAGCCAAGGCGCCGCCTCCAGAGGCGCTCCGCCACCCAAAGGAGGCAGCCCTGGTAGTGAAGTCTCCAGTGCACTGCATCTGCTCACGGAGAGCATGACACAGGTTACTCAGTGGACCCTCTGATGGTTGGGGAGGAGGGGAGGCAGTGGCCGAGCACGGCATCCTGAGGAGGAAGGTCAAGAAGAGACCGGTGTCTGAGGGCTCTCCTCCCTTCCACCTCTGTCTGCAGCTCTTTCCTCATTAGGGGCCAGCATCCCAGCACTTCGGACCAAGTCCCGACCCCCAACATCGGTAACTCCGGCCTCCTTTCCTTTCACTCTTGTCCGGCTTTCATGCCCACAATGCCTGACTGCTGGTAGACAAGGAGGTTATTGGAAGGGTTCACACTAAGGTGCTCCCGTTCATTCTTCTCTCAGACCCCTGCATTCTGAAGGAGTAGCTGGGAAATCCAAAGAGAATGTACAGGTCCGAGTCCCGTTCACATAATTAAGCAGATTATTTAAGAACTGCTACCGGCCAGTTGGTACCTGTGGTTCCCTGTCCTCTGCAAGGAGACGGTGTTGTTGACGTTACACTTTTAAAGCTCTGATTTCCACACTGCGGACGCTGCGCCACCACCAGATGGAAAAAGAGCACCTACCCAAACGATTGGTCAATTTATACACACACACACACACACACACACACACACAGATTCTTGCACTAACATGTTTTATTTACTGTAAACAGCACATTTTAAAGAATGTGAGCAAAACAAACAATAGCTATTTTAGCTTTAAAAATACATTTTTCTGCTCTCTCTCCAACTTTGAGAGGAAGTCAAGTGGTAATAATGAAGCGCTTCTCACACAAGCGTGCACACACACAAGTGAAAGGAAAACCAGTGAGTGCCTCCTGCCTCTCTCTTCAGGGCCACCTGTCTCCATCTGACTGGCACACCCAGAAGGGGGAGGGGATCCGTCTGTACAGTGTTAGTACTTCTCCTTGTTTTATTGAAAAAAAAAAAAAAGAAAGAAAGAAAGAAAGGAGCTCTAGTGGCGTCTTCCTGCACCCCGGTTAATTATCTTGAGGACACATTCACCCATCTGTGTACCTCATTTAAAACAGAGCAGGCTCAGATCCAGGCTTGGTAGAACTTGGAACTGTTACGATTTCTGAGAAGAGGAAACTATTTACAGAAAAAGAACACAAAAAACCCTTACTTTTGCAGCTTCTACAAACTGTGTCCCTAGCAGAGCAGGAGCGGGGCCCTCTCCAGGTGACAGCAGGGGCCCCTGGGGGTCTCCTAGCTGGGAGAGGGCGGTGAGCAGGTTGGAGGCTGAAGAGGAGCTCCAGTGCCCAGGGCCGCTCACAGGACTGCTGTTCCGATTTCCTTCCCTGGCTGGGTCCTCGTCAGCTGCCTGCCCTCTTAGAAAATCCAGCCTGCTGTGCTAAACTGTTTAAAGCACAGTGCACTCCGAGGGCTGCCACTGACAAGAACGGAGAGCAAATGTTTAGGTAACGTGCAGACACTCGCACTGGCTGTCTGCTTTTCTTCTCCCTCGAGAACTCTGAGCTGCGGTCTCAGGACAGCAGAGCTCTGGGCAGGAGAAGGGTGACGCTTAGCTTTCTGGTTTCTGGTGCAGAGCGGTCTGGCCTTCCTAAAGCGTCACACCATCAGCTCCTGCACGTTAAGGGGGCCCCTTTCCTCTAGTTCTTCCTTGCAGGAGAGAAATGTTGAGAGAAAACAGGTCTTGCAGAAATCTCTGCTGCCTCCCTTGTAAGGTGTTGTGTTCAGTGTAAGCTGGCAGAGTAAAATCCAAGAAAAGGCGCGGCTAATAGCAGGCTTATGGCCTGGAGAATGCAGGAGAGGGCGGGCCACGTGGACTTGAATGAGGTGGAAAGTGGGAGTGCCCAGGGAGAGATTGGGTTTTTAAAAACTACAAATGCATTCCTTCCCCGTACTCCTTACTCCATCTGTGCACACTAGACAGGACTGCCTGGCTCCATGCCATCCTTTTCTTATATTCCTGATGTTTTCCCCGTTCCTCTGTGTTCTGAGTGTTGGAGGCAAGACCAGGCAGACAGCTACAGCCCGGGGGTCACACAGGGCCCTGACGTCCTCTGCTGCGTCTGTTTCTCCCAGTTTCTAAGGCCAAGAGTCAGTCCCCATAGGAGACGGGGCCTGATGACCACTCATCACCATGTCTCCGAGTCAGGAGAGGCTCTGATTTGTGGGAAGTGACCCGAGAATCAGCTTCCGGGTCACCCTGGATGCGCTAGGCCGTGGCTGTGTGTGTCTGAACCACAGACGTCACCCCGGAGCACCCTGGAAGACCTGGTGTACCTTCCCTCCTAGGCTGGGAACCCTCATCCCCACACCCCTTTCCTCCATGGGAGCTGGTCCGCCTTGCAGGGAGGGGCTCGTCTGCCCATGGAGCCTCGACACCCCGCAGGGTTCTTTTGGCTACAGCAGCCTGTCCAGCCTTTTGTGCTGGGCCCATAGGCGGTCGCCGGAACTTTTGCTTTTTAATTTTAAAAAACTTTCTCCAGTCGGCTTTCGTGGATGGCAGCACTGCTGCACGGGCTGCACACGGTCCAGGGTGAGCGTTTCTGAATGAGCCTCTCCCACACTAAACCGCTTCCTTTCACCACCCACACGTCCACCCTCGCGGGAAGAGAAGGCGGGGTGCGCTCTAACTTCCTTGGGGGAACTCCAAGTTCACGTGTGGCCTCCTTGCGAGGAGACGGGGCAGGGAGAGCTGGTTGTACCCCAGGAAGGAGGGGCCAGGGCGGTAAACACCACGCTCGCTCCTGCCTGCCCCTAAACTGGAGCCCCAGCCTTGGGCCCATGCAGTTTCAAGGAACGTGGCCGCGGCTCGCTCGCTCTCCCGCAGCGGAGGCAAAAGGTCCTCTCCCCAGGTGGGCTTCTTCCGATGTCCTCGCCGCCCGGTTGCCTTGCCCCCGTGGTGTCGCTCACATGGGTCTCTCCGCGGTCGCGTCCGGGCCTCTGGCATCAGCCCACCGGCTAGCAGCCCTCGGGCCCACATGCTGCTCGGAGCGACGGACAATCCTCGGAACAAAGCAAAGCGATGCTCAGCCCTGAAGCGGGACTAGGCGGGCGCTGTGCTCACCCACCGTTCTCTGGGAGGCCACGCGCTCGGTCCACACCACGGGACTGCCTGCTGTGCGGCCAGGGGACTGGTTGGCCCACATCACGTGACCGGGCCCGCGCTCCAATCAGCTGGCGGGGCCGGGGTGGGGGGGTAGGGGAGGCACGCACAGGCGCGGAGCAGCAGCGGTGCCTGCGGCCGCGTGAGGCGCTGTGAGCTCCGCGGTGCGTGGCGGGAGCGTGGGAGCGCGGGGCGCAGCCCTCCTGCGGCGTGTAGCGCCGCTCGGACCTTGAGCCGCGCCCTCCGCCAGGCTCGGATCGGCCTTCCCTCGCGACTGGGCCGCGGCCCGGAGGGTGAGTACGCGGCTTCTGTGTTAGAACCGGGCCGGGGACCGCGGGCCGCGGACGGGCCGAGGGCTGCGGAGAGCGGCGGAGGCCCCGCCCGCCGGGGTTGGTGGTGGGACGAGCTCGGGAAGAGGTTCGGTACGTTAAGAACCCGTCCGGGCAGCACGACATTGCCCCGGGGGTTTGGTTCCGCGTAGGACACGGCTCTGAGGAAGGACGCCGTCTGCCTCTCACGCAGGCCGGGGGCTTGCGCGGGCGCCGCGGTCCGGCGTCGGGCCTTGGGGGCGCCGAGCGCACGTTCCGCAGCGGGGGCACGTCGGGGAGGCGCGGGCCTTCCGCACCCCTGGGCTGCCTGCGCCTTCGCGGCCGCGTGCCGGCCATGTGGCCGCGGCCCGGGGCGAGCCGGGCGGGCCCAGCTTCCACAGGAACTTGTCGGGAGGCCTGCGCTCGGAGGGGAGCTCCAGGCCGGGCGCCCCCTCTTGGGCCTGAGCCCGGAGCCGGCCGTGGGCGAGGCACTGCTGCCACCCGGCGGCCGCGCGCGGAACTACAACCCCAGGGTCGGCCTCCCTGCCGCCCGGGTGGGTGTATTTAGCGACAAGCCACTTCCCTCACTTCCCTCGGAGCGTTGGAAAGCGCAGCCTGTGGTTATGGAGCTTCTTCAAAGCTCCGGGCAGGGGAGTGGAAGCGGCGAGTGTCCAGGCGGGATGCGGAACGCAGAACCTGGGCTGTTTCCAGGGCTCGCTGACTCTGGCCTTCACAAGATGGCCGTCGTCGTGGAATGGCGTGAGTCGCCTCAACCTCGGATGCCGCGGAAATCAGAGCCACAGCCTGCGAGATGGACCTCTCACCTGGGACTGTCCGATTCCCTTTCCCCGCATTCGGGTGTCAAGCCTCTTTCAGCGAGCCCGTCTATTACGTCTACAAGGGAATGCCGCCCAGGCGGCCCTCCTCCCACACCTCCACCTCTGGACTCTGGCCCTTGCTCCCTGCAGCCCGAAGGGAGCCTGCCCCACTGGAGACGGTAGCAGTCCTCCACGTAGGTGTCGTCTGTGCTTCAGAGAACCGGGTTAGGCGGTGACGAATGAGGCCGAGTAGCAGATGATGTGCCTAAATAAAGGTCTCCTTGCTTTTCCGAGTCTTGCACTCCCCCACTTGATTCCTTGTTACTCCAGGTTCCTCGTGGTCCTGGCCTTGCGCTTAGCTAAGCCAGTCTAGGGGACCAGACAGGCCAAGGTGAAGAAGGAAAGGGCCCTGCGTCTGTGATGGGTTCTGGCCAGTGCTCTGCGACTGGCCCGAGCCCCTTCACTGGGTGCCGTGGAGTGGAAAACAGAGGCAGACGGAGCTGATGCCCGGCCACAGCGAACAGCAGGTGGGTGGCCAGGGTGAAACGGGACCTTGGTCTCTCTGAGAGAGTGCGCACAGCAGATGCTCATCAAGACCTCCGCAGCCTGTCCAGGTGCTGGACTCTGTCGGAGGCCTGACGTCTTTACTCCTCCTCCAGTGGGTGCGCAACTGACTTCCCAGGGGCCTGGAACGTTCTCCCTCGTCTCAGGAACTAGGGGCGAGAAACTTCTCAGCCGAGCAGGCATTACGTTCACCCCACCCTTTCTCTCCATGTTATGCATGAATGAGCTCAATGCAGAAGGAGGAAAGCTAAGCCAGGTGGCCGGAGTTGAGGATTCTTAGCCTGTGGATTCAAGAAGCAGATGTCTTAATTTTTAGAGCTGCTCTGTCATGCATGTCAGCTCCTCTTCTCACTGCTGAGTGCCATGACCTCTGGAGCCTCTGTACGCACACCTGTAGCTGGTCCTGCACATCAGCAGTGAGTCACCACTGAAAGCCAGGGAGTGAGTGACTTACAAATAGAGACATTCAGGCCTTGGCCGTTAAGTCCACTGTCCATCCACATGCAGAGACGGCCCTCGGCAATCGAGGAAGATGGCCAGACTTTCTGGTGATGGCAGCCTGGGCAGAAAGGGAGACCTACTGGGACAGCACCCCTTATTGCCTTGGGCCTGCCCTATGTCTAGATACTTCCTCAGTGCAGGTGGCCCTGCGCCCGGTCCTCTGAAGGTAGCTGTGTCGAGTGTCGCCCCGTGTGGAGTTGAAGGCTGGCTGTGTGCCAGGTACTTGCTTCTTGGTGATGGTGATTAAATGACGTGGTGAACCATCCTCTCAAGTCTGTCTCCATCAGCTCTGGGAGCGAGTCCTAAGAACCACTGAGGACTGACTGTACTTTTCTAGAGTTCCCATTGGACGGGGGCAAGGTGTGTGGTGGAGAGCCTCAGAAGCAAAAAAAAAACAAAAACATCTTACTGAAGAAGATTGGGGCCTGCAAATTTCTTTTCCCTGAAAAGGGCCAGATAACAGATATTTTAGGCTTTGTGAACTATCCAGCCTGTCCCAACTACTCAGCACCTCTGGCACAGAACTTGCCACAATCTATGTCTGAATGAGTGGATCTGAATGAGTGGGGCTGTATTCCAGTAAAACTTTATTTATGCAAAAGAGGTGCTGGGTGGGATTCGACCACAGAGGGCCTTCTTTGCTAACCCCATAATGGAGGAAGGAGCAGAAATGTTGTTAAAACACTCCAAATTAAATTCCTGTTCTGCCATGCACCAGATTTGTGACCTTAGGCAAATTATCTCTGAGCCTGTTCCATGGTTAGTAAAAAGGAGTTGATAATATCTACCTCTTAGTGTTGTAGTAATGTGTCCAGAGCTCCTAGCATACCACACGACACAGAATGGACGTGCAATAAATGTAAGTAAGGCTTTCCATCAATATTTCCCCAGTTCTTGGGATAGATACGTTCTAGGTAGCCCTAATGCTCTGTTCCTTCCCAGTCTTTGATGGTAATTTTTTGCTTAATTTGTTAGACCTGACTCAGAGTGAATGAAGTGCCTTTCATTCCATTTGTTTTCTGAAAGTAGGTCTTTCCAAACTCACTGGCATGTTATTTAAAATTGCCTGGCACAATTCAGAGCTGTGTGGAATGCCCTGGCAATTTCACCATACCAGAGCATTGCCTACCCTAAAATTTTAAAATTATAACAGAATCCAAAACAGATGCACCAAATCTAGGGAGGGCTAGAGCATCATTAATTTGTTCTTTGGGAATGCCCTTCATAAGCACATTTTTAGGCAGACATTTGTCATCAGAGCCAGGCAATAGAAGGTCCCAGTGTTCTAAACACTATAATTTTGGCGGTTTGTGTCAGAGAAAATTTGGAAGGCATGGATAGCTGAAACAGAACTGAGTTTATGGCTCAGCCTTTCATGAAAATTTGTCTTTGAAAGATGTCATTGATCAGAGAGATGAGGATTTGGATGGGAAAAAATAGATCTTATTCAGGTGGGTGGGACTCTTAAGTGTGACATTGATTACTAGTTGTTTAGAATAAGAACTGGGCCAAACCACTGCTTGAGTCTCTGTTAGGGTAAGGTCATACTATGTGGTGAACAGGAGCTGTGTGAGGAATGCTACCTCACATACTGCAAAGTTGAGGAGGATAGTTCTGAACATTGTAAGAATTTATAAACTAGAATAAGAAGACAACAATGCTATTTTTGTATCAAAAACCTGCGTCCTTGCAGAGTGGAAAAGCTGTTACAGGGGTAGTTAAAACCATATAGAACTATCTTTAAATCTCATGAATATTGTACAAAGAGGAAGAATAAGGTTTTTAAAAATGTGGCTTAAACCCTGAAAGCTTTGCCTCTGAGATAAGGAGTAAGATAAGGATGCCTGCTTTCACTTCTGCTATTTAACATTGTATTAGAAATTCTAGCCAGAAAAGTTAAGCAAGAACAAAGAAATAAAAAGGCATTCAAATTGGAAAGGAGTAAGTAAAATTATATCTACTGCAGATTACATGATCCTACCTAAAAATCTGAAAGACTTCATACACATGAATCCAACTAGAGCTACAAACAAATTCAGCAAAGTTGTAGGTACAAGATCCCTTACAAAAAACAATTGTATTTCTCTATACCACCAGTGAACAATTTGAAGAGGAAATTAAGAGAATGATTCCATTTATGACAGCATCAAAAAGAATACAAAAACCCTGAAACAACATCCAACCATACCCAACCTCTAAATAATGCAAACAAAATAAAATGTGTAAACTTCAAAGAAAAATGCAATACTTAGAAATAATTTTAATCCAGAAGGTGATTGACTTGTGCACTGAAAACTACAAGAAATGGCTGACAATTTAAGAAACCTAAATAAATTGAAAATTCCATGTTTTAATGGAGTAAGAAACTTAATGTTATTAAGATAACAAATCAATCTACAGACTGAAATTAAATTCCTAACAAAATTCTAACAGCATTAAAGGGGCTCTGAATAGTCAGAATAATCCTGAAAATGAAGAATAAAGTTGGAGGACTCACATTTTCTGATTTCAAAACTTAGTACAAAGCTACAGTAATCAAAACAGTGTAGTAATGGTGTAAGGGTAAACATAAACTCCAAATCAAAAGACTCAGCTTAGAAACCCAGACAAACTCGTATCTATGACCAAGTAAGTGATTTTCAACAAGGGTGCCAATGTCATTCAATGGAGAAAGAATGATCTGGTCAACAACGCATGGTTCTGGGACAACTGGATATCCAGAAAAGGAATGAATGAGTCTGCATATGAATAACTTTAGACCCCTACTTCACACTAAATACAAACGTTAACATATGAGTTGGTTATCTAAGTGTGAGATTTAAATTATGAAACTCTTAGAAGAAAATATAGAAATAAATTTTCATAATCTTGGAAATAGAGTCTTAGATATCACATCAAAAACATGAGTAATAAAAAATAAATTGGAGTTGATAAAAATTAAGTTGTATAACAAAGTGTATTGCAAAGACAGTGAAATGAAAACATACCAAATGGGAGAAAATATTTGCAAATCATATATATGATTAGGGATAATATCTGGAATGCAGGGTCAGGCACAAGTAATGCCATCTTTTTATCATAACAAATTCATAAGCATGTACTTTGTAACATAACAGTATCGCACTTAAGTACACCATATGACATTTTAGTGAAATGTTCAAATTAAAACTGTAGATTATTACACCCATACTATTACCCTGCCAACCACACTCAAGTAGGCCTTACTTTTGCCAGACCCTGTATGTAAAGAACTACAACCCAACAACAAGACGACCTGATCAAAGAATGGTAAAAGGACTTGAGTGAATGTTTCTCCAGAGAGACTATGTAAATAGCCAGCAGGCACATGATGCTTGAAATCATTAGTCCTCAGGAAAGTGAAACTCAAAAGCACAGTGAGGCATGCTTCATACCACAGTGACAACTGTAACTAAAAAAAGCGTCGGCGAGGATGTAGAGAGGTTAGAACCCATGTGTGTTGCTGACACACGGAATGTAGGGCAGTGCAGTCCTCATGGGAGACAGTGCAGCAGGTCCTCACAAAGTTGACAGTAGAGTCACTCTGCAATCCAGCGGTTCCACTCTGGAGCACGCGGCCATGCGCCATGTAACGATGGCCTGGCTGACGAACTGCCCACACAAGAGTGGTAGACCGTATTGCCTCAGTGTGTACTTATCTCCACCATCTCGGGTTGTGGGAGTGACTCTGTGACGTTTGCACATGGAAATTGCCTGAAGACGCGTTTTTCAGGAGGTATCCCTGCATCACGTGGTGCATGACTATATATGCAAAACCATGGAAAACAGGAACTTAAGCTGCAAACAATCCAGATGGCCATGGATGGGTGAATGGACAAACAATTGTGGTATGTCCAGTCAGGGGAATATTACTCAGCCTTAAATGGAATGCAGTTCTAACACATGCTCTAAAATGGATGGATCTTGAAGGCATTCTGTTGAGTGAAAGAAGCCAGTTGCAAAAGGACATATCTTGTATGAATCTACTTACATGAGATACCCAGAGCAGTCAGACTCACAGAGAAAGTAGGAAGGGTTAGCCAGGGCTGGGCGGGGGGAGGTGTGAGGAGTTGTTGTTTAGTAGGAACAGTTTCAGCTGGGGAAGATGAATAGTATTTTGAGATGGATAGTGTTTGCACTTAAAAATATATTTAATTGTAATTAACTATACATTAAGAAATTGTTAACATAGCAAATTTTATGTATATTTTGCCATAGTAGGAAAAATGTTTGCACACATACTACAAACATGGAAGTATCGTGACCCCACAGTTACATTCCTAGGTATATACCCCGAAGAATTGAACACAGGAGCTCTGAAGTAAATGCATGCACATGCATATTCATAGCTGTACTAGTCACAGTAGTCAGAAGATAGAATCAGCCTGAATCTGTCAACTGATGAATGGATAAACAGACTGTGTTGTATACACACAATGGAGTAGCATTCAACCAGAATCGAAAGAAAGTATCGATTCATGCTGCAATATGGATGAACCTCAAAAACGTTATGCTAAGTGAAAGAAGCCAGTCAAAAAAGGCCACATGCAGTGTGATTCCGTTTATGTGAAAAAGTATAGGATAGGTAAATCACGGAGACAGATCTCAGATTGGTGGTTGTCAGGGGAGAGGGGCAATCAGGAGTGACAGCTGAATAGCAGAAGGCTTTACTTTGGAGTGGTGCAAGTGTCCTGGAACCAGACAGAGGTGGTGGCTGCACAACATTGAGACTGTACTAAATGCTGCTTGATTGTTCATTGTAAAGTGGTTGATTTCAAGTTATATGAATTTACTTTAATAACTTAAAAATAGCTAATATCAGTAACTACTTTTTAAAACACAGTATTAGGAGTTGTGTTATGTGACTTACATAAATCATTTGTTATCACACTAATCCATTGAGGCCATATTATAATCCCAATTTTATACCTGAGGAAACTGAGGTGTAAGAGTGTCGGCTGTCCAAGTGGAAAGTAGCTGATAACTTCATACAAGAGGGTGATAGAGTTTCATTTGGTAGAATGATGATAATTGCGACAGTTCATGAGCATGTACCTACCTATGTGGAGTGGTTTCTTCACAAAAACCCAAAAATGGAATTCACATCCTTCACTCCTAACAAATAGTAACTGGGCTCGGGGTTTGGGGTAAGAATTAACCAGGTGCTTCTAGGCAGTTATTTTGCAGTGTTGAGCAACCAAAGGATGAAACCATTAAGAGGAAGTGGCTACATGAGGAACCTCTTTTCTATTTCTGATGGACCAAAAAGCATGGCTCTAAAGGTGGGGCATGTGGGGAACATGAGAGGTGATTAATGTAGGGAAAGAAACCATCTGGAACTTGAAAAGCAATTGTAAGCAGTGTTTATGTATCTTCTAAACTTTGTTGTCCTGGTTTTAGAGCCTCAGCAGAAGAACTGGTCCCCCCAAACCCTAAGTCATCGCTCAGTTTTTCTGTCAATTTCGAGTTAGTTTGATTCTGTAGCAGCACAGTGAGCTTGAAAGCCTGGTGGTAAGACAGAGACAGAGACGGGGCGAGAGAGAAGGAGAATGGCAGTGCATGGAAGGCACCGTTTCTAGGGACCCTTCACAGGGGAGGAAGGCAGTCAGAGAGTCTCGCCCTCTGCCCGGCCGTCTCGTTCCCTGGGCCGGAAGGAAGATGTGGCATAGAGAAGCAATTTGAAGCCTTTCTCTTCCTGCCCTGAGAGAGAATACAGAAGGGAAGAGGAGGCAGAAAGTGTGAACAAGATGTTTAGGTACCAGGGCCTTGTTTTCCTTCTCCCTACGGAGGTACTTCTTGATCTGGGAACTTCAGAAACATCCACAGGGGGGAGTTCTAGAACTTTCTGAGGCTAGAGAGCCATCAGGTCCCTAGGCCCTTGCCCATCCCAGCATGTTCCCATGAGCTGCAACTGTTCTCCACACGGACCTCTCTGGACGCTTGTCTCCTCGCCTGTCACTGCCCGCCCTCACCCACTTTCCCATCCCAGCACGCCTCCGATGGGTTCCTGGGACAGCTGCAGCCCTCTCCTATGCACTCCTCTCCTGTGTCTTGTCACATGTCACACAGTAGCCGTTTCCTCTTTATGCCAAACTGAACAGGGAGGCCATCAAAGGCCAGACCAGTGTCACGTTTATTCACTAGCAAATAAATGCCCCAAGAGCACCTAGAACAAGTCCACTATTAAGACCACATCTGGGATTGTTCTCCAGCCCTGTGCCCTCGTGTTCAGGTCACTGGTGCCTCTCAGTTCATGAAAAGTGAGGTCCTCTCTAGTTTACCTGTATAATTTTCCTATGATGGACCAAATAAGTTTTCAAGTAAGACTTCCAATTTGAAAAAAATAATTTCAGCATTTAAGATAGTGCCTGGAATAAGGTAAAGACCTGATAAATATTGAACAAATAAGTGAAGGAAAGCCAACCAGAGAGGCAGCAACCACAGGGATCACTCAGTGGAAGGTTCCTTTTCTGTTTGAAATCACCTCTCCTGAGCATATAGCAGGTGCTCTTCAAGGTGGCCGACTCCATGGTGTATCACAGATCTCAGCCCTCAAAAGAAAGTACAGAACTTTAAGGTAATATTTGCAGAGAAACTGACTTTTGTGTACAGGCTCGGTCGAGTTTCAGATGCAGAGAAAACATGCATTATGGAAAAACAAGCAGCGCATCCCAGCAGTGGTCCTGTGTGTGAGTGCCACTAGGACATTGACCTGAAAATTAGCCCAAGTCCACTCCATGAGCAGCGCTGCTCGTTAACCACATGGTTTGTAAAGGAACTGTTTGTGGCACAAGGAACAAAAATTCTCTTGGCAAGTCTGAAATTTCATGTCCTGCAAGATGTGCTTGTAATACTTTTCCCGGTAAGAAACAAACCTGATTGAAATCTTTCTTGACCCTATGAAGTTGTAACCTACTGAGTTAACCTGACCTCCTTGTTACCTGAATCTGCACTACCACATCTTTAGAAAATGATCTTCGTCAGACAGGAAGTGTATTTGTGCTCCAAAACATGTTTTAAAATAAGGATGAGTGTTTTGTTACAAAGGGGAGACAGAATCAGCTCACCAAAATAGAACATAAACACCTTCTGTAACGTAACTGCTTGCTAATAACTCATGTGTTCTTGCCCAGTTACTGTTTTATAAACAAGAGAAGGAAACATTCCGTTTGTGCTGGATTATAATGCCAGTGAGAGTTGTAATACCCCAGTGTTGACGCCACAATAGAAGGTGATGTCGTTAGGGTTTTATTGTAAAAACTATTATTAAAAGTGCACATTTATTTCTTGTATTTTGTTCTATGCAAATACAGTTGTTTGTGAGGTTGGGCTTATAGAATTCTGTAATGCTCTTAGGATTTTTATTTTGAAATAATTAGAGGTTCACAGGAAGTTGTGAAGATAGTACTGGAGGTTCTTTGTACCCTTCACCCAGTTTCCCAAAATTGTTACACCGTACTACTTGGTATGCACTGTGGTACAATACTGAGACCAGGAAACCGGCATTGGTAGAGTGTGTGCGGAGTTCTAGCCCATTTTATCCAGTGTGTTTTCATGTGACCACCAGCACAGCTATCCCATCATGCACAGACCTGTTGCTGCCCCTTCGCAGTCACACCTGTGCCTTCGCAGCCCGCCCTTCCCCTGAAACCAGTACTGTGTTCTCTGTCTCTGTGCGCTGGGTGTTTCAAGAGCGTTACTGAAATGGAGTCATACAGTACATGACTTTTTGACATTTTTTAATCAGCGTACTATCCTTGCATAAAGTTGGGTCGTGTTTGTTCAGTCCACTCTGTTGGTGTCTTTTAGCTGGGAGCTCACACCGTCTTCTACGTTTAGCGTCAGCGCGTGTGTTGAAGCCTAAAAAGGGATCAGCAGTCGGGGCTGGTGTCTGGCCAAAATCCTTTCCAGAAAGCCTTGAGGGCTGAGGGAGATAGTGTTTGCAGGGACCAGAAGGACTCCATTAAGTCAGGGAAGGGAAATAGAAGGAAACGTGGTTGACCGTGGGAGGAGCTGACCGAAGTCAGATGGGAGGCCGGGAGGGCGTAGGGAAAGTGGGTTGGGAGAGAAGCCGGGCTTGAGGGCCAGGAGAAGCCCTCCAGGAGCAGCGAGTGAGGCGGGAATGGTACAGCCTGCTGGGTCGTGGCCCCTTCCCACGGAATAGATAGCTTATGAGTGTGTGCCGGCGTTCCCAGATCTGTAGGTGGTCTGCCATCAGTCTGTACACAGCCTAGGGAGACACATGACTGTTTTTGGCACTTAGCGAAAGGGTCATTGAGGAGAAACAAAAAGGACATTTCTCTTTGAGTGTTAAAAAGAGAAAAATCTCAATGTCCAAACTGAAGTTTTGCCCTTAAAATTTGAAGCTGAGGCTAAACCACAGAAATGCATCTGTCCAGAAGTTCATGGAAAGGTGTCCAAAGGTGTCTAGTTCCTCTGTACTTCCAGGGTGGTCTCGGGAGAAGATTCTTAGGAATGCCCTCCAAAACAAATAGAAGGTCAAGCAGTAAAAACAGGCTTAGTGCTGAAACTGTGAGCCAGAGACTTCTTAGTGAGGGTAGGAAAGAAAAGAACCTCCGTGTGATTCAGAAAGTAACTCCGAAAATGGAGAGAACGTGGAACTGCAGTGACATTTGAAACAAAGTCAAAGGCAGATATAGAAGAAGCAGACACCGGAAATGGAAATCAACAGGAGTAACTTCAAGAGTGACAGCTTTAAAGTGACTCTGTTTGGAGAGGAGGCGGGAGCCCTGGAGGAGGATCAGCTGTCTTATTCATAGCCCAGCCCGTGAGGGTGACGAGCACCTGCCGCCTCCGCGTGCATCCGACCGGCGCACTTGAGTTGGCATCAGCAGCAACCGAACTTCCATCCTTACCAGTCAGTGCCGCAAAGTTGTCTTGAGGCCACAGCAAGCAACGGCATAGAACAGAAGGCCTTTTATCCTCTTTCATTTTGGAGATGAAGTAATGTGGTTTCCGGGGACCACTCCGTAGCGGCACCATCAACAGCGACAGCAGTGAATGCCCACACTTCTGTTTCTTCATCAGCGGGTGGGGGGGCGCTGAGGGGCTTCCTGGGCGCAGGGTGGGGCTCCCCCTTCTGCGGAGGAGGAACCAGAGGGCAGTTCACAGGGAGGACTGGGTGGGGGGGCTGACTCCACACTGCCTGTCCGTGATGCTCTGGAGCTTCAGTGTCCCCCTGCCCAGGGGAACGATATGATCTCTGCCAGGCCATCAGAGGGTCCAGTAGGAATGTCACGGCTGTTGATGACTGTCAAAGACATGTGACGGTGCTTCTAGGAAGCTCTGGAGCCGGAGCTGCACCTTACAGGAATTTACTCACATCAGTCTGAGTGTGTGAGACTGGGGTTTTGTGGAGTTTGCACTAACCCCAGGAGATCCGGCCCAGTTCCATGGCAGACCCTTGCTCAGAAGTTCCTGCTGCAGTGGGGAAGATCTGAGTTTATCTCCTTCCAGCTCTCAAACCCTTAGGGGGAAAAAAAAACATAGCAATCTTTAATTTTTTCTCTTCATCCTCACCCGAGGACATGCACATTGATTTTAGAGAAAGGGGAAAGGAGGGAGAGAGGGAAAGAAATATTGATATGAGAGAGAAACATCCATCCTGACTGGGAACTGACCTTGCAACCTAGGTGTATGCCCTGACCGGGAATCAAACCCTTGACCTTTCGGTGTATGGGACGACACTTCAACCTGCTGAGCCACACTGGCCAGGGCCCGTACCAGTCTTTAACATGGCAGCAGACGACGTTTCTTGGCGTCCTTTGAACTTGTGCTGAATTAAAGGCTCACTGGCCTGTGTGGTTAACCATGCTGTCGGGAGAAGGGAGCTGTGTGACTGTTGTGTGTGGCTGAGGTGTCCACTTGCTGCCCAGCCTGCAGTGGTGCGAGGTGCTACACTGAGGACTGCCCGCCACCATCAAGTACACGGCCCACAGGCCTTTTACATAAAGACCTCATGGCCTTGAAGCCCTCGGGACAAAGATTTCTATGTGGGTTCATTTTTTAAGGCTTCTGGAATGAGTTGCACAAACTTGGTGGTGTGAGACAACAGAAACTTACTACCTTAGAAGAAATGGGGTATACGCAGGACCGCGCTCACCCCAAGGTTCCAGAAGAGGGTACTTCCTGGCCTCTAACCGCCCCTGGTGGTGGCCAGCAGTCCTCGGCGTCCCTTGGCTTGGGGCTATGTCTCAGTCTGTGTCTTCATACAGACTTCTGCTCTGAACTTGGGCCCGAGTTTCCCTGTTCTGACAAGGAGAGCAGTCATTGGGTTTAGGGCCGCCCTGACCCAGTGGGGCCTAATCTTGATTGGTTGTATCTACAGAGGCCCTACTCCCAGATAAAATCCGTTATAAGGTTCTGGGTGGTATGAGTTCGAGGGGATAATACTCAACTCAGTGTACAATGCTCTCAAGCAGAGTGAGCGGCCAGCAGGCCCAGCCGCTTTCACTGTAAGTCACCCCAGTGCGGCAAGTGCCGTGGTGGACGGGACCGCCTCCTGCCCTGGCCGAGGCATGAAGCAGCTTCTGGTGCGAAGTGTCAGGCAGAGTTGTTACGGCCACATTCACCAGCCGCCTGCTGCATGCCAGTGTGTCCGGTGCAGTGAGTGTTACAGCGTGCTCCTTGTGCAGTCTTCGGGCGTGCTGGGTTCCCACCGTTCCCCCAAATGGATTTTATTCCACCAGTAATGCTACCACCAGCAGTGGCTGGAGGCATTCATTCTTGGACAGTTCTTCCAACTGCTGACGTTTGTGGTAGGTCACATGTGGCCACAAAAAGAAATTGGCGAAGGCAGTAATTTTTTTAAAGTATCAGTTCGTATCTTTGGAATTTTATGTTTCTTTGGAACTACTGGGCCTATTGAAATAGCAATTCTGAGAGTGAATGACTAAAACCCAGCAAATTTCTTATTGGTCCTTTGTCTCAAAATATTTGAAGAGGGATGACTGGGGAGCAATATTTCTAAATACAGTATTTTGAGGTGTTATGGCCGTTCTTGTCATTCAAATAGAAAGGAAAGGTAAGCTTACAAACCTGAGGTCACATTAGAGAAAAGCAGTGTCTGGAGATAGCTCCAGAAACCGCAGGGTAGTGGCCCATTGTTTCGGTAGTACCCCACATTCTTGCAAAGAAGCAGAAGGGGAATTTGTGTCAATAGAAGTTCTTCCAATTGTTGAACTGGTAATTCTTAGCTCCTTATTGGATTGAATAACTAGAAAACGCCAGTTGTATCTTTTGATTAGATCTGAGGTCTTGTTCATTGTTCACAGACCTTGTTCATTCAGAATTCTATTTATGTAAAGGAGTCAAATTCATAGAAATCGTGTTCATACAGATTTTTCTTTTTCATTTCGTTTTCCTGTTTCCCTTTTTTCCATCATATTTTTCTTCAATTTCTCCCCACCCCAGAGTTACACTTAGATTACCCACAAACTTCTGCAGTCTTTAACATATTTAGGTCCCACGGGTAACAAAGCAAGGGAAAGTCATCTAGCCCAAACGCTTCTCAAAAGTCAGGTGCCTACAGGTGACCTACAGTGCTGATCTTGTCTCAGTAGGTATGGGGTGAACCTGAGAATCTGCATTCTTGACAAGCTCCTAGCACGTGGACCACACAGAACAAACAGATTTTTTAGTGAGATGCCTCAGCAGCCTGTGATATTCAAGTGTTTTTCATCTACCTTCTACGTGGAGAAAGCACCAGAGAGGTGGCTGGGCAAGTGGGGAGGGGCACAGTCCCAGAATTGGTGGATGCCCGGGCAGGGAATAGGTAGCCGCATCTGAAGGGTCTGGTCCTGAGCAAAGCTGGGTCCTAGGGAGCCGGAGTGAGAATTCTGTAGACAACAGGCCAGGGGGTGAAATGGGTGGTCACGAGGTAGGACCTTCAGAGACCTCTAGATGGGGACCCAGTGTGCCTCTGGGCTTTCTCACTGATGCCAGTGATTGGCGGTCTCCAGGGGCACTCTTTCAGTTGCTGTGTTTTAACAAGTCCTTGACCCCTCTGATGGGGGCATCTCTCAGGAGAGTGGCACTGCTGGGACCAGCAGACATCCAAATTAACTGCCTGCAGGGTGTTTTAAAGGGTCGTTTGAGAAGTTATAGGGACACTTTGTTCATTAGGATCAAGAGTTTGTCTGTTGGAATGCAGCGCGCCCACCGTGGTTGATGGTGCTGTTGCTCAGGAGAAAGAGTTGGAAGAGCCAGCTCACCGCTGCCGAGGAGAGTGTGTGCCCCGAGCGGCCGTGTCAGTGCCAGGGCTTCAGTGCGCGTCGTCCCCGACCCGTCTTTGGACTCTCTTCCTGCTACTCAGCAACGACGTTTTCAAAAGGCCGCCCCGCGGAGGTGCTGGGTCCGAATGCTGGCAGCCTCTGCCGCCCGGGACTCGCCAAGTTGAGGTGCGAGAGCAGTACTTAAACCCTGGAAAGGTAAAACAGTCTGGTGGGGGACCTGTCTCTCTCCTTCCAGGGCAATGGCGATGTCTTTTAGATATCTCTGCTTTAGGACTTTTCCTTCATATCAAGAGAGAACCGTATTTCGGTTCATGCAGTTTACAAGAGGTTATAAGACAAATGCCAATGGTTATTATTATTGCGCTTCTTACCACTATCCCAGTAGGAGTGAATCTAGGCCACTCTTGACTGCTGCAGAAGGAACAGGGCAAGACAAAAAGGACGTCACAGGCAAATTGCCCTTCTCACCCGAGGATACGGTATTAATTGTAGAGAGAGAGGAGGGGAGGGAGGAGAGGGAGGGGGAGAGAGAGAAATCTGTGTGAGAGAGAAACATTAATGAGTTGCCTCCCATACATGCCCCCACCAGGGAATGAACCTGCAGCCTAGGTATGTGCCCTGACCAGGGATTGAACCCCCAGCATGTTTAGTACATGGACAAGGCTCGAGCATCATGAGTTAGCCAGCCAGGGCTGGCTTGCCCCTTTGCTTAGGATTGGGTGCTCGTGACGCCAGGCCCCAGGCTGAACTTTCTTATGGGTGCTGTGACTGTTGGTCTCATATTTTGGGGACTGTCAGAATTTCATATATTCTGGTTTGTTATTCTCATAAATATGTTTGAGTTTTTTAGGCCATGAGTTTTCATTTGTTACTGGGCATCTCATCTAAGGAAGACTGCCCCCTGGCAAAGGTGTCACACCTTTCTCCAAGAAGCCTGAGGAGTGTGGACAGATCACAGCCAGTCTGTCCATACCTGCCCAGGCGCAGCGGGACGGCGCGTCCGTGGTGCCGTCTCCCTGTGGAAGAGAGAACCGTGGTGAAGGGGGCGTTCCAGTGGCAGAAGGGCAGTGAGAAGAAAACTACTTCCATTGTGGACCTTGAGGTGGACGGGAAACTGCATTTGCTCGCTAATTGAGTCACTAAGAGGGAAGGCTGAAGTGCCAGAGACGGAACCCACAGCTGTGAGCAGTTCGTGGGAATGGAAAGGACTTTAAAGGCGGTAGTACCTCCCCCCGAAGAAAGCCGCATGGTTCGTGGAGCTGCCCTTTTCTGTGGGTGCGTTTGAAATGCATCACTGCTTAAGGAACTTTCAAAATGGAAAGTACAGGTTATTTTGTCAACACTGCTATTTCAGACTGCCTATTTCAGCCCACATTCCTGTTGGAGACAAGGTGCCGTGTCCACATGAAAGTTACTTAGCACTGCTGCATCCGAGCTGCCTCTCTGGGGTGAGGGCACTTGAGGGTCCTGTCTCTGGTGTGGCGGGCATCGCTTTGAGGCTGGGGCCAGGAGGTGTGGCTGGCGTGGCCCCCTGTGTCCCCAGATGAGCCTGTGTAAGGGTAGTGTTGAGTCTGGGAACCAGGCCCCTCCATCCGTCCGCACTCCTCTGACCGCTGAAAAGGCAGAGTGCTTGGGGATTTCTGCTCTCCCTCCTCACACCCTGCTGAGGTCGCAAGTGGGTCGTTTCTGCTTCCTCTCCAGGTTGAGCCTGATGGCAGTTTTTACCTGGTTCTACTGCACAGGCTAACAATTACTACCACTGTAGACTGCCTGCCTGCACAAAGATTGTGTTGGTTCTTACCATGATCACTCAGTGACATCATTGTCTGCTGTGTGCGAATAACAAAACTTCGTTTCATTGGCCTCTCCGTGAAAAAGACATGACTGGAACCCAGCGCCAGTTCTTGTGGGTTCTGTGCTCTGTTAGAATAGATCGTTAAAGAAGCCGTGGGTGCAGGGTGAGTGACCGTGACAGGACGCCTTCTCCTGTCTGTGGGAGGGTGTCAGCCAGTCGCAGCCCACTCTGGAGGTTTCCTGATGTGCTATTAATCAGGCCTGAGCCAACCTGTGCCGGTTTCTTTAGGAATCAGACTCTCAGGCAAGTATCCTTGCCAGTTTGAAGAGATTTTAACAATAAGAAAGTCTTTCCTATTAATCACATATTTGTCATTTCTGATGTTCCTACTTGCTTTGTGCAGGTCCACATCTCACCTGGCGGCGTCTCCTCGGTCTGAAAGATGCCCTGACAGTGCTTCTGGAACTGGTTTACTGCAGTTAACTTTTATGTGTCTCTCAGCTTTATATATCTGAAAAACTCTTCATTTTGCCTTCATTTTAAAAAGACAGTTCTTCTGGGTATAGAGTTCTGAGGTGATAAGTTCTTTCAGTACATTGGCACACCTTATTCATGGTTTTCACATCAAACCAGGGATAGAAAATATTTGGGAAAAAATGCCACATTGTGGCTGACAAGCACCATGTAGTCAGGCCTAGGATGGTTCTGTCCATGTCGAACATGTACAGACTTTTTTTCTGGTCGTTATTTCCTAAACAGTACAGTGTAACAACTCTTTACATAGCGTTTACATCGTATTAGGTATTATAAGTAATCTAGAGATGACTTGATGTGATCTGTTAGAGTCACCTGTGGGCAGAGCTCTCCATTGGGGGCACAGCCATCCGCCAAGGGTTACGGCTGGGGGTTCAGACACACAGTGACATCTTCGTCACTCTCTCCCAGGACCACGTCTGTGGGATCGTGCTCCATGTTAAGTTCATTCACAACACAAGACTTCATATTGTCCATTTGAAAATGTAATGGACAAAAAAAACCCAACAAACCCTCAATGTTCGCTAACCTAGTTTACTGTGATATATCATTATGTGGTTTTCTACATTCAGACAAGGGCTTAACTTCATAGAATAGCTAATCCGTAAACAAATACAGAATGCTGCATATGAATGTGTGAGGCTGAATTAGTTCAGCCTCCCAGGAGACCTGCGCCCATAGATGGTCGAGGTTCTGCCAGGACCGCTGTTGACTAGGGTACCGGTGGTTCTGCTTTCTAGGAACTGCCCGCACAGCCGGGAGTTGGCTTTTTCATCCAACTGCCTGCCTGAAAACTCCTTCCGTGGTGGATCAGTCACCGCCCGCAGCTGCAGGAGTCAGGTCCTGTTCCGTGCGCTTCAGCCCAGCTTCCTGACTCGAAGCGGCAGTGGGTTGCTTCCAGCTCTGCTGATTGCACGGTTCTGGCCCTGCCCCTTTATATGCAGAGCAGTGACGAGGGATGTCCCCAGTGTGGCGACTTCAAAGACCGCGGTAACTTGGAATGGCTTGACTTCATTCACAGACATCCCGTGATGATGACAGACAGGGCGGGCAGGCAAACTTAATTGGGAGGGCGGAGATTCTAGCAGAATCACAAGAAATAGCAGGTTTGAGTGCACGAGGTGTCTTTTCCCAGGCTGGTTGCTGTATGAACATGAATCTCAGAAACAGTTGTATTTTAAACTTCACTCCTGTTTTCTAATTTTGGATTAGGATTGAGAATATTTTTAGAATGTAGGACTTGCTTAGCAGGAGGGTTGTGCGCAGTTCGTTCTGCCTCGGAGGGGCTGCTGGTGCAGAGACCTTAAAGCGCCCGGGGAAGGGCCTGTGGGCGTCGAGGAGAAACACTCCCTGCTGAGGCGCAGAGCCCCTGAGCTGGCCCTTCCTTTGGGGAGTGGCCCCAGGCATCCTTGGACAAAAGTCATGGTCTTTAAAGGGGCCGTTCTTCACGTCATCAGTCATCATCAGCATGGGTCCCACCTGGATGACTCAGCAAATGGCTTTCCAACTGTCATGTCTCTGGGGACGGCGTGGGAGGACCTGTAGTTTTGTTGGGGGTAAAACACCAGGAACCCTGCTCCCGAGGGTTGGGAGGGAGGCGGAGCTGGGAGGGATGTGAGCGACTGGCCGTCGTTGCCAGCGTGGGCTGCGTGCAGAGTCAGGGAGAGGATGGGGCCCAGCGATCATCCCCCTCCCGTCACCGTGTAGGTCGGAGAAGGACACCCGAGGTGAGTGGCAGCGTGGTCTGGCTTGCTGGCCGCCTCTGTGTTACCTTGTTTGCTTGCCCGCCTCATTGATTTTTTCTGTTCAAAAATCAGATGCTTCTCATTTCAGAATATTTGGGAAATACAGAGAGGCCCGAGAATATAATCAAAACTGGGTGAAAGATGGTTGCCCACCACAGAGAAGCAGTGCAGAAGTGACCCCTCAGAGGTGCAGACAGCAGGCTGGGGGTCCTGGCTCCTGAGACCCTCAGCCTGCTCTGCCTCTGATGACCTCTTCCAGGCTCTGTGGACAGAAGAGCGGGTCAGGCCCCTTGCCCATCTTTTGAATGCTGGGTCATGTCTTGGTCCCCAGGCAGGAATGTCCAGTCCACCGCCTTGGGAGAACCCTCTCGGCCTGCTTTTACCGTAGTTATCACCACTGTGTTCATTTTGAAGTCCTGTCAGAAGCTCTCTTCATTTCAAAAGATGACCCAAAAGTTTTCAGTTTTAAGGTAGCTTTGGAAGCATAAAGACCCAACGGAAATGATAAAAATATTTTGATTTGATTCTTTAGATATATGTAATCAGAAGGACTTCTTTTCTAGACAGTCCTTTAAGGTCTGCAGGATAGCTTACGCTGTGGTTTCAGGGCTGGCTCATGGCAATGGCAGGCCGACCGAAGCCTTCGTTCAGAGGAGCACGTCTGGAAGAAGCTGGGCAGCCCACTCACACTTCCCAGCAGTGCCCCTGCCAGACTGCCCTTCGTTTACCCGGACTGCTGTGCCCCGTGGACCAGGACACCTCGTCTGGCGCGGGAGTGCGAGCGAGGTCTCTTGCTCTGTTTTCCAGGCCGGCTGCTCACGGCGTCGTTCTCAGAATGAAGCTTCCAGTCTCAGTGCAATGCCAAGTCTGCCTTGACTCCAGGAAGCTCTGCTCTCAGTACTTCTGAAATTCTGGTAAGGTCTTCTCTTTCTTTTTGGCAGTGAAGTGGATTTTAGGCATTCTTATGAAAAGAAATTCTTTAGTCTTCAAGCGTCCCGTTCAGTGACAGTGTCAACTGTTACTTCAGAGAGTGCCTTGCTGCAAAAGAGATACAGTGCTTCACTGAACAAACCAATGGGAACTTCTGGGGTGCATTCTGTGATGGCAGGAGAGGCACAGATCTCTGTGTTGTCTTTATCGCAGACACTGAGTTGTACCTGTCCATCACATGCGACCGGTGAGTGAAGGTCAGCACGGAATCCGCGGCCCGTTCTGGGCGTCCCCCACTGTTCCTTCCCCAGGGGCTGCGCCTCTACAGGGTCTCCTCGCTGGCCGGGAGTCTCCCCGGGGAGAAGGCGGCTGCAAGGCGCTGTCCGTGGCACCCTCACACCTTCTCTCTTCTGAGTGTGGCTCTCAGCAGCTCAGAAGATGAGCCGGGTGAGGATTCTTCTACTGACCGTGGAGCGAGAGGCCCGCCCTCCCTGAACCCCAGCCGTGACTTTGGCCCCTAAACACCACCACTACATTTGGCTACAGTATTCATTCACATTTTTATTGGCTGTCTTGCTTTTTTTTTTACTATTGTAGTAAAAGATATTTACATAGTTTACCATGTTAACTGTTCTTAAGTGTCAGTTAAGTGGCGTTAAGTACATTCACAATGATAAGCACTATCTCTGCCATCCGTCTCCAGAACTTTCTTATCCCAAACCAAAGCTCTGGATTACCTCGTTTTATGAATTATTTCTTTTGTTCCATGGGTCTTGCCAAATAGATTGTGAGTCTTGTAAGATGAAAACAAGGTATCTACAGGCCCTAGCACATGGCCCAAGTGTCCTGGCACTCAGGACACATTTGGTGACTGTAGCCCGTCTTCACAGGACTCTGACCAGCTCTCAGCAGCCTCTCCTTTTCAGAGGACACCCCTGTTGTTGACGGGGTCTCTGTGTGTTAAAATTAACCACATCTCTTAGGCTATAGCTGATTGGACAGGCCTGGGCCCCAGACCCAAGTGGGGCTAATTCAGGCCACTCTTCAAGGCCTTGATTTGGGAAAGATTCAGATTAGTTCTGGTTATGACTGCAGATGTCATATTTGAACTGAGAAGCTGTGGAGTTCCTGAGAAAGCAGACACGTGGGAATCTGAGAGGGAGAAGATGTGTATGTAAAGAGTGCATGTGAGTGTATGTGAGCATGTCTGTGTGTGTGTGAGAGAGTGTGACTGACTGAGACTGTGTGAGTGTGGGAATACACGTGTGTTGGGACAGTGCGCATGAGTGCACGCGATCCTGTGCGAGAGTCTGAGTGCGCTGAGGGGCTGTGAGACTGTCTGAGTGAGAGAGTATGTGCAAGAACGTGGGTGGGAGAGACTGTTGGAGAGTGGTGTGACAGTCACGTGTTGAATGTGTGTACAACTGTATGAATTAGAGAGTGTGAGGAAATATGTGAGTGCACGAGTGTGTGTGAGAGAGCATGTGGGCGACACTCCATTCCCCATCGCTTAAGGAGGAGTTTCATTTAATGCAGTTTTGTCAGTGATGACCTCTAGATGGGGGACTGTCCCAGCAGTGCGGCGTACGGGGCAGAATTCACAGCTTGGGGTGAGGGGCAGAAAGTGGGGCCCCCCGGAAGCAGAGGCCGAGGCTGCTCCTGTGCAGTCTCTGTTCCCATGTCCCCCCCGGCACACAGTGTCCCCCAGCAGAGGGTAAGGGGCAGCCTCGATCCACGAGTAGGGCCCCCTGTGCCCTGGAGCACGGGGTCTTGTGCGGAGAGCTTCCGGAAGGTTTGCCCTGCGGCTGAGCCGTGAGCTTTCTGGCCCATCTTTCCACGGACCTCTCTGCAAGCCACTCGTGACACCGTCTCTGACTCTCATGGGCGAGTTCGGTGAGGTTTGTTTTTCCTTGCACCACCATGCAGGGCGGTGACTCTGGGGGGCCAGCCTCCTTCGGTCCAGTCCATGGTGCTGCCATTCTCCACTCGCAGCCTCAGGGTGGCTGTGAGCAGAGAGCAGAGGTGCCTGGGGTGGCGTCATCGCTCTACTGGGGTGCATGTGGGGCCCCAGCCCAGCTGCAGGGCAGTCGGCGCGGGAGAGAGAGAGTGGTTTGGAGAACACGAAACACTGCCCAGCTCCCCAAGCCAGGAAGGTGACTTCTAGCCCTTCTCCCTAGAAGTAGTGCACGGGCAGCTGCAGCGCTCGTGCCACTGCGGGGTGGGGTCCAAGAACTGCTGTCCCGTTTCCGGCCCCGCTGTGCAGGGCCGTCAGACGTCTGCGCTGTCTTCCCCCCACTGCTTCTGAGCCCCAGGTAAGAAGACCACTCTCTCAGCACCAGCCCTTTTCCCACACGTTCTCCCCTCCCCCGTGGTTTTGGTGGTGCCCATTCTCACCTTTGCCAGAGGACATCTTGGCAGACGTGGGGTGCAGGAGCCGGCACGCTCACCTGTGCCTGCTGCTCTCACATGCAGTGTGGTCCACAGTGTCCTGGGGACTGAGGCTGGAAGCCGCCTTCGTTCCTGTGCAGAGGTCATGTGGGGGCCACTGGTCCTGTCTCCCAGCATGCGATGGGGTTTCCCAGGACTCTGGGGCACTTGGGTTTCTGGACTTTTTGAAAGCAGCTCGTGTGTTACGTTGCTTCTCATTCCTCCTGGGAAGTACTGGGCCCTCTGTCACCGCCACTCTCCGCCTGCAGACTGCAGTTGCGTGCTGATGTGAGTCCGTTCCTTGGGGAGGTCCTTGGTGGGTCCTCGCAGCCTGGAATTTCTGCCCTTCGGTTCTCGGGCTTCTCTGGTAACCAGCAGTCGGAGATCCCGAATCTGTCTTCCAGTGGGTGTTCCATTTTTATGTCTGTTTTCTTGTTCCACTTTCTGAGAGATTTCTTTAATTATATCTGCCAGTATTTCTATTGGATTATTTTGTTTCTGTTTTTGTATTTTAATTTCCAGGAACTCGTTTTTTAATTCTTCTGTGTCCCTTTTCATAGCATCTTGTTCACGCTCTATGGATAGAATGTGTCCTCTTGCCTCTGCGAGGATGTTGATTATAGAATTATTACTTTTTGCTCCTGCTCCACCTTTTCTTTCCTCTGGGTTCCTTGGCTCTGCTTGTGTTCCAGTCTCCCTCCTGGACGCGCCCCTCAGGTACCTGCCGAGGCCGGTTGTCCGTGTTTAACAGTAGTCGCGCCTGAACGCGTGGAGAGTGGAGACTGACGGGGAGGTCTGTGGCGGTCTGGCGTGCTCACTGTGTGGCGGGAGCCCGCGCCATCCCTTCGCGGAGGCCCTGTGTGCTCCTCGTCTCCAGCCGTGCAGACCACGTGGTCTCTGCGGCTCCGCCCCCTGTGCTGCACGCGCTGTGGTTTGGGGGAAGCCACAGACAACATGGAGACGAATGTGTGTGGCTGTGTGCCAGTAAAACTTTATTCACAAAAATGGGCAGTGTGCCGGGTTTGCCAGCCTCTGGCACAGTGCCTCATCCATGCCCTCGGCTGTCCCTGGTGTTCTTGAGAGCAGGGCCTCCCTGGCCAGCCCCTCGGAGCAGAGCCTCCAGTGTTCTGTGGGGCTGTGGGAGTGCGTGGGGGGTGTTTGGGGTTGTGGTTGCTGATACACACGGATTCAGGGAGGGGCGCTGAAGGTTCGTGTAGACGCCAAGCCTGTTTTCCAGGTAGATTCCTTAACTCTTCTGGGGGTGGGTGGTGCCTCCTGGTCTTAGGCTTCCCATAAAGCAAACTTAGCTCAAGCTTTCAGTAAAATTATCACTTTATTATTATGGGTTTTTTTGTTCTCATAAGTTTTTAATTTTTTTCCCCTTCAAGGCCATTTTGGTAGGATTTCAGGATGCCAAAGTATCATGTGTGTCCAATTGGCTAGTTTAACCAAAATCATTCTGAGAAGTTTAAAACATTTAGAAAGGTAATGGGGAGAATGGGTCAGAAGAAGGAAAAAATTAAAAAGAAATGCAAACAAGATGGAGAAGAGAAGAGAGGGCGGAGGCTAGCAAGTAAAACACTCAAGTTGGGTTTTTCCCTCCAAACACAGAGCCACGCAATGCTAAAACCTCTTTTGCTTTAGACCACGTTATGTCAGTATGAAAAGCAGTAAGAAATAAAATAACACATGCAAGGAGAGGTGCAGTTTGCCTTAGAGACTGGAGCAGAAGTACAGGGAGATTTCTCTAATGCTTTCTCCGCGTTAACGCTCAGAGGGAGCCGGAAGGCGCACTGTGCAGGAACTCTGACCTCCAGAGGCCACGGCTGCTGGCAGAGCTGTTTCTGACAGCGCGCAGTGCCCTCCCCCCCGAGAGCCTGACGGCTGGGCTGCTCGGGGGCGGCCAGGGAGCCGTCGTTGCTCCAGGGCAGCCAGAGTGCACCCCTGCAGCCAGACTCTCCAGCGTCCCGAAGGAACGCGAGTTTGCCCGAAAAGGCTCTGGACCAGGACTTGGTGGCGTGGTGACTTTTTTTGCGCAGCTGAAGTGCCACAGGGCTCTCCCAGGGCCGCACGGTACATGTTCCAAGTGCTGCTCTTCAGAGAGAGGACGGTAGCTTTCCCAAACAGAAGCACAGCCACACGCCGCCCCACCTGTGTGCCCGCGCCATCACACACACACGCACGTGCACATGCACATCATGCATATGCGCACACACACACACACACACACACACCCCATGCTGCTGTTTCCCCGGGACATTGTTTCGCTACGTGGTCTGTAGTTGAACTGATGGACCCTTGTGGGGTATCCGGGAACTAACTGTGGAGGGCAGTTGGAGGGAGGGGCTCAGGCAGTGCTGCCCTTGGCAATGGGACAGAGGCCAGAGGAGAGCAGAGGGGCTGTGCCTGGATTGTGTAAGGGAGGAGTTCAGCCAGACCTTGGGGAATACTGGCCATCATCAGAAGGACAAGGGTGAACACGGGCAAACTCACTTAATCTTGAAAGCCAAACTCGTCTCCTGCTTACTGGATGAGACCACTGGAAACAGAGACATTTGCCAGCTTGCTCAGGGCCACCCGGGAAAGAGGGGAAGGCAGGGTTCGAGCCCAGGCTGTGGGGCTCCAGAGCTCAGTCACCTCCAGTCTGACCACATGTTGTCGCTCTTGGTGGCAGGGGCCCCGCTGCCTCCATTCCCTGCAGCGCCGTCCGTGAGGGCAGGGAGAGAGCGTGGAGGGTGCAGAGCTGCTGTCTCCTCACACATGAAGACCGAAGTCGATGCCAGCCTCGTTGGGTCTGTACCTCAGTGACTGCGCTGGCATATCCCCGCCTTGTCTGCTACGTGGGGAGGTGGGGCCAGGCCATCTCGGGCCCTTGAGGCCCCGCCACACCGCAGCCCCCAGCCCGAGGTCCCTGCCTCTGCTGTCAGCAGTTGCTCTCTTCCTGTCTGTGAAAAAGAGCACAGGCCGTTTCTGGAGAAGGGAACCACAGTCGCAGGCCAGGCTGCACGCATCACAGGAGCGTGCTCTCTCTGGTTTCGTTGGCACACTTCATGGTGTGTTCACCAAGTTGTGGGCCCTCTTGCTCCAGCCCTGTGTTTGGTCCCTCACCAGGTCCTGTAAACTCTACCACCTGTCACCCCTAAGTATCCAGAGCCCGTCTTCATCTCTTCTCTGTCCTCACTGCCACCACTCGTGCCCCAACCGGCCTCCCTCAGACTGCACGGCAGACGGCCGGAGTGGCAGCCCAGAACTTGGCGTGCACTGTCTTGCTCTGACACTCACAGAACATCACCGTGAACGGTCACCACTCCTCGTCCCAGCTGCACAAGCGCTGTCACTCGGCCCTCTCTGCTCCCCTCCTTTCAAGCAGTAGACTGCACCACAGGGGACTTCTGGCTCTCAGACACAGTCCTCCTCTGCTCCCCTGAGCTTCCCCTGGACATCTTCGGACAGACGTAAAGTTCACGTAAAACCCACCAGCTCGCACCAGACAACTCCGTGACATTAAACAGATTCACAGTGTGCAACTCCCATCGCTTCCTAGTCCCAGGACCTTTGCATCACCCTAAATGGGAACTCCAGACCCATCCAGCAGCCGCTGCCCGGTGCCTGCTCTGCTCCTCACCTGCGCGCCCCTCGTCTGCCCGCGCTCTGGGTTCACCTGCTGTGGGTGTCTTGTGCAGATGGGATCATTTACCACTGATGTGTAGCCCTCGGTGTCTGGCTCTTTTCACTCAGCATGATTTGTTGGAGGTGCGTTCATGTTGTGGCATAAATCAGTACTCTCTCTTCTGGCTGAACAGTGTTCCGTTGCATGAGGGACCACATCTTGTTTTTCCGTCGTCACTTGGGGGACATTGGGGCTGTTGCCACTTTGCAGCTATGACAGATAGTGCTGCTGCGGACGTTCGTGTACAGACTGTCCCAGCCCTTGTTTGCAGTCCCTTTGGGTTTACCTAGGGGCGGAAGGGCTGGGCCTTCGGACCTTCGGGGAACCACTGCGCTGTTTTCTACAGCAGCTGGAGCATGTCGCATGCCCACCAGCCGTGTACCAGGGTGCCCGTTTCTACACATGCCTGCTGACACTTGTTACTTTCCATGTTTTTATTACAGTCATCTGAGGGGTGTGAGGTGATGTCTCATTGTAGTTTTGATTTGTATTTTCTTATTAACTTACGATGTTAAGTATTTCTTCATGCACTTCCTGGCTATGTATTTTCATAGAAATGTCTGTTCAAATCCTTTACCCATTTTATATTTGGGCTATTTGTCTTTTTTGTGGTTGAGTTCTAAGAATTCTTTATGTACACTACATACTAGATTCTTACTAGGTATATAATTTGCAGATATATTCTCCCATTCTGTAGGTTGTCTTTTCATTTTCTTGGTACTGTCCTTCAATGCACAAAACTTTCAATTTTGATCATCTAATTAATCTCTTTTTTCTTTGATGGCTCACGCCTTGGCTTCACATCTAAGAATCCATTGGGTTTGGAAGGGCTTGCCTGGAGCCTGCATGTCACACTGGGGACGGTGACAGCAGAACAGTGATGTGTTCGGGTTCCCTCTGGTTTTCCCAGCACTGCCGCCTCCTTTTCCCTCGGATCTCAGCTCAGCTGCCTCCTCCTGTCTGAGCTCTTCACGTGGTGCTTGCACCACGCCACGCTGTTGTCACTGGCTCGTCGTGTTGCTGCTTCTGCTTGTCTCTGTCCACTAGAATGCCAGCCTTCTTGTCCCCTGCTTTATCTCAGCATCTGGAACCGTGCCGGCACCTAGCAGATACTTGGCGCACATTGATGATGCGGAAGGAGTGAACGGGCCAGAGCTGGCCGGCGCAGGTGTGCCGAGGAGCAGCGGCGCTGCTCTGACGGGAAGTGACACACACGGGGTTGTGTTGCTGGTGGGCAGACACTGCAGACGAGCCTTTTCTGTCACTAAGCCCTGGGCTCATTCACTGTGGCTGCTGCTTAGGCATCAGCCGTGTGGGACAGGTGGGCGGCACTGACTTTCATAGCTAAGAATTCATGAACAGTATTTGCTATCACTTGCTTACATTTCTTTTCACTCTGTTCTAAATTGCATGTTACCCACCAGCCCACTGACACTACTGAGAGTCCTACTGAATTCAGTGAGTGTGTTTCTCCCTCATCTCGTCCGCTGTCCCTGTGGGACTGTGGGCTGTTCGGATCAGGAGGCTGCACCCACAGCACACCTGTCCTCCCGGTGACAGAGGGGCACCAGCAGGCTCCCTGGACAGCGCTTCGGCCCCGTCCCCTCCCACTGTCCCAAGAGCAGATGCCCACTCCCTGTGGGTGTGTGTCCTGTCACTGCGGCTCCTGGCCGGCGTCGGGGTGGAGCGTTGTGGGCTCCACCCCTGGTCACGTTGGGCACGTCGCGTGGGGCGTGTGCAGCAATAGCTCCAGCTGCGAGACTGGCTGGCCGAGGGGCCTGGGAGCGCGCACGGGTGGCTGGGATGGGGTCTCCGGTGGGGACAAACTAGCCCCAAATCTCCCAGCGGTGTGCATGTTGGCAGCAAAGCGGAGGCCACATGCTAGGAGGCAGAGGCTGGAAAGGCAGGTGTTTATTCTGAACCTCAGAGTGAAGCTACATCCACCATCCAGGGACCTTACAGAATAGGAAGAAATAGGCCAGCGCCCCAGCACCCACTGGGCAAGAGCAGGTCAGTGAGGGCAGCTTAGGTGAACAGCTGACTGATCTTCTGCTCTGCTCTCGTCTTGCTCAGACGATAAAGTTGAGTGCACACATACGTTTGGAGCCAGGGAGAGGCCGGAGCCCACGGGTGTAGACCAAGTATGATTTTGCATGGCCACCGAGCCAGGCCTTCCTGAAGGTGCTGGTAGTGAGCCTGGGAGGAGGCACAAGTCCTCGCGCATCTGCAAGGACAGCAGTGTTTTCATTCGTGGGTCTGACCCAAGTCTAGGTTCCAGCTGCGTGCCCGGGAAAGCAGACCCATTAGTCTGCCCTGGCCCCATTGTTACACGCTGTGTGGAAGTTGGGGTGGGGGCTTTGCAGAGAGCTGCTCTCGCTGCCCACCACTGTCTCCCACGTGCCCTCGCCAGGTGCTGGCACAGCAGAGCCCTCCCTGCCTCTGCTGCATCGCCTCCTTCCAGCAACATCACACGTCCTGCCCGCTCCGCAGGGGTCCTCCCCAGAGAGGCAGTTTCACCCAGGGCTGGGTGAGCACCGCTGGACAGCTTTGTTTACTCCTGTTCAAGGAACTGGTCAGTAGGAGAAGAGAGAGAGAGACGAGCGCATATTTTGACAAAGAGGGGACAGGAACAACCCGCAGTAGACGAGTTTCCTCTCTTGCAGCCTGCCCAGAGGTCTCAGTGCAGAGCGCGTGGCAAGGCATGGTCATGTGCTCACCGTGTCAGCGGTATGGAGGGGCTCCGCTCTTCAGCCGCATACTTTGGTTTCACTGCAAAAGGAGCGAATGTTTTAACCAAATAACCTTTTTAAAAGCATATTACAAAATGATTTGGGTAGAAATGAAAGTGTGTGGCTTTCTTTTTTAAAAGGGTCATCTGTTGGCCTCCAGGGAGGGCAAGATATTTTCTCCTGCACTTCGGAGACTGCCTCTCTCCTGCTCCTGTGCACACATTGCTGCCCGTTCTCTGCGATTGGCCCTCCCGGTACTGGTGGGCATGGCGAGGCCCGGTAGGCACTGTGAGCAAAAGGAAACCTTTGCGGGATCTTTGTACAGGAATGAAGTGCTGTTGAGGAGAATTAACGATTCACTGATTTGATTACCACGCACAAGTTGTCCTTTTCTGGATATGGAACAGAAACATTGTCTAAGAGGAAACCGCTTCTGACACATAGATGCAAATGCAAAACAGGCCTGGAACCAGGACATCCTGAGCGCTCGTGATGGATTCGAATATGTGCACAATTGAGCCCTTTCACACTTTGGGGCAAGTGAAATGTCAGAGAATTCTTACAGCATAATGTGTGGCTTGTTGATCGCTGCAGACGTCTCAGTGCTCTTTGTGCAGTGAAGGGCGTGGGGTCGGAGCAGGGTGAGTGCGAAGGGCACACTTGTCCCTGCCCCCCTACCTCCTGTGTGCCCTGTGGCACTCAGAGCACACTGGGGACACACAGCCCCTGGCACAAGCGAGGTCCAGAGCCTCAGTGAGTGGAGGAAGCAGGGCCCAGCATCCTCACAGCGCTGGGAATGTTCTACCAAGTTGGCATTCAGAGACAGCGAAGCAGTTTGAATGAGTTACTGATAACCACCACAGCAACACTCCTGAAGGTTAAACATAACACACTTACAGCGCAGCAAGAGAAAGGTAACCCAACGACTCCACTCCAACAGAGAAATGGTCAGAGATCTGAAGAAGTATTTGCAAAGGATTAAGTGGGGAGGACCGATGGATGAGTACAGAAAGTCCAGCCTCACAAGCTGCTAACACAATGCAAAACAAAAACATGGTAACACACAGCTTTTGGGGCTACACAAGACAGCAAGGGGTTTCCCCCTAATGTTCATGCTGAGTGTTGGCGAAGGTATAGGAGGCAGGGTGCTTGTGTGAGCTGGTGGTGACGTGAGCAAGTGTCACTTTCTGGGTGTGACTCACGTGCATCTGCACAGAGGCTTGGCCCCTGCGAGGTGAGGGCAGCAACAGTGACCAGTCTACCTCAAGGGCCTTTGTGGGCTCACTGCGTCTCCGGGCTTCTCACAGGAGGACACCTTGGCAACACCCTAGACGTCAGCTAACAGGGACACTCCGTTTCCTGATTATGTAGTTGCTTATCAGTTCAAGTTCCTGTGGAGGCCTGTGTGAAGTGTTTCCAGGTCTTCGCTCCTGAGAGCACAGCAGTGTCCGAGAATGTGTAGAGCCTTCCCATGTGTCCGTGGGTACACAGTTGCCATTTTTCTCTGTCACATGAATTTGTTGGGGCTGTCACAATGAAGTGCTACAGACAGGGTGGTGTGGAGCAACAGGTGAGATTTCCTCCGAGCCTGGAGGTCACTCGTCTGAGGCCAAGGCCAGGCAGCCCGAGTCCTAGGGGACACTCCTGCCTTGTCTCTCTCAGCTCCCAGTGCTCTGGGACTTCTGGTGCCACTGTCTGGCCATTCCAAGAGGACACAGTTCTGGAAATGGAGAACAGATGAGCCATGGCCAGGGGTCGGAGGTGGGTGGGGAGGTGTGCACTATGTGAGGGGCCCGTGTGGTGGGGGAGGCCGTTAGTGTGTGGGGACTGTGCAGGACCTCACATGCCCACCAGTGAGTGTGAGTGAAACTGGGAGTGTGAGCAGTGCATTGTGTATTCTGCTGTGAGACCGAACTACCACTTGGCAAAATGGTTGGCAGCATTTGGGACTAAAAAATGACTTTCTTGACCCTCACGTTTGTTTATGCCTTCCGGAAGAATTGTTTGCCATTAACACCAAGGAAGTAAGCAGATGAATGTGCAGGAAGGCCTCATTGCCCCTCCCACTCGGGAATGCCACCCCCTGCTCCTAATGAGCAGCTGCAGCAACTGAACCAGCACTTGGCACGCAGCCGCCTGCTCTTCTGGCTTTGAATTAGGGCCTCACATTCAACACTACTGCTTGGGTCCCTCTGCCCACTGCATTTTAGCATGTGTGGTGTTTCTCTCTAGATGAAGTGACAGGCCTGGCATCGTCCCTGAGGTCCAGCTGCTGGAAAGGACAACTACCCATGTCGATAAAGACCCCCAGGGATCCCCAAACTTTGGTCAGACACCATAGAGCCAGATATACCCACCCACTTGGGGACAAGCTCTCTCCAACTGTTTTTGCTTCCAGTGGAGTCGTAGACGGATCTAATTCATTCTGTTACAGCTTCCTCTGGTGCTAGGAGGAAGCTGGGGCTGAAGGTGTGACTTCCCCCTTTCCTGTGGCCCATGTGTTACTGAGCGTCATGTGGGGTAGAAATGCTAGGTGGCTGGGAGTGAGGAAGCCTGATGGGAGGCCTCTGGGTTTCTGCAGCTCAGACCCAGATTCCTAGGTGCCGACCTGCCCCTTACCCCCTGAATTGTCCCTGTGTCTGTGGAATTCACATTAGGCACCTGGTGGCCCTCTCGGTGTCCAGGGTCCCTGGGCAGGTCAATTCCTTCAGCAGGGATGCCCTTGTAGAGGGCAGGGGTCCTTCAGATTTATGTGGCCCTGCAGTGGTGACTCAGGGACATGCAGGCCTTGGGGATGGCCCCAAACCAGGGTGCGTGCTTGGAAGGTGCAGCTTCGTCCCGCAGAGGAGGAGCACACTGCCTGCCGGCCTCCCACGCCCCAGACACGCTGCTCAGGTTGTGTTCGCCCTCAGCCGCAGGAGGCCAGGTGGTGCACCCTGGTTTCACGGTTGAGAAATAGTCTTAGCGTGGCCTTCTAACTTGGCCACGACCACACAGAGCTAATAGGTGGCAGAAGCCATGCACAGATAAATGACACGTCATGAGAGCGAGTACTGCTGGCAAGTCCTCCAGCTGCTGCTCTCAGAGGTCCCCCAGCCACCACACTGCCCCTTCTCCTGTGCTGCTGCCTCTCTGTGGTGAGATTGTCGTGTTGAAGGGGTGCAAGTCCCTCTTGGAGGTTGAGAAGCCTCAACTTTGGGCAGTGATGGCTAGGTGCTCAGGGACCCCGCTTTTGTTCTTGGTGGGTTTATTTTGTCTTAGTCCCTGGGTTTGAGGTCCTGTTGCAGATGACCATGGTCAAGAGAAAGGCTGTGTCTGTGTCAGTGCATGACTTCTGTCGAGCTTTATTCCACAGAAATAAAACACTGGTAAGTGACCACAGGCCTCTTGTTTCCACCTTCCAGCGCTTCTGACCTCTGCCTGGCCATCGGCTCCTGGGTCAGACCGTGCTGATAGCCTCACCTCACCTTCCACCTGTTACACCCTCCACCCAAGAGCTAGTATGAATTTTCGATGTTTCTTCGTGGCACCCATGCTGCCGTGTCCTCGAGGCACCTCCTGGGGGGACACCTCTTACCTGCCCCCCAGTTCAGGGTTCTCTGGGCCCCACGTCTTCCTGTAGCCAGGTCCCATGTTGGCTTCGAGGAGCTCTGCAAAGCTGCAGCTAGACCGCACCCTTGGTCTCACTCGTTCACAGCTCAGCAGCGTGGGCTGAGGAGGCCCGACGACAGGGCTCTCAGTCAGGTCCATCTGGTGGACTTGATTCCTGGGTCACAGCAGTGACTATAGAACCTGCACACTGGTGCCTTGTCTGAAGGGTAGGAAGGGCCAGCAGATGCTCCTAGAACATTCCCTTTCATCCCTTAACCAGGCAATCCAAAGCAACGCCACATTCCCAGAGGAGCTGCATGGGAGTGCCCCTGCCAAACACAGGGCACAGGCTTGTCCCCAGTTGTCACATCCCTACTCAAAGCATTTATCCGGCTCCTGCAAAAAACCCATGGGCTCTGCTGAGTGCTGGTGGACTGGCATAACCTCACCATACCTGCAACCCGGCCTCTCTCCCCTCAGCCACCCGACTTGTGCAGTGAGCTGCACACACAGCAGCCGTAGTGACAGGGAAGGGGACAGTGTGGGCTCCCTCTCACCAGGGCAGAGCAGGTCCCTGCCACTGCTCACTCACCAGCGACCCCGGACACACACTCGGCCCTCAGTAAGGGAACGCCTTACAAGAGCTCCTGTACGTGGAGTGGAAGGTCAGGTACACTGGATACCTTCTTACTCTGGTGGGGACAGTGACTGGTCCTTCCAGGAATGGACCCCGAGTCCAGAGAGCACCATCTGAGTGCTTCGACAGAGCCCACTTTTAACTTAGGCATGTGCCACCCAGAAGAAGTGCAGGGGTGCAAATGCCCCCATGATTTTTTTTTCCTGTTCCCCTGGAAGGTGGTTCTGGATTGCATTTTATGAGGCTTCTCCAACGGTCCCCACAGAGGTCATGGTGACACCGGCTGGAGAACGTCCTTGCATTGGTCTTTTTTCCATTTGGCTCTCTGAGGTCATGTTTCCCTTATGCCACCTGCACACAAGCCTTGGAGCTTGTGGTTGAGCCTCGCTGGGACCGCTCCTCGCAAGAGGCTTATGTAGAAAGCGGGGCATAACAGAAGGAGTTCCCTTGTGCTTCTTTGAGGCAAACAAATCTCTCTTGATCTCTGCCAGGTCCTATTTGATTTTTCAAAGGCACACAAATATGTGCCTCAACTACAATTTTTTTTTTAGAGGGGAGAAAGGGAGGGATGCATCGGTGTGAGGGAGGAACACTGATCGCCTTCCCATACGTGAACCCGTAACCCAGCATGTGCCCAGACTGGGAACCGAACCTGGGTCCTTGCCCTTTGTGGAAAGACGCCCAACCCAGCAAGCCACACTGGCCAGGGCTCAATTCCTTGACATTCTCCTTTTGCCTCCAGAGAAGTTGTCAGGCTCTGAATGGGTGAGGCCCTCTGGAGAGCTGAAGAGCCTAAGCCTCAGAAGAAGGGTGGGGATGGGAAGGAGGAGAGGCTGAAAGGCAGAGGGGGCGCTCCACAGCTGGGAAGGGCGAACAGGGGCCCCGCTGTGGAGCTCCCCACAGCAACCCACACAGCACCACCCAGCTTCCAGGCTCTGGAAGTGTGCCTGTTGGGCATCAGCAGTGGCTGAGCATGACTGGAGGCTGTGGGCTTGCTCGGCTGCTCTAGATGTTTCCCACACACCACTTACAGTTCCTCACACGCTGTGAGCAAGGAACCAGGAGCCCCCTTGGTGCACAGACTAGAAACGAGGCCAAGGCTTCAGCTCCTGGACTTTCCCAGTGCCCAGAGCTGGCGGTTCAGCTCCCAAGGCTGGGCTCTCGGTGAACTTTGGACTGGGTGCTAATTGTCCAAAAATGATGACCTTGTCTGATTTAAGACTGATGTTGTCATCACAGATTTTACGTTGTGTCCTGTTCATATTCATTGCTGCTGAGTGGCCCAACAACGTGTCCGTCACCCGATCGTCACAGTCATCCCTGATGCACGTGAGGGTTCCCACCTACACCTGCATCGTCTCTTTCGGGTCTCGGCTGAGGCTAGAGTAGAAGCTCCATCTCCTTCCTCTTATGGCCAAATATCAGACACGGCCTACTTCTGGAGTGTTCTTATGGAGCCATTTCTTATGCCTTAAAGAAAGGTAAGCTTCAGAAATCACCGAACCATAAAAGTGGCAGAACTAGAAAGAACAGTAGCACTTCAGATTAATAAGCCGAGCCTTAGAGAGGTTAAGTGACTTAACACACAGCAAGTAGATAACAAATACCTGTAAGAACCCTGGCCTCCTGCCTCCTATCCAGGTCTCTTCCTGTGGTGTCAGTGTACAGAGTATTTCTTGGAAGGATCTGGAATGCAATAGAAGTTACACAGTCTTTGCCAAACATCATTTGAAGTTAAAACTCAATTGGTATAGGTAGCGTGTCCACATTGCTGAGATCTGCCTCTGGAAGCAGAGGTTACATTCAGGTGCCGTTAATGGACGGAATGTGTGTGGAAACCTGTCCCCCACTGTGATCATATTAGGTGGGGGCTTTCGGGCGGAGATCGGGTTATGAGGGTGGAGTCCTCAAGGATGGGGTTAGTGTTCCTGTGAAAGAGACCCCCAGGACCTCCTGCCCTCTTTCACCATGTGAGGACACAGTGAGAGGACAGTGTCTGCGGCTCAGAGGAGAGTTCTCTGCAGAGCCTAACCGTGCCGGCCCCGTGGTCTTGGACTTGAGCTTCCAGAACTGTGAGGAGTGAGTTTCTGTTGTTTGTAAGCCTCCCAGTCTGTGGTCCTTTGTCATAGCCACCCAAATGGACTAAGACAGGTGTCAAGAATATTATGAGATAAACACAATTTAAATCTGCACGCAAGTGTGTTCCCAAGTTTAACACAGATGTGTGAGCATGGGAGCCGCCGTGGGCGGCGAGTCTCCCTAGGTGTCGTCGTGGCCACTTTGCTTCGAATGCGTGTCCACAGAAACGAGCCTGTGTTGTTGCTGCTGTTTCAGTTTAGTTGGGAGACTTAAATACCATTCCCCCAAACCGTTGCATGCACTGCAGACGGTATAGGGAGTTATTTTAGGTGATGCCCCAACAAACGTGTTTTATTTAAACACCTGCGTACTTACTTCATGTATTAAAATACATTATAAGAGGCATGTTTGATGAATAACTGGTGAGCAAGACACACAAAGTTAGAACTCAACATGAAAACAACCCAGTCTAAAAACAGGCGAAGATGTGAGTAGTTGCCTCACCGAAGACGCGCAGGCGGCCCACACATAAGCCCACGAAAAGGTGTTCCACGTCGTGCAGCGCCAGGAAATGCAGTTCAGCGCCGTCACACACCTGCCAGCAGCCGGTGGCTGAGGCCCGGAGCACTGGCAGCAGCAGGCGCTGGCGAAGACTTGGCGTGGCAGCTCTCCTGGCGGTGGGAGCGTGGCCTGGTGCAGCTGCTTTGGACGGCGGTTTGCCGTTTCTTACAAAACCAAACAGTCCAGCTACCCTGCTCCTTGGTATTTTACCCAAAGCAGCTGAAAACTTGTCTGCACAAAAACCTGCATGTGGATGTTTACAGCAGTAATTGGCAACAACTGGAAGCAACCGAGATGTCCTCCAGTAGGTGATGGATGAATAAACTGTGGTACATCTAGGCAATGGAGTATCATTCAGTGCTAAAATAATGAGTTACTGAGTCATAGGAAAGACATGGAGGAACCTTAAATGCATACTGTTCAGTGAAAGAAAACCACCTGAAAAGGCTGCTTGCTATATGACTGCAGCTCTATGACGTTACGGAAAAGGGAAAACTGGAGACGGTCAAAAGCTGAGTGGCTGCTAGGGGTGAGGAGGGAAGGGGCGAGCAGGCGTGGCACGGGAAAATGTGGAGGCGGGGAGACTGTCCTCCCCGATACCATAATGGTGGACACGTGAAGTGCATTTGTCAAATCTCACAGAATGTGCACCGCCGAGAGTGAGCGTGCGTGTGAAGTGCGGAATCCGGTTATTATTGACGTGTCAGTATTGGTCCATTGAATGTACCACACTAATGCACAGTGTTCGTAGGAGAAACTATTTAGGGGGGAGGTTATTTGGGAACTCTGCCAGCTGTTCAATTTTGCTGTTAATCTGGGGAAAAAACCCTTTCAATTAAGAAAGACCTCCGAGTTGTAGCTTGGTAAATAGATGTTACTACAAGCATCCAGGGTGTGCCAGCCACTGTTTTCAGCCCTGGAGGTCAGGCCCCCACAGTCAAGAGCAGGTCTGCGTCCTGCCTGAGACAGTGTTCGTGGCAGCACTTGCCACCAGGTGGCGATGTAACACGCAGCCCTCTCTTAGCTGTCTCTGAAACAGCCCAGGGCTAGTAACTTCACGAGGGAGCCACCCACTTCTTTAGATGAGGGTCACACACACACACACACACACACCCGTCACAGCAGCTCAGGGTCACTGACTCCAGGATAAGCCCAGAGCAGCCTTCTTAGCTTTCAGGGGTCTTGGCACCAGTAGAAAACTGGTCACGAGTGGCTGGTGTGCGGGTGAAGCTGCTCCAGAGAGAGGGGCAGCTGCCTTTGTGCACCCGCCTGCCAGCGCCAGGGAGCTGAGCGCCGCGGTGGAGTGGCAGTCAGTGGGGAGTACACTGAGAAGCCCACCGCCAGTCTGGCTGGGATTCAGGGAGAAAGAGGAAGAATGGGGCCATGACCATGCTTTAGAAGTAACCCCCCAATTCCTGGTGAGTCCCTGACAGTGTAAGTGCACAGGCACACCGTGAGGACTCTGTGAGACATCAGTGACCGAGAGCAGGTCTGGAAGGTTCAAGTGAAAAATATGACCGCCAAAATAACAAAGACTGACTGATTTTCATCACCCACCACCAAAGCCAAGCCCAAAATAGCATGTTTTCATTGGATTGAAAGAAAATAATTGTCAACCTAGAATTATTTAGTTAGAAGAAAAAATATTTAAGAGTGAGAACAATATAAAGAGATTTTCAGGTAAACAAAAACCTGAAAATCTGCCATCAGTCATGCTCACTAAATGAAACTGTAGAGCTTAGATGAGACAGAAAGAGAGCAGGTCAGAGATACAAAAAGGAATGCAGAGGACAAAAACGATGGAGCACACAGGCATATTCAGACAAACTAGAGTACCAAATAAAACGTCTTCTGCAGTTTAAAAGCAGAATTAAAACAATAGTATGTAAATTAAGAGGTTAAAGAAATTAACCTCTTTTCATAAGTATCATCTTTTAAGTTTCTAGGTATGCTTAGCAGAATATAGTACATAATTTTCAAACTAGTGAAGGAAAAAAGTAGAATGAGAAAAATATCAATCCAAAAGAAGAAAGTGTAGAAAAATGCAGATGATTTGGGACAAATGGAAAGCAAAAAAACAAAATAGATATAAATATTCATATTATATTTAAAAAACACCAAAAATAAGTATGAGAATACACATAGCATGTTCATAAAAACAAACAAACCAAAAAACTCTGTATAACCCAAAAGTCCATCAATAATGGGTTGAATCTGGCATGGGTGTCCGAACTTTTGGCGTCTCTAGGCCACACGGGAAGAAGAATTGTCATCTTGGGTGACACATTAAATACACAAACACTAATGAAAACTGATGAGCAAAAAAAAAAGGTTTTAAATAAATTTACGATTTTGTGTTGGGTGGCGTTCGTAGCCATCCTGGGCTGCATGTGGCCGGCAGGCCAGGGGTTGGGCACCCCGGCAGAGCGTTGTGTTACAATGAAATACTACAGAACAGTGAAAATGAATGAATTACAGCTATACGCATCAACGTCAGTAAATCTCACAAGCATCATAATGACTGAAGAGGCAAGACATAGAAGAACTTCTAAAAGATTTCAAAATTGGATCAATACTTCGTGCATTTAAAGACATCTAAATAAAATGTGCGGCCACAGCAGTGAAGGGATGATGCAGGAGAGCAGGTGCTTCTCGGAGGAGAGTGTGCCTGGTGTGGTTCTGGGGAGCGCATGTTTCATGCCCCTTTGTATGGCCCACGTAGCCATCTATTTAAACCAAAAAGGAAGGTAACAGCAGCCCTCTGTGGAACTTGGAGATATCTGGGAGGTTAAATCTGGGAAACCAGCCTACATACAATCTACCAGAACTAGATCATAAGTAAATAGAAAACTTGAACAGACCAGTAAGGAGTGAAGGGATGGAAACAATAATTGAAAATCTCCCACCAAACAAATGTCCAGGACCAGGTTTCACCAGTGAATTTTAACAATCATTTAAAGAAGAATGAACACAATCTTTCTCAAAACAAAGTTTTCCAAAAATTTGAAGAGAGGAACACTCACAAACTCATTTTTGGAGGCCAGAATCATCCTGATACCAAACCCAGATAAGGACACTAAAATAAAACTATAGGCCAATAATATCCCTGATGAATATACATACATATACAGATATGCACATATAAATTTTGAAAAAAAAGATGCAAATCAATAAAGGTATGTCATGATAATAGAATGAAAAGATAGAAACCATACTTTATTTTGATAGATGCAGAAAAAGCATTTGACAATTCAGCATCCTTTCAAGATAAACTCTCAAGCTGTGGGGCATAGAATGTCTCCATGCCGAAGGCCTCGGATGACAAACCCACAGCTGACAGCATGCTCAGTGGTGAATGTCTAAAGCTCTCCTGCCAACATCAGGAACAAGACGAAGGGCTCGCTCCCACTGCTGTTAGCACCGCAGGGGCTGTCCTTGCCAGAGCAATTGGGCCAGAAGAAGAAACCAAAGGCCTCCCTGTCAGGGGAAGTGGATGGTCTCTGCCGATGAGCTGTTTGCGATGTGTAGCGTGGTGAGAGGAGACAGGGGACATGATGAGGGGACACAGGTGTGTCTCATGGGCGAGAGTCACGAGTGCGCACGTCTGCTTCCGGACCTGGGCTACGCGGCACCTGGAGTTCAGTGCTCTCCTCTTCTGTAACTACGCAGGGCTTGCTTTAGTTTAGGTGCTCACCTTTGATTCTCTACTTTTTTCCTTCATCCTCATGTACTCATGTGACTCGCATATAAATTGCTTCCAGTTCTCTTCGGAACAAAATAGGGTATACAGGTATACACAGGCTGTCGTCGTCCAAGCTGATTTGTGAGGGGCCGAGGATTACCACCTGCCTCCAACCTACTTTCTCAGCCTTGTATCGTAATCCAGCCCTGCTGTGCACATGGGGACACTATGTCTCACATGCGAATATTATGTCTCATCTTCTTACGTACACTTCTGCTTTGACTGCTTACAGCCTCTGTGGCTTGAACCAAATTACTTTTTTGAACCTCAGCATTATCATTTTTAAAATGGTACTTTATAGGATTGTTATAAGGATTGTAAATAAGAAGTATTCAACAGTAGCAGATGTTCATAATTAAATCTCACTGGCCAGTGGTCCCCAACCTATTTTGTGACCAGGGACCAGTTACACGGAAGACAGTTTTTCCACGCAGCAGGGTGGTGGAGGTTGGGGACCCCTGCCATTGGCCATGTACTGGCTGGCTCATGAGGGACGAAAAAGCTCTCTGGGGTTGTTTCTTTTAAACGTAAGTGAAGATATATAAAGCACCTGACAGATGACCGTCCTAGTTAATTTTAGATTTTTCCTCCTTTCCCTGTTGCCTCCCCGAGAAGTCCTTTCTTACCATGTTACAATGCGACCATTTTACTAGGGTTGAGTTGAGAGTCTGTCCCATTTTCGAATTGTTCTTGTTCCCGAGGTTCTCCGTGGGTCTGTCAACCCTCCATTGTAGTATTTTGGCTACTTTGGTGTCTTTCCTGCCCCATGGTTCCAAGCGCCTTGTATTTCCTCACAGTACCTCGCATGCAGTCGTTGATCATTATTTATCGCCTGAATTCGATGAGGAGGCTGCCAGTCCAGGCTCCTCGGACTTGCTTAGGTAGTGAGCATTCCTCCTCCGACCGCGAGGCCCCTTAACCTCCCAACACGCTGGGTCCTGTTCGCGTCACAACTTCGTGGGAGTTCGGACGGCTGAGAAACCACCGCGGACTGGTATTCTTGGGACAGGCGCGCGGGGGCCTGGGTGCGTCCCCTCCGTCAAGGTCCCGGGTCTGCGCGCAGGGAGCTCCCCGAGGCCGTGCTGACACCGCTAGGCGCCAGCGCCGTAAGGCCACCGGGCCTGGGTTTCCGTCTCAGCCCGTTGCCCACCTGGGAAGCGCTTTCAGCACCCGCCTACTACGTGGGCACCTTCCCTCGTTACCGCCCCCACGGCTGTCCCAGCAGGGTGACCGGTTCGGCCACACGCCGGGAGGGTCCTCCAGGTGACGCCAGCCGTCGGGGCCCGGGCCGCCAGGGGACGCCGTTTGTCCGCCCGGTGCTCCAGGCCCTAACGCAGAGCGCGCATGCGCAGGGCGCCCCTCCCCCACCCCGCGCCCGTCGACCCCAACGCGGCCCACCGAGCCATGGAACCCACCGCAGTGGGTGCGATTCCGGCGCTGCCGTTAGTTCGCTCCGGCGCCTTCCCCCCGTGAGGCCCACGGGCGCACGGCCGCCCGCCTGGGCCCCTCCGCCCGCCTCCGCGCTCGGCGGGGCGCGCGCCGCGTCCTCGCGGCCTGTCCCCGCGCGTGCGCGCTCCGCCGAGCGTATGTGTGTGAGTGTGTGTGCGGCCGAGGGGAGGGCCGCCGCCGCCGCCGCCGACGATGCCGCGGGGCCGCCCCCCGAAGCCCAAGGAGAGCAAAGCGCGCGGCGACACCGGTAAGCGGCCCTTATCCGCCGCCGCTGTGCCACTCCGCGCGAATATAGTCCCCGGATGCGGCGCGGAGGGCGCTGGGAGCGGCCGGGCCGGGCGGGGCAGCAAGAACCCGGCGGGCCGGGCAGGCCAGGAGGGCCGGAGACGCGCAGCGCTCTTCTGCTTCCCTGCCGCTGCCGCCGCCCGACTGCCGGCCGCAGGCGCGGGCGGAATGATACGGCGCCGGCCCTCCGCCGGCTGGGCCTACTTTTCTGGGCCGGCGGCGGCGGCGGCGGGCCGGGGGCGAGGTGCGCGCCGCCCTCTTCCCCCCTCCCCCTCCTCCCTCCCCTCTCCCTCCACCTCCTCCTCCCTCCACTTCGCCGCGCGGCCCGGCCTCGGCCGTCCTCTTGCCGCCCTCCCGCTCGCGGGGATCGCACCCCCGCCCGGCCCCGCCACTCCGCTGGGGAGGCCTGTGGTCGCAGATGCCGGCGCGGCCGAGCGGCTGACAGGACGGCGGGGCCGGGAGCCGGGGGTGATGGGGGGCCCTTGGCGCCCGCGGGACGCAGGGCCAGCTCCAGGCTCCTTGCGTGTGGGATCGAGTGGGTCCCCCACAGGGACTCGCCCCGGCGTCGGCGGGGCCCCGGCGTACGCAGGGCCCCTGCCCGCGATGAGGGTGCCCAGCCTGCGAGCGCGGGCGCAGGTGCGCGCGGTCTGCACGCCCTGCTGACGCCGTCTCGGCGGCCCCCAGTGAAGGAAGGGGACGGGAGTGAAGGGCACTGCAGCCGGGCCTGACCCCTCATGCCGCCGCCCCACGCAGGGCGCGTCAGCTGCCGTCCCTGTGCTGCTGGGCCCGCGCATTCACTGGCCCAGTTGTTATCAGTGGGAGCTGGGAGCTGGGGCCTGAGGTGGCCCTGTTCGGTCTGCTCTTCATTTACTGCGTCTCGTCGCGGCTCCTGCTGCACAGGCGAAGTGTCTGGGCGACTTGGACACGGAGAGGCCGCTCTTTGCAGCCATCTGTTTTACCACGTGTTACCAGGTGGCATTGTCAGCCGCTGGGTTTCTCACCACGAAGCCTTCTCGCCTCCCGACCAGCGTGCAGCCCGGGGGGGGGGCGGGGGGCCCTCCCCCAGACCGGGGGCAGGCGGCCCGCAGCCCCAGGCTCCGCCTTCTGAGCCTGCTTGCTGGGTTCCGCGGAGTGCCCCATCGCTCCAGGCCTCTCCGCCTCCAGGTCCCTTTCAGACATCCATCAGGTGGTCCCCTCCCCGGTTGAAGCTCCTGAGTGGGTTCCTCCTCTCCTTGACAGTGGAACCCGTGGGCCTCGAGGTCCTTGTTGGTCTGGCCTTCGCCCAGCCTCTCCCTGGGTCCTGCTCCAACCCAAGTCCCTCGGCCTCTCGCACGGTGTCTCCGTGTGGGGCCTGTCGTCCCGTGCGGGAAGTCCACCTCCCGCGCCTGCGGCGGGTCAGTTCTCCGGCCTCCTGTAGCCGTCCCCAAAGTACGCTTCGGGGGCCCCTGGGCCTCCACACACTGCCAGGCTCTGCGACGTGCTGTCACAGCGATCCCGACAGTGCTGGACTCTTACTTGGTGCCCGTTTGCACTAATCGCACAGCAGCAGCGAGGCTTCAGCGCACATCACACCGCGGCGGTGCCAAACCTCAAGGCCGCCGTGTGAGTCTGTGTGTTGCTCCGAGACTGCGCGCTGCCGCCGGGCGGGCCGGCGCAGAAGCAGGCGCAAGGGCCCGCCTGCTCTCAGGGCACCGACAGAAACATCTGCAAAAGTGAAAGTTCTTCTTAGCACTTTTTTGGGGAGTATGATTTTCATAAAAATGTGTATGTTAAATGTAATAGGTTTGTTTTTAAGCAAATAAATTTTTAAAAGTTGCTCAGTTTTAATTTCTGGTAGAGAAAATATCAATAAACGTAACCTGTGTGTGAACCTAAGGTCATCGGGGCCGCAGTGACAGAGAGAACGTGAAGGGTCCTGGGACCACACTGTTTGAGGACGTCGTCCTCTCAGCTTCCTCCCTTAGTGATGTTTCTGCAGCCGGAGATTATTTTTTTGTCACCCATGATGAATTTTATTTCTAAGAAAAACCTGGAAGGTAGGTGGGGATTTTTACAAGTAAGGGAAATGAGGCTCAGAGAGGGAAAGAGATTTGGAAGCCTGCCCAGCTGGTCAGGGTCGGAGCTGGGACTTGGCGCTGCCGGTGCGTCTGAAGCGTGCGTGGCACTGCTCTGCCGGGGGAACAGGAAGCCCTGAGTGGGGGCTGACCCACTGACGGCTCAGGTCTCAGGTGCTTTCTGTGGCTGGCGGGCCCTCGGGGCGAGGCTGGGGGTGCAGACCTCAGTGTCTGAGAAAGGACCTGGCCTTGGCCCCTCAGGACAGTGCCCAGGTGGGCGGAGCACTTGGTGGCAGCAGGAATCTGGGCTTCCCAGAGGCAATGATGTCGCACAGAAACTCACGAAATGAGAGCGGGTCTCCTTGGGGACGTTTCTTGACGTAGTAGTTGGCTTGGGACCCAAGGAAAGAAGTGAGGCCTCTCTCTGAGTTGACTGGGGCACGTTTACTGAGCACCAGCTCTGTGCCTGGCATGACCCAGAGGAAATACTCCCTGACCTAACGTTACTTTTCTCTTTGTAAGTAGCAACGCCTCCTTGGTGGAAACCATATAGGGGTCACTCATGGCTTCCACTGGTTTCTCCAGAAGATGGCACAAAGCTTTTTTCCCAGGCTTGCACCTGTGGTGGGCCGCCTGCTCAGTGTTGTGGTGCAGAGCTGAGACAGGCAGACGGTGAGCCAGACGGGTGAACACGTCTTTTCTTGCTCCGATTGCCAGTTCAGGCCACTGTAGGTTTCTGCGGTTGAACTCAGGGACTGTGTGTGCCGGCCTCGGAGGAGGGAGGCCCCTGGGATGGGCTGTCAGGGCAGAGCTGGCACTGTGGACTGGGCAGCGGCAGCCTGGGGCCCATCGGTTTTGGGGCGACTCATTTGCTTCAGCAGCAAAACTAGGCGTGATTGGTGGGGAACAGTTCAGAGGAGACTGATCCTGCTTAAAATAGTAACTTTCCAACCACAGCAGGTATCCAGGATGAAAGGATGTCTTCATAAAGGAGCACCCTTCCCTTTCTCAAACTGAGTTTCTTATGTGGGCAGAAGCTTGGGGTGCTCAGAATTTTGAGGAAAGTTGGATGGCGTAACACTTGTCACGATCCTGGAGTCAGTAGTAAGTTACCATGGGTTCCAAATCCTCATCTTCGACCCAAAACTGATCTGGGAGAACCATGCCCAATGTGAATTCTTCACCAGAATCGATTCTGCAGTGTTCCGTGTGGAGACTCTGCATCAGGGTCTCTACGTGGTCCCTGTGCACAAAGGCAGGGTCCCTGTGCTGGAGGGGTCAGTGTGTTCCCCAGACCACTCTCCGGTCGCAGGACTCTGCCTGAGGCGTCACCACAGGCCTGGGTGGGAGCTGTCACCCTGCGGGACTTTAGGAAGTGCCTGGGATCCTCACTGAGCTCAGTGACATCGGAGCCTGCGCAGCGGGACCCAGGCGGCCCCACCTTGCTGCCAAGGCTGCAGCAGAGAACTGCCCGCCGGCGGAAGAGCTGCCCCCGCTGAGGGCGGGCGGCAGAGGGGTCGGGCCAGCCTGCACCTCTGTGGTGCTGCGCCCAGGTCTCAGCACCCTGGAAAACTGCCGCTCCAGTGGGGGAATGGGGAACTCACGTGATCAGATAAAGCACGGGGAGCGATGACGCCCTGGACTCCCGAGTCTCGGACTCCCTGGCCTGTGGGTCACGGCGTGGTGCGGCTGCAGGCACAGGTGCTGGGCGCTCATCCCTGGCTCCGGGCATCACGCAGGACTGCCTGCCGAGTCAGCCTGTCCCCGCGGCAGGCGCTGCTCTGCGAGGCTTAGGAGATTCCGAGAGAGGCCAGAGGTGCATTCGAGCCCTTGTGTTGAGTGGGTAGAACGTCTGGCTTGGAAAGGGCACAGAGTGTTAGTGATGAGTTTCGTGGGTTGTCATAGGTAGCCAGCACCTGGAACGTGAGTGCCTTAGAGCTCCTGTTACCTCTGACCTGGTGTTCCGCACCCCTCCCCTACCTGTCTTCTCCTAATGCCCACTTCTGATGCCGTAGACTGCTTCTCCCTGTTTTTGAGCTGAATTGAATTCATACTGTGTGCCCTCTTGTTTATGGCTCCCTTCATTCAGTATTTGTTTTTATGAGATCATCCCTGTGCTTATGTAGCAGAGACGTGTTCACTCTCACGGGTGTGTAGTATCCTGCCCTGTGAACACACCGCCATTTAATTTATCCTGTGTGCTGCGGATGCCTAGCTTGCTTCCGTTTGGAGACTGCTAAGAGTGAGTGCTGCTGTGAGTGCCCTTGTGTTCCTGGGTCAGCGTGGGCAGTGCCCAACGGTCTTCCTTTGACAGTGCAGGACGCCGACTGTATGTATGGGAGAGTGATTTCTTGTTCTGTTCTTCTCTCTACAGATCAACATAAATTTTAGCTGAAACTGAAGCGCTGTAATATACATCTTTCTTTTGTATTCCTGTCTTCCTCTAGATTAGGATCAACTACCTATGGCCTTACCTTTCTGGTAAATAAAGTTTCACGGGAATGAGCCACTCTTGTCACCTATGGCAGCCCTTGGGCTACAGCGGCAGATTTGAGGAGTTATGGCAGACACCTCCTGATCCCCAAAGTCTAGAATGTTTCCCACGTGGCCCTTTACAGCAGCGGTGGGCAGCTCCGGCCCCAAGTAGTAAACCGTGATCCCACTGCAGCTGCCGTCGCACACAGGTCCCTGCAGTCCCCTTGCCTTCCTGCCCCAGGTCTGGAGTGACAGAGGCATTGTTTTCTCCAGTAACAGCCCAAAGAGTCACTGACGCCCAGTCTCTAAGCTGAGGAGGACTCCCGTCCTCGAGCTGGGTGGGAAAGGCTGGTGCCATCCCGAGGGGTGAGCTTCTGGAGACAAACACGACAGTGGCTGTTCTCTGTCTGCGTCTCACACTCTGCCCAGTCCCCGTGCGCCCTGCGTCCTCTCGCCCCACTGCTGGGCGCGGCTGGCTGCGTGCGCCTGAGGCTGGCGACTGCAGCAGAGAGCTCGAGGGCTGGGTGTGCTGCCCGGGGCCAACAACACGGACGCGTTTCCTGGAAGTGAGCAGAGGCCGTGTTTCCTGAGTGTGACTGCGCCCTCAGCCGTCGCGAGGAGGTCGTAGGGAGCACCAGGCCGCCATGCAGTTTTAACGGCCGTGGAGCCGTTTGAGAGTGTCTCAGCATGAGGTGTCCACGGGGACCCCGAACAGGGAGGCGCTCATAATCGGGCAGGCTCGGATGCAGGCGCAGACCCTGTGGCTGCATCGGGGTCAGGGTGCGCATGCTCCTGGGGAGCAGGCACGGGGAGCACCTGGGCCTGGCCCCGGGAGGGACCGTTTCCTGAGGCTCTGACCAAGGCTTTATCTTAACCCCGTCACAGGGGAGTTGCAGGGCATTTATCACGTGCCAGGACTGGTGCGGGTGGGTTTCCTCAGTGCCCACGTTCTCATGTGACCCGCGCCCGACCACGCGCTTGTTATAACAGTCTGCAGAAACGTGGCCGTGATGCCTCACGTTACGGAGCGGGCCTCACCAGCAGCGCAGACGTCCCCAATGTGCCCCTTCCAGGCAGTGTCCCTGTGAGACTGGCGACCATCCTGACCGCTCACAGCCTGGGCCGGCTCTGCCCACGCGCTGAGCATGCCCTCTGGTGTCCTGCTGTGGAGAGTGGAGAGGAGACTTGCTGTGGCCCTGTGTCGCAGCGGGCTGTGCGTTCTCATCGTTGTGGGGCAGCAGGTCCTCGCACGGTGTCCCACACTGTCACTGTCTCATCGAAACCGCACATGCTTCTGACAGCTGGCCGGGTGCTTGGCCTGGCTCTCAGTTGAATGTATTTTATACGGAAAGAACGTCAACAGTCTTAGGCTTCCACTTGGGACACAGTGCTGCTGCTAGAATCCAAGTTCATCTGCTGTGTTTGCACAAGGAAGAGGGCAGAGACAGGAGTCTCAGCACAGAGGCTGGGACTTCGGGAGGTGCGGAAGGAAGCATGATTCCAGGAGAGTCGGGTGAGGCATGGAAGCTGCTGCCAGCCTTGCCGCTGGCTGATGGTGTGACCTTGACCAAGTAGCCTCATTTGTTTGGGGCCCAAGCTCCCTTAGCTGTACCATACAGGATGGGGTATGGGACTCCCTTTCTCCCCCAGGTGTAGCTTGCTTATTTTCATTTAAATCTTTTAAAATAGGTAGTGCATTATAATGGCTCAAAAGTTTAAAATAGGGACATCCCCTTTCCCAGCTGTATTCCCGCCTCCTGCACAGGCCCCTGTGCCCTCGTTTCCCGGCTGGCCCCCCGGGGGTTCAGGTACCTGCAGACACAAGGCACACCTGTGCCACCTCCTAAAAGAAACGACAGCGCCTGGGACACAGCGCCTGGCGCATTGGCTGCAGTTTGAGGATGAATTTTCCAAATGAGTACATTTTATTTCCAGACGAGCACCGTGTTAATCGTGAATACACTGGCACGGGTGGCACGTACGACGAGGAAGGGCAGAAGTCGCCCCTGACCTGCCGCCTCTTGGCGCAGGCACCTTTGAGTCCGTAGCACCTTCCCGAGCGCTGGACTGTTTCTCGTCTCAGTGAAGGTTCCAGAGGGACTCGTGATGTGTCAGCTGGTGTGGTCCCAGTAGTCATTTGTTTCAGGCCTCGGGAATCATAAAACATTTCATTATTTAGTGCAGACATTTTGAAAGCAGGGTCTTCGAACAGAATGTGGGTGTAGTTCAGAATAAGTAGAATACAAATCAGGTGTATCTTCTCCTCAGTGGGCTCATCTTGTCTGTGAGTAACGTTGCAGTCTTTTGAATCACATCCATGTTTCTTGAAACTGGAGTTGGCTTTACTGGCGAGTGTGTGAGATTTTCTGAAGCCGTTGCAGCCCAGTCCCTGCCTGACTTCCTCCAGGGCGTCTGCCGCACCCTGTCCTGCCACTCGGGGCTCCTGTGCGGACAGGTCCCCAGGCCTTAGGCCCTGCGCCTGCTGGCGGGTGGGGACTGCAGCCTGTTTGCTCAGAAGATGTGGGGACCCCTCTCAGCACTGGGCCTTGCAGAAGGACAGGGCTCTCCTGAGCTTGCTGGATCTTCTACTCACCCCCTACCCTACTCCCAGATTTCTAAGTTCTAATATTTTGAGGTCAAATTTGCCACTGTTGTAGGTGGTGTATTCCTAGTTTTTTTTTTTTTTATAGTTAATACGTATTCTACATTCATGCTCAAATTGTAAGATGTGAACTATGATTACTTGTTTTAGAGAGTTGGAGGGATCTGGGGCATCTGTGTGGCGTTGCTGACAGCTGTTCTTGAACAACAATAAAATAATTTCAGAAACCGATGACGGTCCCACAGGCACCCTGTTTGCACATGCGCTCACGTTTGCCGCCGTCTGCCCCTGGGTCGGAGGAGCCCGTGGTGAGAGCTCTGCGGCCTGCGCCCCTGAAATCGGAGTTCAGAGGCAGCGTCCTCTGCTCCTGGCTCAGCCTTGCTTTGCGGCGGTTTTCAGAGCTGGACTGAGTTAGTGAAGTGGCATCGGTGTCTGGACTGGAGTTTTGTTTGCTGAGTAATGTAGGACCCGGGGTGGATTCCTGATAAACCCGCCCAGCAGCCTGAAGGTGAAACGCCCTCAGGGCTTGGAGTGAGCAGAGGGCGAGGAATGCTGTGGGGATTGGTTGCCGTGAGGACCGCAGGCCTCATGCTGGCGTCTCAGGTTTCCGAAGGAGGATGTAGGGTTCTGTCGTCCTGTCTCAGTCATCCCGGTGTTCCTCATTCTAACTGGAAACCATGTCCATTTAAACACGGAAGGTATCGTTAATTTTATCTAAAATCTCTCATAAATTTTTTGACATAATTTGGTTTCTAAACAATAACCAAATAACTTTATTTATGTGATGAGAATAACAACTGGTATTTATTGTCTACACTTATGCGATTTTGTAGATGGAGTTTTAACATTGAATGCGGAGAACGCTAATTATGCCTATCAAGCTCCAAACTTCCATAAATGTGAAATCTGTCTGCTATCTTTTCCAAAAGAGTCCCAGTTTCAGCGCCACATGAGGGACCACGAGCGGAACGACAAGGTACGTACCCGAGGAGGCCAGCAGCCAGAGCACCGGGCCGGAGGTGCTGTGGAAGGCCGGGGCTGGAGGTGGTCTCTGCCGTGGGGACTCCCGAGTGGCGGGGCGTCCGCGGCACACACCTCCGGACTGGACTTGTGTTTTCAGCCGTGGTCGTAATCCTAGCCATCAGGAGGTTGTGAGCGAAAGGGAGAGGCTGTCCCGTGAGTCTGTGCCCTGAAGTCGTCCAGTGGCCAGTGGCGGGGGAGGCCGTGTTCTCAGAGCACGCCTGTCTGCAGCGGGTCGGTCTCCTCCGTGCACACACAGCTGGTGCGAGTCCATGTGTTTTTCTCCGGCGGGGGCTGCCCTCAGTGACTCTCTTTTACAGTGGCATTCAGACACGTGCGATCGCACGCCAGCAGGGGCGGCACTCACACACCGGGTGTGGGCCCTTCTGCAGGACGCCCTGTGGGGCATGACGGGGATGTTCGTGTCCTAGTGGGACAGCAGTGGGACGGTCTGCGGGTGGGCGGAAGGGGGGCAGTTCTGACTGCGATTAAAAGTGGTCACAACTCTCCTCCCGGTCGGAGGGTGTGGGCTAGCGAGCCGCTGGACACCAGACAGGCCCACTCTCTCTGGAGCCCTGGGTGCGGCCAGCCCCGCTCTGCTGTCAGCGGGGTGGCGGTGCTCTCCTGTGACAGTTAATGCTGATGCTGGTGCCCGCGCCATTACCCCCCACGGCTGAAAACCTGGAGACGCCGACTCGGTCCTCATTAGATATTTCAGAGGGAGATACATGCCAGTGAGTGGCAGAGCACCTTCATTTGGGGACCACTCTAGACTGAGAGGAGTGGGTACAGTCTGCTCTGGTACAGTCTAGTCAGATTTGTGTGGTTGTGGGTTTTACCTGGAGTGGCCCTGTTCACGGTGGAGCAGCTTTGGAAAAGAAGGGACCGCGGTGGCCAGCGCGGCGTCTCTCTGCTCACTGCCTGGGAGGTCTTGCTGGCACGGGGGTGCGGCACTCCTCTGGGAGGCCGTGCTTTTGCCCGGTGTGTGGTTGTCCTCACTGTCCTCCGAGACGTCCCCCCAGGAGTGCGATGTGTCGGTTTGGGAGTCACCGACGTCGGGTGTGGCAGGGGCATTGGAAGGTTCTTGGAGAGGTTGTGGATTGTGGTGCTTGCTAATACTTGAATGACGTTGACTGTGGTGGCTTCTCGACTTTTCTCTCCAAATAGCCACATCGCTGCGACCAGTGCCCCCAAACCTTTAATGTTGAATTCAACCTGACCCTGCACAAATGCACCCACAATGGGGAGGACCCTACCTGTCCCGTGTGTCACAAGAAGTTCTCCAGAGCGGCCAGTCTCAAAGCGCACGTCATGCTGCATGAGAAGGAGGAGGTAACTATCCCCTGTCCTCGGCTACCTGACTGAAGGTGCGTCTGGTCCTCGGGGGTCTGGGCGCAGACAAGTGTGCAGAGCCTTCGCATCGGTTTCGAGGGGTGAATGAGTACCTCGGCTGGTCTCCAGTTCACTGATGACATGCTTCCTTTCCTGGCCAGTGCCACTTGGGGTAGAGGTACTGAATGCATAGTGTATTTGGGGAATCAAAATGTGTCTCTGTGGGCTAGAAGAGGTCCCCCTCCTTTCTGTTCTTAGCAGAAACTAACTTTTGCAGAAATCTGTAGTAGCCCCAAGTGGGTTTTCTGCCGGTGAAGGTGGCTCCTGAACCCGTGGCGTGGGGGCCTGGGGGAAGGGCAGACACGACGGGTGACCAGCCCTGCAGGCACCCGGTGAGCAGCCCTGGCAGTGTGCTGGTGGCCAGGCTGCGCTGGTGCTGCCGCCAGGGCAGGGGTCTCATTTCAACTAGGAATGGTGGCCGCTTTAAAAATATTATCTCCTTGCCCTGGCTGGTGCGGCTCAGTGGGTTGAGTGCTGGCCTGCGAACCAAAGGGTCACTGGTTGGATTCCCATTCAGGGCACATGCCTGGGTTGGGGGCCAGGTCCCCAGTGGGGGGAGTGCCAGAGGCAACTACACATTGATGTTTCTCTCCCTGTCTTTTTCCCTCCCTTCCCATCTCTCTAAAAATAAATAAGTTGAAAAAAAAATTACCTCCTCTACCCTGGTTATTACTGTAGAAAATTAGGAAAATGCAAAAAGTGAGGAGGATAACTTAAAAATCACATGTAATCCTATTATTCAGTGTTAATTACAGGTACTATTTTGTATATATTTTTTCCTAAGACAGAAAAAAAGTACAGTACTTCAGTCACATATATAAAATTTTTATCCTAAAAGTTGAGTTCCTCTGTTTGTGTAGGTTTGTGCATCTTTTGTGTGTCTTTAGTTTCTCACTTAAAATCATCTGTCGTGTGTCCTTTAACACCTGCTGAGTGAGCAATGCCTCTGTCACCTGGGAGCGGCGGGGTCTCCGTCTCCCGCGACGCCAGGCCTCGCAGGGCACCCTGGGCACCCAGGCCCCTCCGCGCTCCCTCCGCACCCGTTACTCTGGCCTTCTGTCCAGTCGGCCGTCATGGGCATCGCCACACTGAGCCTGCTCCCCACACAGCGGCCGTGGTCCTGGATGCAGGTCTCTCGGTCGGCAGGTCACCGTGGTCACACGTGTAGGTCGTTCTCCGCTGTGCGGGGACGGCGCAGACAAAGCCGCCTGAGCCAGCGCATCTGTGTGTGTCTGGGCGTGCTGGCGGGCGCAGCGGCCCTCCCGGCAGCCGATTCAGTGCCCAGAGGGTGTTTTGGTGGCCGCTCCTGTGGGGAAGGGGGTGAGGTGCTGCCGGCACCCAGTGACTGGAGGCCAGAGGTGCTCCTGAAGGTCCTTCAACACACAGCCCCCCATCACTCCCCTCCCCCACCAAGAATGGTCTGGTTTCTGGAAAGGGAATTGCTAGGTCAAAGTGGACATGACTTAAGAAATTTGACGGTGTCAAATGGTTTTCCGAAGAGTCTTCTCAGCTTGTGCTCCCGCCCGCAGTGCAGGAAGATGCCCCTTCTTCCCGCCGCTTCTCAGTGTCTGTGTTACGGAACCCGTCGTTCCCAGTCTGGTGGTGCGCGGGTGGTACGTTCTGGTGCTTTAGTTCGTAGTTCCTCCGTCATGAGTGAGGGTTAGCGCCTCTCCGCGTCTGCTAGTCATTAGTGGTTTTATTTTGTCTTTTCGTTTTCTTATTTTTGGGGAGAGGGTGGGGGTTATGGGACTATTCTTAAAGATTTGTGTCAGCCATTTACATACCTAGGAAATTAGGGGTTTTTTTGCCCTTTCTGGGTTTCTGACATTTTCTCCTGGCATAAATTTTTAAATGGCCAAATACTCAAATTTTTAATCTGTTCATTTACAGATCCTTGTTCTTGTGATTTGCTTGGAAATACTTCCCATGGCTACAGTTATTTTTTAAATCCCACCATGTCCTCTAGAGTGCGGGTGCATTCCCAGTGCAGTGCGCTCGCCCATTCCAGGAATGGCAAGTCCACACTGGTCCGGGTCCAGCCACCCTCCCCGGCTCATGCGAGCCTCCCCCACTTCCTGTGTGTGTCCTTCCTGCCCAGTGAGGACGCTAGCTCCCATGTGGCAGCCCAGTCCCGGGTTCCGTCCACAGCAGTGGCATGGTTGCGTGGCTCACCCACCGCAGTGCACCTCTGGAAGGCATGCAGGGGTGGCGGCGTGTGAGCTCGGGGTCATTTGACGCAGCTGGCGTTCTGCCGCAAGGCTGCCTCGCCCCGCTTTCCTGAGCTGCAGTGTGCCGTGAGCTGCCCTCCAGCAGCGTGCGGTCAGCACGACCAGGAGACAGCCCGGAGCAAGGCAGGGAGCGAGGGCTGGGGAGTCAGGTGACAGGCGTCTGATATGCAGCTCCTCTTGGGAGATAAGCCCTGTGAACAAGGAGCCCTCTGTCCCCTCTGTTCCCTCTGCGGGGCCTGCCTGGGGAGGGACCACCTGATTTTCTGGTTCCTCTCGCTGGTTTCCCTTTGGAATGGTAATACCTTTGTATGCTTCCTATCTTCCTGTTCTGGTTTGTTACTAATGTAAACTTTAGGATTTTGCCTACTTAAAACTGAGCTGGTGTTTTCGTTTTGGCTGCGTGGAAGTTTTAGGTTGTGTCGGGGAACCGGATGTGCTCACGGCGCCGGGCCTCGGCCCTCAGGGCGGCAGGTGCTCTGCTCTCGCGGGCTCAGCGCGCTGTTCACATTTGTCCTGAGATGTTTGGGTTCTCACTGGTGTCACTGGGTGGTCTTTCAGAGATGCACTGCAGGTGACTCGTCCGCAGGACCGCGTGCTCTTCTGTCTGCTGGACTGCAGCCTGTCCCCTGCCGGATTCCCACCCACAGAACCCGAGTGGGCAGCAGGATTTGGTTTCAGCAGCTACGTGGGTGGTTGAGAACAGCTACCTCTTGGTCATTTGCCACCACAATATGCAGCAACGGCCACAGCTCACCCCTGCCTTGTGCTCGTGCACGTGCCGCGCCTGAGGGAGCGGCGCCTGAGGGAGCGGCTCGGCGCACCCTTGCCGTAGGCGTCTCCTGCGCCCACTCGCACGGCCCCGCCGTTTCTGAGCAGTTTTCCAGGAAGTTGCAGACACCACGTTACTCACATTCCCTCCAAATACCTCAACATGTACCCCCGAAACAAGGCACATCCTCGGCAGCACAAGGCAGCCACCACACTCCAGAATCAACACCACAGTGGACACTGCTGGCCCCCCTCAGTCCACGGCGCCCTCCCCTCCGTGTCTCGCTGGGTCTCCGCCGAGGCCAGACCCTGCACTGTGCTTCCTGAGGTGCCAGACCCCCACGGCCAGACAGGTGCATACGTCTTACTCACTGTGCAGTCCGCCGAGAAGCAGCCATGTGTGGGGTGGGGCTGTGCAGCTTTCGGAGCCTGGGGCTTTCTGTTCCCCGCTGAACCCCCGGTCTTTCTCTGCGCCATCGCCACCGCTGAAGCCCAGCTCCCCAAAAGCGTGACGCCACTGCAGTGAGCGTGCTCAGCTAGCTGCTGGCGTGGCTTGGGCGTGGCTGAGCGGCAAGGGTCCTGCGCCGCCGCCTGGCCCTGGGCTCCCTGGGGAGTGTCACGTGCCGGGCGCCTTGCTCTCAGGGTAGGCCTGTGGCCGAAGACCCTCGTTTCCCTGTAGAGTGCGGGCGTGGCTCTGTCTTCATAGAAGAGCGAGGGAGTCGGCGGTGGCAGCGGGAAGCCTGGCTGGGGAGTGGGAGCAGAACCCGACCGGGGACGGAAGCCGGGGCTGCGTGACATTGTGTGACGTGTGCCCAGCGTGTGGGCCCCGGCAGGGAGCTGGCCGGGGCCTCCCTGTCTGCCAGGGTGGGGATGCGGGGGCTCGTTTGACCCAGGCTGGGGAGTCGGCAGCAGGAGTTGTGGGACAGCCAAGGAGTCGGGGTGTGGGGGTGTCGGCAAGAGAGCTGGGGGGCAGCACGTGGTGCAGGCCAGAGAAGCACAGTGCACCCAGTGTGTGTGTGCAGGTGTGAGCACGTGTGTGCATGAGGACCCTCCAGCAGGTCACGTGGTGGGGCAGGAGGCTGAGGTGGCCACACGTGCACCACGCGTGCTGGCGGGGCCTGTGCGCAGCGGCCCGGAGAGGGCAGAGGCGCCCAGCCCAGCCTGGGCACTGCCCTGACCTCCGACCCGCCACGCAGTCGGGCCCAGGGCCGCGGGGGTCCTGCCCGTGCAGGCGCTGCCTCACACACACCGTTCGCACGATGCTCTCGCTCCCTCCGAGACTGAGAAGACAGACAGCAGTGGTTTTCGTGTCCACTGTGCGTAGGGCTTACACGCCCTTCTCACAGCCCCCCTTCCGTGTGTTTTCACGCCCACACACTTTCCCGCACTCTCCAGGCGGTTGCTGCAGTGCAGCGCGGAGCCCTTCCGTCTCGTGTCTCCGCCCTGTTCTCATTCACGGGCGGTGGTTCTGTTGTGGCGCAGCCTGGCTGTGCCGTGGTCCCGGGCGCAGGAACTAGACCCATGTGGCCGCTGAGGGTGGCGGCGCGGCCTGGCCTCGGTGGGACGCGGGGCTTCCGTGGCGAAGCTCCATTGTCTTTGTCCTTTGTCGTCGCAGCGGTTCGGGTGTGCACACGCCGTGGTTTCTGACTCCGCTTTTTCCGAAAGGTTTTTGAGAAATGTTTCTCGAAATCCGTTGACTTGATGTTTTTGTTGCTCCTTACCTACCTCCTACTTCCTGTCTTCTGATTTAGCAGTTTTTCCAGATCAGTCGGGAGAAGAAAAGGGCGGAGTGGCTGGAAAAGAGGCTTCTGCAGGCCTGTGGTTTGAACTGGCGATGGGGGCCGTGAGAGTGGCTGCCTTCTTGCTCGGGGCGCTGGAGGTAGGAAGTGGTGTTCAGCCCCGGACTTAGTGGCCCAGGACGAGCAGGCACTCAGGACTAGGAGTTTCACGTGAGCAGACTTCAGAGAAGGCTTTCTGTGCTAGTCTCAGGTGTGAACCAGGTGGTGGCGACAGGTGAGGACCGCTGCTCCCTTCGGGGGCTGTGGCGGGGTCCCAGTGCGGAGTCTCTTCCATCCCCACCCGCTGTCGTGCTCGGCAGTGCAGGCAGAGCAGCTCTGTGTCCTGAGAGGGCCCGGGACCCGCACGGCTCTGCGGTCCCCTCGAACGCCACCCTGTCGTGTGGTTGGAGATGAAGGAGGCGGGAAGGGAGCCAGTCCTGCCGAGGTCCTGTGGGCGGGACACGGCATCGCCTGGGCCCCATCAGAGGGCCAGGAGTTTGAGGCCTCGGCGAGGTGGCCGTGTGCTGGGCCAGGGAGCCTGGGGCCGTACGAGAGAGGAGCCCCACTGCCCGTCCTCCCCCACAGGCGAAAGGAACGCGCCTTCGTCTGTCGTGCATGTTTCGTTTCTCAGTTAGTTGGTTTGAATGTGGTTATATTAGCAGTGACTACAGGAGTAGCCACTGGCCCTTTGTTGCGTTTAAACATAAGGTGTAAGAATAAGCCCTGGCTGTTGTGGCTCTCAGTGGATTGAGTGTTGGCCTGCGAGCTAAAGGGTCACCGGTTTGATTCCCCGTCAGGGCTCATGCCTGGGTTGCAGGCCAGGTCCCCAGTGGGGGACACACAAGAGGCAACCACATATCGGTGTTTCTCCCCTTCCCTTCCCCTCTTTCTATAAACAAAATCTTAAAGAAAAAGAAGAACCCAGATAAAATGGAGTAGCTAGTCTCTTTATCCCAGGACCCCCCTCTTTAAACATGCCCAGAAACACACGCACAGATGGAGAAAGACTCTGAAAGGTGGGAAGAAGGCAGGCGGCAAGGGGGTGTCAGGGTGTGAGAAGGAGCGTGGCAGGGAGTGCCCTGGTCTTCTGCCCTTCCTCCTGGGCAGCTGTCTAGGGTGCGGGGGAAGCCTGTGTCCTTCTGCCGTAGGTCCGGATGAAAGTGCCCCAGGGAAGCGGGGGAAGGGCAGTCTGAGCACAGAAGACCTTCCTGACCGGGCCGCCTTCCTCTAGCCAAATGCTGCTTGGCGGTGCCTGGTGAGGCTGGGTGGAGGGTGGTTTTCCACTCGCTGCTGGCTTGTGTCCGTCTGACCCCCAACTGCCTAAGGTAAAGTGGGGAGCCAGTCCCACAGCCCTCTCTTGGCAGATGGGGCAGTGGCACCCAGGTCCCTTTCTGCCCCTCTGACGGTATTGGCAGAGCCCAGCTGCAAACTGTCTTTCTGTCCTGCACCAGGCAGCAGAGGTGGAGTTCTGATTCCTGGCTAGAGCAGGGGCACTGGGCCTGTGGAAGCTGAGACTCCCTGCCTCCCCATTCCCCCCACCGCCCCTGGCAGCAGGGAGACCGAACCGGTGCTGCCATTGTGCTTCTCACCGCCTGGTGTCAGCGGCCCTGCAGGGAAACCCCCACCCCGCCTGCTACATCTAAACAAGTAACTTTTCACTGAGAGATAAGCTAAGATCGAGTCTCAGCACAACCCCTAAATGTGCAGGTCACAAATGACAGTCCACTGTCAGACCAGGAAGCAGTGCAGCCCCAGCTCCGCGAGGAGGACAGTAGGGGCTCCAGCTGTCAGGGTCCGGCAAGGACTTCAGAGCGGCCGTCGAGTAAGTGCCCGGGCCGCATGTCACCTTGCTTTCACTGTGTGAGCTGCATGCACAGCCCAGAGTTCCTGCTCGGAAAGTGGGGATGAGTTTCTGAGTCGTGTCCATGCCCCCGGAAACACACGGACCCGCTCGACAGGGAGAGCAGCGAGGGAGCGCGCGGACCGGGCTGCAGCGGGGAGAGACCAAGGGCGGACAGGGAGATGGGCCGGCCTTACTCCACAGCCAGGACAGGAGACAGGAGTTGTTGGGGGCAGTGAATGCTTTCCCTGAAAATTCAGGCATGCAGAGGTCATTTTTTTAAAGACATGCAGCAAATTATGTTAGGAATTTTGTTTGTTTGTTTTTGACCATTTCCTAGAAAGAACTTCCTTAATTTTCAGTTAAGATACTAATGATCTAGTAATTTTTAATTTCTTAAGTTATTACATAATGATATTAACTTAAAGTTACTTAGCTTGAAGTCATTTTTGGATGCTCAATACTTTTCCCTTCGTCCTTGTCTTTTCCTGCCAAGGGCGCGCCGGGCAGCGGCCGTGAGCACCCTCGCTGGTGTGGGGTCTGCGTGTGTTGTTTCTGGGGCCGCTGTGTGCCGCAATGAGGGAGACTGATGGAAAGAAGCGGCTGTAGGTTTTGTGGGAACAGCAGTCTGTGCTTGTTGCCAGGTGCACTCCTTGTCCCTCCTGTGTGGACCTGTTACTCTGAGAGCCGTCTCAGTTTTTGAGGGAGTTCTGAACACGGGGCTCCTTGGACCTTGTGCCAAGTCAGCGGTTCCTGCTGGCGAGAGCCATTGCTGAGGCTTCCTTGGCCGTGCACTGTTCACCTGTCCACACACACTGCGACTGAGCTGCCGCCCAGGTGCTGGCTGAGGGCCGGTGTCCTGACGTCCCTGGTCTATAGGCGTGGGGTGGCCGCCTGCCCAGACGCACCAGACCCAGCTCCAGAACAGCTGCACCTGCGCTACCTCACCGAAGCCGTCTGTTTCTCCAGAGTGCTCACCGCGCTGATGGACACGGTGCCAGTCCCCCAGCAGCCCACTGGAAGCCGTTCACTGTGCTGAGAATTGTATTGCTCACTGTGTTTCTGTCTTCTCCTGCCAGCAATTATTTTTTCTGTTCATACGTGGACGTAATGATACATTTTTGAGGGGTGAAAACAGTGTCCATGTAACTTGCGTGTTGGCCGTCTGTAGGACTAGCTCTTTTGAGAAGCCGTGGCTCTTAATGTAGCCTGCTCACGGGTGGTGTCCCCTCTGCAGAACCTCATTTGCCCGGAGTGTGGGGACGAGTTCGCCCTGCAGAGCCAGCTGGCTGCCCACCTGCAGGAGCACCGGCAGGAGCTGGCAGGCGGCCGCGGCCACACCTGCAAGGCCTGCGGGAAGGAGTGTGACGCAGCGCCGCAGCTGAGGGAGCACTTGAAGAGCCACCACAGAATTAGGTAGGAGCCTCGGCTGGGCCTGGGGACACGTGTCCGTGCCTGTGAGACACAGGCAGGCCTGGCTTCGACTGGCCCAACACACTGGCTGGCACACTGTGGCCTCAGGATGCCTTCCTAGCGTGCAGCTCCAGTCTGCAGTAGGAGGGACGAGCTCAGACGTACAGAGTAGCTGTTGGGCTGGCGGGTGGAAGGTTCTAGCTAGAACTTACGTGTCACTGATGCAGTGCGCAGCACACAGAGAAACGTGTCTGAGGACGGCAGCCCTATCAGGACACGGTCCTTTCATGTCCCCAGTTTGCAGAAGAGTAGAACTAAGTTAAAAAGAGAGACCACCTGCCTTTCCAATGCTTCATGTCATCTGGTTTTAGAGTTCGTAATGTTAATAACCGTGCTTATGTTTAAATACAGCATATACATTTATTTCTGGTAAAACGTAACATGTCTTTCAAACTTCATATTTAACCTCTTCCTGATTATATGTTTTTACTGATATATCCTTTTCTCAGTGCCATTAAATACAACTTCCTTCCTGGCCCCTGGCGCTCAGGCCAGCTCCTGGTGACGGCCAGTTTGCGCTTGCTGAGCCCCTTTCTCCACCTGGCCGGACCAGCCAGCACCACGGCCGCTGTGACTGCCGTGATGTCCATCAGCCTGCCGCCATTCCAAGCCCCGGGTTTAGGGGCCTCTGTACTTCCCACCCACCACCACCAGAGCCCCAGCCCCGTTCACGAAGTTGGGGAAGTGTCGTAGTCTGTGCCCTTTGCTCGTGCTCAGGCGGTGTGTTTCACAAACACAGGCCGAGCATCTCCGTGTGTCGAGCCTTCTCTTATTTTCCCCACTCCCTTCACTGTGCCCGTTGTTGGCACGTGTGGTACCCACCTCGTTCTTTGTTACTTCAGTGGCTTTTCAGCCCCCAGATGTAATGTCTGTGCTCCACACACGAAAATTTCCTTTCTGATAAAGTTGAACACAGGCACATGTGCTGGTTCTTCAAGGTTTTGGAGAGATGGCTGGCATGTTATTGGGCCATCACACACTAGAATCTGGCCCTGGGGCTGGGGATGAACTGCAGACAGCCTCGTCCTCATGGGGCTAGCTGTCACTGAGCAGAGAAGATGGCAGGGACCAAGTGAACGGGTCCACCAGTGCGGCCGTTTGAGCCAGTGCTTGTCCCGAGAGGGAAGTAGAAGGCCCCGTCCGGGCGGTGGGGAACCAGCAGGGCAGGCAGGTGCCGCAGCTGCACGTGAGGGAGGCAGGGCCGGGCGGCGGACCTTCGAGGCCGCTGTGGGGGCCATCGTCAGGGTCAGGGAGCGGGAGGGATCGGCCTGTCTCCTCAGTTGTCAGCTTGCACGTCAGGGCGTGGCTGCTTCCCGTCGCAGAGGGAGACGGGGAGTGAGTGCAGAGCTGTGCCCGTGACACACTGGGGTGGAGCAGCCCTGCGGCCCCCCCCTCCCCCCCCCCGCCGAGGAGACGGGGCGGAGCCAGGTCCGGGGTGGCACCCAGCGCAGGTGTCCGGGTGGGAGGTCGCCAGCATCGCCTGGCATTGAGGTCGGGGTGGGGAGAGGTAGCAGTGACTCGGGGTTGTGCAGGCTGCGGTAGCGCAGACCTTGATGTCGGACCGTGCGGTGAAGCCCCTGCCTCCCAAAGCGCAGCTGTGCCCTCCCCTCGTCGTGTGTGTGGACAGCGAGTTTCTGTGGTATTGGAGACAAAACTGGCAGGGCCGTTGGGGGGGGGCAGGGGACATACACACTTAGATGGGGTTGACTTTCCGCTGAATCAAGTTCATGGCCAGTCGGCCGACCCTGTGGAAGGACTTCCCTGTGGAGGGTGTCACCCAGGCAGGCAGACGACTCCCTGAGGCACCCTGTGTCGCACTAGGGTGTCCAGCACCAGGCCGTACAACCGGAACGTCGACAGGAGTGGATTCACCTACTCGTGCCCGCACTGTGGGAAGACGTTTCAGAAGCCCAGTCAGCTCACGCGGCACGTGAGGATACACACAGGTGCGCGCACGCTCTGCGGGTGACGGGCGCTGTGGCTCACGGGGGGAAGGGCGTGCCTTGGAGCCCGCCAGACCCAGCCTCGATCCCTGGCTTTTCCCCAGTTTGCTGTCTAACCCGGGTGTGGATTCTGAGGTTCCGGGGTAGGCGCTGGACGTACGAGTGTGAAGTCACGGGGCACGTCCTGGCTGGAGGGATGGCCGGGGGTCCCGAGGGCGGTAGTGCTGTCGGTGCAGTGAGGACTGTGTGCGCTCCTTCTCCCTCCAGGTGAAAGGCCCTTCAAGTGTAGCGAGTGCGGGAAAGCCTTTAACCAGAAGGGGGCGCTGCAGACGCACATGATCAAGCACACAGGCGAAAAGCCACACGCCTGTGCCTTCTGTCCTGCTGCCTTTTCTCAGAAGGGGAACCTGCAGTCACACGTGCAGCGGGTGCACTCGGAGGTGAGCCCGCCCGCAGCCTGTGGGGTCCCGGTGTGCACAGGTCAGGGGGCTGTGGCCTGTGAGCCCAGCTGACGCCACCTCTGAAGATGAGTTGCTAGATAGTGTTCAGTCCTGGGGCACATCGCAGGCCTTACCCTTGGCTGTTCACAAGGCACTAGGTAGGAACAGACCGCAAGTCTTGTCCAGGTAAGTTCAAGGCAGCCACCATCCCGTGATAACGCAGGCGGGCTGACGGTGGCGAGGAGTCTGGGGCTCTGTCCGTGCTCCACGTGCCCTGCACTTGCCTGCGCTCGCAGCCACTCCGGGCCACCCCGCGGTGGGACAGATGCAGGCGGTGACAGACTCACCCCGTGTGGCTGTCCTCCGGGCTTGTCTGCCCTGTCCCGCAGACGCCGCTCAGAGTTACAGGACACTGAGAACACGCATCAGGCGTGTTCTTGTCACCGAATCGTAGTGACGGAAAACCGTGTGCGTTCATGATGGAACCGGCTCTGACAGGGCAAGTCTGTGGCGCTGTCACTCTCGCCCCGGCCTGTTGGTTAGAGAGCTCGGGCCCTGACGCTAGAACGAGCCACTGCAAAGGAAAAGCAGCCTTAAAGGGCCAGGTTACTTCTGTCATTTCTAATGGAGTGGTCAGTTATGATGTGCCCTAATTAGAATGTTTTTGTCTAATAATCAAATGTAAAAAATAATTCTTCTCTTTGATTCTTTAAGGTCAAGAATGGCCCCACGTATAACTGTACAGAATGCAGCTGTGTATTTAAGAGTCTGGGCAGCCTGAACACGCACATCAGCAAGATGCACATGGGCGGGCCGCAGAGCGCCGCCGGCCCTGCAGAGACGGCTCACGTCCTCACGGTGAGCTGGGGCTGGCTGCTGGGAGGACGTCCCTTTCCCGAAACCTGTCATCGCAGTGACGGCGTTCAAAATGAACTGTTACTCACGATGTTACTCAGTGCCATACAGTGCTGCGGGAGCTTTTCTGTGTGGCTGTGAGGTGCTGCTGCTTGTTAATTAGTGAAAAAATCAGTCTTAAATTTTAGAATAGAGTTAGGTGATCCTGATTTATGGACTATCTCCTGACCTAATAAAAATGAGACAAATAGAATCACTAATTTATAAAATTGTAATTCCTTCAATTTATTGGTGATTACTAGGGAATATTCTTTACCATTATATTACAATTTAAAAATCAAGTATCCTTTTAAGATATATTTCTCCATTAGGTGACGGTGATACTTTTTCCTGAGACGTTGGATTTTGGGAAACTAAATTGTATGACTTCAAACACACACACTTTCATTCTTTTTTATAGGATTCTATAGCCCAGCCCAGTCTGCTACCTCCACCTCTCAATTTACAGCAAAGGGCAAAGCCTGAGCCCAGAGCGCGGTGTGGAAGCCGCTGAGCCCAGACGGGTGTCTGGGCGGGCCCACTGCTGCCCCCCGCCACAGCACGGCGGCCCCCTGCGGCTTCATCCTGAGCGCGGGGCACAGGCCTGTGCCGTCTCCCTCCCTTTCCTCCCGTGCAGCGTGTGCGGCTGGAGACAGCTCCTCCGCTCCCTCTCCCTCGGGGGAATGTCCTGGATGAGTTCCGAAACTGGAGAATAATTAGAGCCTGATAATTAAGTCTTACAATTCTATTTTGGACTGAGTGTGCTTTAATAGAATTCTCAGTGTGCAGATCGACCAAATATTAAGAGTTTTCACCATTTCTTTTGGCACTGTGGAAATTAATCATGGAGGTGTAGTGACTGACCTGGAGTGATAACCCAGACAACCTGTGAAGTTCGTGTGCTCGGAGAACACCTGAAGACGCGTGCGGGGTGGAGGCGCCTGGGCCCGCCCCGCCCTCCTTGCTCCCCTCGGACAGACCCTGCGGGGCCTCCCCCCCAGGCGGCGTTCCGCTCTCCGTGCTGTATCTCGCTTTTCTGATTCTTGGTCTTTTCGTCGTCTTCTGATGGTGTTTCTCCAGCTTCATCTTACGATTCCCTCGCTGGTGTCTTCAGCTGGTGCGAGTTTCATTTCTGGGAGCTCTCCTCCGTGCTCTTCCAGTTCGGTGCGCTTCCTGCGGAAAGTCCCTTCCCTCTGAGTTGCCTGCTGCGGTCACGTCCCCCTGCGCCCTTTTCCAGAGGTTTTGTTAGGTCCTCGGGGCTGAGGCCACAGCAAACCCCAGGACGAACTTTTCACCCCGGGCGGACCGGCCCATCTCCAGGGCAGCCTGGGCCGGGGGAACCAGCGACCCGGCCTGGAGTCCTGGGGGCAGAACCGAAGCTTCTCCGGCTCAGTGTTTCATCTGGGATCCAAGGGCCACAGGCACTGAGTTCTCCCAGTTTTTATTGGTTTTTCTTTCTCTTCCAGTCAGTCCTTTTTTTTTGCTTAAAGGTAGATGTGTGACTGCCATCAGTGGAGGAAGACGAGGGGTTAATTGTCTGTCCTGAGCATTTCTCCCAGGGTCTTTCCTTGCTGCATTAATAGACCTCATTTCCAAGAGCAGGTTCGGGTCTGCAGAAAACTGAGCGGGAAGCACCGAGACGCCCATACTGTCCCCGTTGCTCACACCTCGCGGGGCTGGGGCCTTGGATACAGCCGCAGATGAATGCCGGTGCACTGTAGGGCCCAAGGCCACTCGCTGTGCTGCGTGCTGAGTAGGTTTTGGCAGACGTGTCCTGTCCTGAGCCCACTGCCACAGGTCACACGGGGCCGGTCCTCGCCACTCTGCTCCCCGCCTCCTGTCTGGCCTGGCATGTCGGATGCCCGAGTTTCTGAGGGGTCAGGCCAGATCTGTCTGCAGCTGTTCCTTGCTGCACCCTCCAGGGCTCACACTTGTTTCTTCTTCTTTCGTTTCTCCTGTGGTTCCTTCCACGCTTTCATGCCGAGGGGCTCACAGTGTCTGAGGTTGGTGTGCTTCACCCCTTCTTGACCTGGTAGTGATTGCTCACACTTGAGAGACTTTAGGGAACAGTAGTCGGACACTACTGGATGTGTTATTCTGAGGGCCAGTGTTGTGCCAAGCATAAAAATACATACAGTGAGGCATTATATTTAAAGTGTGTCTGGAACAGGGTTAGATTTCCATGCTCACAGGGAAGATGTGCCAGTTTTGTTTGTTTTCAATGAGGTGAACACTGGTGTAGTTTGTTCATGCTGGTAATGAAAGCATTGCTGTGTTTCAGGCCACGCTGTTCCAGACTTTGCCTCTGCAGCAGACAGAAGCCCAGGCCGCGTCAGGCCCGAGCCAGCCGAGCTCCCAGGCGGTGACCGACGTTATCCAGCAGCTGCTGGAGCTCTCAGACCCTGGGCCGGCCGAGCCCAGCCAGGCCCCGCAGCCAGGCCAGCAGCTCAGCATCACCGTGGGGATCAGCCAGGACATCCTGCAGGTGAGGCGCACTTCCCTGCTCTGTCTGCGCCTGTCAGACACCGGGCCGCGACCCAGGGACCAGTGGGGGCCTGTCACACTCACCTGAATTGAGTATGTGTTGGTGAAACAAGACAGGCTTATTCAATCACTTATGGACAGTGGAGAATTCTAAGTGATGATTAAGCTAAACATTTTTAAATGTTCAAACCCATGATTTTTCCTCTGTAAGTGGATTTACTTAAATGGGCTCTTCCGAACTTCTCGTCCCTGTCCCTGTTGACATAAGGAATGTTTCATTGGTGCTTGAGGTTGTGCTATACTCTTTGGAGTCAGCACCGTGTTCACGCCTGTGTGTGCCGTGTGCACATCGTGCGCACAGTGGGGACGAGGGGACGAGGGGGAGGGGACAGAGGAGGAGGAGACAGGGCTGGGGAACTGAGCCCTCACCTTTCCTGGTTCTGACCGCCCAGCCTTGAGTCTGGTTTCATGTCCAGTCTTCATTGCCAAGCAGACGGCCTTGTTCCTCCTGCTCCCTGGTTGTGCCCTTAGTGTACAGACCACCTCTCCTCTCCCTTGGTGGGGACAAGTTGGTCGGGTATCATGACGTCCGATGTCTTACGTCTTAAGGGTAAACCCAGTGTAGCTTAAAACCGTGATTTCCCAAGTTGCCTGAGGTCACATGTGTAAAAATCGCCTTGTTTTGTAATTCAGACACCGAATGCTTGTCCTCCTGTGTCAGGGCGGGGTGAGAGGTCGGGTGTCGGAAGGGAGGCGTCAGGCACAGAACGGGGGGGTGCTGCCCACAGAGGACTGCTGGGCAGCACAGGCTGTGTCCGGGTAGCGCTGGAGCTCTGTAGGTGAGGCTGACTCGGAGCGGTGCGGGCCGTCGGATCTCCTAACCTTCGAGTTTTTTCTGTCTCAGCAAGCCTTAGAAAACAGTGGGCTGTCTTCAATTCCAGCTGCAGCACACCCCAGCGACACCAACCATGCCAAGGCTGCTGTGCCGGGCCAGGACCCGGACCTTCCTGACGCGCCTGGTGAGCCCGCTGACCCTGCAGATGCGGAGCCGGAGAAAGGGCAGGGGAGCCCAGAGAAGCTGGACAGAAAGGAGAAGAAGCTTATAAAGAAGAAATCACCATTTCTCCCTGGTAATTTCAGTGGGCTTTGATCTGTAGACATTCGGGCGGCACAGTGCTTGTTTTTTGGAGAAACACACCTTTTTTTCCCTTCTGAAGGTGATGGTGTTTTGAACATCTCGATGAAGTCTACCTAGCAGCATTTGTTTGATATTTAAAATCAAAAGCCATGAGATAAATTTGATAAACTGCTTCTTTCCCTGGGGTGCCTTCTTCCTGTGACTCCCGCCTCCCTGGGCTCTCCCCCATGGCTTGACCAGCCTGTCGCTGACCTCCTGTGGGTGACCTCGCCCCGCAGCCGCCGTGCCTCCTGGCTGTGATGCTGCGGCCCCTCGCACCTCTTCCCTCCCTTCCCCGGCGATGGAGCCGCTGCCGCGGGCCTGTAAAGCGCAGCCCCTCTGCTCTTGGCCTTTCCCCTCCACCCACCGAGTCTTGGCCTTGGAGCCTCTGGAACCAACCCCATGGGCATGGCCACTGTCTCACCCGCTCCTGGGAGCAGGCCGACCTGACAGTAGTGAGGACTTCTTGCTGGTGCCTCCTGGGCTGTTCCTCGTCAGGAATGCCTTCCTCCTCCCCCTCCTCTCTGTTCCCTGCCTCACCTGGGGGCTGGTCACTTCAGCCGCCCTCAGTGTGCCCTCCCTGCAGAGAGCCACCCTTCCCAGCCCCGCGGTCCCCCCAGCGGTGAGCAGCAGGAGTCACTTCCATTCCTTCCCGACTCCCTGCTCGCTGAGCCGGCTCCGTGTGTGGGGGCAGGGTCACCACATCTCCCTCGAGGGACATGGGATCCTGTCTCTTGGGCAGAAGCGTTCCCGTGAAACATTTCCTAGTGACCAGAACTGTGCTGGCCTCCCCAGTGTCTGGGCAGCAAGGGCTTTCCTGCTGCACAGAGTGGAGGGACCTCTCGTCTCCGTTCACCCTCCTGAGAGTGTGTCCCCTCACTGTTGGCACCGGGCTCCGAAGCCGGCCTTTCTCACCTCACGGAGCACTGCAGCTCCGTCCTCCTTCGCTGGGTCCGCCCTGCCCGCCCACCCCACAGGTGCTGGGTCCCGTGGCCTCACGGGTTCTGGGGGCTGTGTAGTGAATATCTGCCCACCTCGCATGTGCCTGTTGGAGGACGGACACCCACAGCTGGTGTAGAGCCTCACGTGGGCGTTGCCATGGGCTGCTGCCTGTACTTCTCCTGTGAGAGCCTCTGAAAGGGCTCAGCCAGCTGCCAACCCAAGTCCTGCTCCGGGTGCAGTGCCAGACCCCGTTTCTGGAGACCGGGTGGTAGCAGCCCCTCTCACTGAGGACGGGGGCGGCTGTCTTCTGCACTGAGCATAGGGGCCTCAAAGTGGCATGCTGGGGAACCTTTCCTCCTGCGCTTTAATGTGGAGTGTTGTGGCCAGAGTCTCTGGGGGCCACACAAGTAATTTTTGAAAAAGCTAGATACACGTGTACAGTGCTGAGCAAGTTTTGGCAATTCTCATAAATTTTATTACTTTTCTGTTTAAAACTGGGGCAACATTGGGGTTAGTAGAATTAGATAGGTTTCAGGGGTATAATTCTATCATATTCTATCATATACATCGTCAGTATACTGTGTGTTCGCCACCCCAAGTCCAGTCTCCTTCCATCACCATTTGTCCCCCCTTACCCTCTCCTCTCCCGCCCGCCCGCCCCCACATTTCCCCTCTGGTCATCACCATGTGTTGTCGGCGGGTGTTTTTGTTTGTTTGTTTGTTTATGGCTTCGTAGATTAAATTGCACTACTTTTTCATTTCTTTTTCCCTTTATTTTTCTTTATGACACAGTTTTTAACTCAACTAGTATTTTTTTTCAATTTTACTTTGTAAAATATTTTTTTTTATAAAAATGTATAACATTGGTGCTTTTAAATCAGGTAATTTATGAAATCATTCAATTATAGTCATTCATAAATCATTCAGTTGGTAGTGTAATAATTTAAAGAAATGTAATTGCAATTTACAAAATAGTTTTGTTATATTTCTCCATACTTTGTGTCTGCACAGATAAAAGAAAATTAAAATTTTCAAACATTTTATATTCAGTAATTTAAAAAAAATACACTGTTTTCTGTAGTTTTGGTCTTTTTTTAAAAGAATTTATTTATTTTTAGAGAGGGGAAAGGAGGAAGAAAGAGAGGGAGAAACATCAGTGTGTAGTTGCCTCTCATGCGCCCCCTACTGGGGACCTGGCTTGCAAACCAGGCATGTGCCCTGACTGAGAATCGAACTGGGGATTCTTGGGTTCACAGGCCGGCACTCAATCCATTGAGGTACACCAGCCAGGGTCAGCTATGGTCTGCATAAAGGTCTTGAGTTAAAGTTTGAAAGGACAGAAATTAAGGTATGAGGATAACTCTGCTGGAGGTGTAGCAGCATTTTCATATAGAACAATTTGAATTGGCAACTGACTTGTTTTATCACACACCTGCACTTGGTGAAAATCACTCCCAACGTACAGAATTCCAGTACGTGCACTGAGGTAGGCTCACAGAGTGTTCAAAAGACCCGTGTGAATGGCGCAGAAACTGCTTCTTTGTGAAGTGTTGGCTGGCGATCCTGATGCTGAGGTGGGCGCGGGAGGCTTGGTGCCTAGGCATTGCTCTCCGGAAGCTTATTTTTTAAAAGGAGATTTTGTTATTTATTCTTAGAGAGCGGGGAAGGGAAGATAAAGACAGGGGGCACAACATGGATGTGCAAGAGAAACGTTGATCGGTTGCTTCTCACATACGCCTCTACCCGGACTGGGCCTGCAACCGACGTGCCCGGAACGGGAAGTGAACCGGTGACCTTCGGTTGCAGGATAACACCCAACCCCGCTGAGCCACACCAGTCAGGGCACCTTTAGGTCATTTTTAAGAACTTTGGCATCAGGCTGCTAGAGTGCTTGCTAGGCCTGCCTGCATGAGGTCAGGTGTCCTCCTTGAAGATACTGGACACATTCCAGCCGTCATAAGAGATGGCTTCCAGTGGCCCTGTACACACAGCTGAAGTGGTACTCGGTGTGCACCTGCCAGGTACAGGTGTTCTGAGGGTGCTAGGACAGGTGTGGAGGTGCTGTACCCCTGAACTAACCAGCACACCCACCTGTCATCACGTCCCCCCTGTTCTGCCAGCTTTGACCTTGGCCCGAGGGTGACAGGGGCGTTCTCCAGCCCTGGCGCTGCAGGGCCATTTGCAGGAAGCTGACTGACCCTCCCCAGAGAGCGGACTGTCCTCTGCTTCTGCTGGTTGGGCAGCACTTCCCGGCTGCACGAAGCAGAGGCAGGACTCTGCTCTAACGGGGGCCCTGCCTGCAGCATTGCTGTGCCTGGTCATCGGGCAGGAGCTCCCGGAGGCCTCCTTGGCTCCGAGGCTACAGTCGTGTGCTCTGGGGCAGGGGGAGGGTGGGACTCTTCTCCCTCTAGGCAGACGGTCCTGCTGTGAGGGACAGCTGGGGACCGGCAGGGACAGCAGCATGGTGACATGGGCTGCTAGAGAAGCTGGCCTTTCTTCATCTTATGCCAGCATCAGTTTTTGTAGTAGAATTTAACTAAATCTTTGACCGAACTTTATTTCATTTCAGATGGGCAGCCAGCTATACACATTCCGTTTGTCTATGCTGTGCTTATCCCACTGACGTGCAAAGCCACCATTACTGTATGTCACCCTCTCAAAATGTCGAGGGTCTCTCTGGCCTTGACCCTCCTCTCCCCTGCGTATCTATTGGTGCGTCCCAGCTCCAGACGGCGTCAGCGCTGCGCTGCAGCGTGCTTTTGTAAGGCGGGAGCCCAGTCCCTTCTCGCTGCATTTCGAAAGTGTATTATTTTTGACTGTTTTCACATATTTATTTTTTCATATGTACTTTAGAATTGTCAGCTAAATTTCCACAACTGTAGTTCTAAAAAAGTCCTGTTAGTATTTGTATGTAAGTGATTTAATCAGGGAGAACTGATGATGAACTCATAATTTTTAGTCTTTGTACCAAAGAATACAGTGTGCACTCTTCTTTTTCATATTTTAGTAGTGTTTTTAAATTTTCTTCTGGGTTTGTAGACATGAAGGATACTGACCTCCATGTATTAGAACATGGGTCTCTTTCTGAGATTCAGTTTTTTAGGTCCACATCAGGTCATTTATGAAGAGTGATTGTGCTTCTTGTTGTCTGCAGGGTACGTGTGTGTTACTAGCTTCACTGACCAGTGTGTCTGAACACGGTGAATGGCAGTGCTAGTGGCCTCTTCCTGACTTTAACAGGGTTGCACTGAGTATTTTTCTGTGAAGTCTATTGAGGTGTTTTATTCACCTCCTCCTGTGTTAGACAGTTTCTTTAAAGTGCAGACTAGCTGTTGGATTTTAGTAAAAGGCTTTCTATCTGAACAGTGACTACAGCGTAGATCTCTCTCCTGTTACAACCGGTCACTGCACGTGAGCGGAGAGCCACTGCCCAGGGTGGGGAGGGCCACCCCGGTGGGGTGGCCCACTGTCCGGGTCCTCAGTTTGTCAAAGGGCCGGGGCCTGGCTTCTGTTGTCCTTGGGACATGGGTGGGCCAGACAGACTGTGCAGGTCAGACTTGTGAGCAGACCCTGGTGACAGTCCTTTCATGTCATCTTACGTAATTGAAGATTTTCATTTTCATTGTTCAGAAAAAACTGATTTTCCAGGGGGAATTCTTAAGTTTAGCTAACAGATTTTATAGTTCCCTCTCACCTTGTTATACCTTGCTTTTTGACTTGTTGTAAGATCTTTAGGTAGTAATTCCACTTCTCTGCTTTAATTTTTACTTATTATTCTTAAGTGGTCTTAAATTTTAGTCTCCATTAATGTAAGCAGTATGACCATAAACTAAATCTTTCTTTTGAAACCATTTCCCTTGTTTCCTACCCTTTTTTTTTCTTTCTCCTCCTGGCTTGTGTTTTGTTTCCATTGCTTCACTGCTTTTTCAGAAAAAGTGTCATTTTTTTTTTTCATTTTCCTAACCTATGTTAGTCTTGCAAAGAGCATTATGTGCAGGAAAATACGTTTTTTTGCTCACAGTCACGTGCACAGAGAAGAATTCCTAGTATTTTCTGGCTCCAAGGGGGAGGAAACACCAGAATTTCCTTTTCCTACTAAAACTGCAGGTACAGCAGATCCTGGAATAACGTCATTTTGTTAGGTGCTGATGAGGAAAAAAATGGATTCCGGCCAGGCCCACTGTCTGTGTGGGTTTCTCAGGAGCCCGCGCCCTCTTGCGTCCCCGGGCTGCCCCGCAAACTGCACCCCCGAGGTGCGTCCCCATCCCCCATGGCAGCTAGCGTGGGTGTGCCCGCTGTGCGGTGGGGGCGGGGGCGGGGCGGCCCTCTCCCGCCCAGGACACCCCGCGGAGCCTCGGCCCCCCCTCTCTACCCTAAGCAGGGAGGGGTCCGCGGGGCGGAAAAGAATCATCTTCCTTGTTTTTGTCAGTTTTTAAAAAAATGTATGGTAGCTCACATTTATTTCACTGTTTAATATTAGAATGTTTTGAGCCTTCATTTGGAAGTCGGGGGAGGTTTTTGTGACCAGAAAAACGCTGTAGGAACGGAACTCTTTGTATCGATTAGCCTAGAGGACACTTGGCTTCCTTACCCGTCATTTCTCTCTGAGTCGCGTTTCCAAGCACCTGTCGCCCTTAGGGAGGCCTTGCTGTGCCCAGGCCAGAGTGAAGGCGCGCTGGGTCACGTCCCCCACACAGCCCAGGCCCCGGCGACGCCCCGCTGGACTGTGCGCGTCTCCTTGAGGTTGCACGGGGACATCTCATTCAAATAAAGGGATTCTGCGGAACGTCGTTTTTAAAATGTTCTTAGACTTAGAAATAATGTTACTACATCTCCGTGAATTCTACTTGTGATTTTTTTCTAATAGGAATACTTCACCCCGATTCTAAGTTGAACTGTATTTAGAGGTACAAAAGAATCTTTCACGAGCCTGTCACACACCCCACTCTGACCGAACTCTTTATAAATTACCTTTTGTAGCACATGGACTTACCCTTTCTGAATTATTTGCACTTGCATTTTTTTTTATTGGTGATCTTGGAGAGACTGAAACAGTACAGCGTTGTTCCTTCCCTCCTGTTCTTTGGGTCGACTTCGGGGCCCTTGGACGTGCCGTTTCTAACTCCCGGTCACTGCGGCCGGAGGCTGCCGCCAGCTGTTGGTGCGGTCCCATCGGCTGCCTGTGCAGTGAGCGCGCACTGGCACGTGCCACGACTTGTGTTCCGGGGCTGCTGGGACCTCCTGCAGCACTAGATCCTAGCTGTCGCTAAGCGCAGTGATCACAGCAATGTCCACCTTCTCCGTCGCTGACCGTGCACCTCCTGCGGTGGCGAAGCGCGTCCGGGTTGTTGCGGCTGCGCGGAGCGGCGTTAGCGGAACCCTGGGCAGGCACCGAGCGCCCGGCCGTTGGGCTCACAGCGTCTGTGTCGTTCCGCTGCAGGCTCCATCCGCGAGGAGAACGGGGTCCGCTGGCACGTGTGTCCCTACTGCACCAAGGAGTTCCGGAAGCCCAGCGACCTGGTGCGGCACATCCGCATCCACACGCACGAGAAGCCCTTCAAGTGCCCGCAGTGCTTCCGTGCCTTCGCGGTGAAGAGCACGCTGACCGCGCACATCAAGACGCACACGGGCATCAAGGCCTTCCAGTGCCAGTACTGTCTGAAGAGTTTCTCCACTTCCGGAAGCCTCAAAGTGCACATCCGCCTGCACACAGGTGGGGGCGGTGCGCGAGTCGTCCGCGCGCGCGTGCGTGCGTGCGCAGACGTGGGGGCTGCGGGGCGGGGTTGCGGCTCGCGGGGGCGGGGCGGGCCGGGCGGCCCTTACTTCCGCACCTGTGCCGCTGTGCGGCAGCCGGCAGGGCGACACCCCTGTGCGCAGCAGGCCGCACCGCCGCCGCGGCCGAGCGTGGCCAGAACCTGCGCTTACCTCCGTGATCTGGGTTCGTGGATGCCCCGGGTAGGGGAGGCCCGAGGTAGGTCCTGGCAGAGGACGCCCATGTGCCGGTGCTGGTCCTGGAATCTGCATTTTCATTTACCAATAAAATTGTAAAAGAAGGAAATTTCCTCTAAAAAGGAAAGTGAGAGTAGAGGGTTAAGAGGATTTTATGGACATCTTCAGCAGCAGCAGCACTACTACGGTTAAGAAGAGCTTGTATTCTGAATGCCACAGCCTGCGGGTGCTCCTTAAACCCCAGCGCAGCTGCCCCAGGGCCCAGCCGTCCTGTGGCTGCGGGTGGCGGAGGCGGCTGCGGAGGACGAGCAGCTCACCCACTCTAATGTGTGCAAGACTGCTGGGGGCTCGGCCACTCACTTTACTTTGTTCTGTGAGCAGTGAGTGTTCTTTTAGTTTGGAGTTCTTTTACTGGGTTTCTTAGTGTCTGTAACATTAACTGTGCAAACGAGGGAAGACAGCTAATTTATAATAGCAAGGAAATGAGGCATGAAATGACAGGTCAATAGTGGAAACTGAAAGTCTGTGTTGGTGTTAATTGTTAAGAAGTATTTCCTTGAAATGACTTTACAGCGTGCTTTTATTTGTATCAGGAGTCAGGCCCTTTGCTTGTCCTCACTGTGACAAAAAGTTCCGGACATCCGGCCACAGGAAGACACACGTGGCTTCCCACTTTAAGCACTCCGAGCTGAGGAAGATGAGGCACCAGCGAAAGCCGGCCAAGGTCCGAGTGGGCAAGGCCAGTGCCCCCGTCCCCGACATCCCCTTGCAGGAGCCCATCCTCATCACCGACGCAGGTGAGGGTCTCTCCCTGGGGTCTTGCCAAGGGGACGTGACATGGTCGTCCCCACCGTTCCGTGGTTTGGGGCGTGGGGGGAGCGGGCCAGCGTGCTGCATGACTGCAGCTCGGATCCTGGTTCTGTCCGAACTGCTCTGAGATCTGGCCCTTGGTGAGAAGGGACGTGTGCATGAGCCGAGGTGTCAGTGTTTGCATGCTCACTCCAGCAGCACTTCCCTGAACGGAAAGCTCAGAGGTAGATCGTGGACAGGTGTCCGCTGCATGGAGCACACAGTGTCGTTTGCTGTTTTTATCTTACAAGTCTTACCTCACGTAAGACCTTATTGTTCCAGGTTGCCCTTTGTGTGGCTCTACTCTTGGAGTTTCTCAGGGACTGTAATTCTTGGGGGATTCGGTCATTCAGAGCACAGTGGCGGCCAGCACTGCCCTGCCGGGGGACCCTGGCGACCCCTTCACACTGAGTGCGTGTTCAGTCCTCTGCATCCTTCCTGAAAGGGTAGCCCGGACAGAGCATTCATGTAATGGCTCTGGAATTATCCTTCATGCTCGAAGGTTGCCCTTCAACTACTGGCTTTGTTCAGGGTGCCACGAGCCGTTTGGGACACCCGTAGGTTCCCGGGCCTCAGGTCTGTGACTCCACGCTGTGTGAAGGCGGCGTCCTGGCTCTGCAGACTTCGCAGGGTGGGACCGGGGCCTGTCGAGCTCACACTTTAATCCACCCTTAATTTTTGTTCTTCAAAGATGGAGAGAGGCCTTATAGTTAGCCTAACTTTTTCACAGGACGTAGTGTCTGTAAAATTATCAGAGTTGAAAAACAAAGCATCTGAAAACTGGAGTCTGTTATTTTACTTCTAATAGTCCAAAGTGGGGAGCTCCCACCCCTTACGAAGGGCTCAGAATCACCTGGGGTCTGTTTCAAAACACTCCCAGCTGGCACCCTGGAGAGTGCGTGTCGGGGGAGCCCACGGAGGTTGGTTGCCGTGTTGTGACAGCGCAGTTAGAGGCCGTGGGGACCGCCATCGAGTGCCCCAAGTGCCCTGCGTACACTGGTGCAGCGACTTCCTCTGGCCGTCCAAAGGGCGACGGGCGATGCCATGGGTATCTTGGAAAGGTGCGAAAGGGACAGGTGATCACCGACAGGGTGGACGGATGGCGGGTCCCACTGGAGCCTGTCTGTGGTGGGCTCTTGTTTGCGTGCACAGCAGACCGGTACTCAGTCTTCTCTGGGAGGTGCGGGGCCGCGGGCTCTCCTTCCGGTGGCCTTTGAAAGGTGTTGGAGGTGCCCAAGGACTCGGGGCTGCGGAAGAGTGGTTGGCAGGGGATGGGCAGGGGAGGGAAGACAGCCTGGGGACAAGGCGCGGCTGCCCCAGAGCCAGGGCTCCTCGGCCTCCGAGGAGGGTCCTGTGGACGGAGACTGAGCGCTCAGGCCGCAGCAGCCAGACGCTGCGGTGGGGAGGGGACGAGGAGCTTCGGGCTCTGCAGAGCTGTCGGTGGGGGTGCCGGTCCCAGAGAGCAGCGGAGAGAGTCGGGGAGCAGTCGGCCGTGTGGGGTGTTTGCTGCCGAGGCAGGTGGCTGGAGGGGGATCCTGCCCCAGGATGAGGGGTCACACCGAGGGGAGGGGGTTCAGAGCTGTGAGGCCTGGGGCAGTGGCCAGGCGGCCCACCTGTCCATGGGGCCACAGACCACTGGGCGCGTCTGTGGCGGCAGGGCGCCAGCTGGCAGTGCTGTGCGGGCTCTCGGACGGTGCTGGGCCGGGTGGCCCCCGGTCACTGGGCGCTGCTCCGGAGACGGCACGCAGCCTGCCCGTGGCGGGCTTCGCACCCGCAGGGCAGTGCCGCAGGAGGAGAGGTGCCCGACACCCCGGGTGCTCATCGCTGGTCTGCGCTCTGACTGGCTGGTAAGCTTTTGGAGGGTCCCCACCCCCCAGGCCTCGCTCCTCATCCTTGCAGATGTGGGAACGCCAGAAGCAGTTCTGTGTTCTTTGGGTGAAGTGTCTCATTTTCCCCTGTGAAACAGAGGGAAGACATCCATTGGAGGGCTTTCGCTTTCTAGAAATTACCTCTGAATCTCATTTATTTTACCTACTGCTGTGACTTGATGTAACTGATTACTTGAGAGTACTTACTTCCTTTGCTTTTCTTTCCTGTTGCTGTTTGCTGCGTCCTGTCCCACGGAGCAGGTGGGAGCGCTGACACAGCACGTTCGTGCTGCTCACGGTAGCTGTGGGAGGGGAGTTTCCAAGTTTTTCTCCCGGTGTTTTTTTTGGAAACTGTCCATTGCCTTTGCTTCAGTGGGGAGCCACCAGTCAGCTCTCCTGGCCGTGTTTGGGAGTCAAGTTCTCATGGTCTGGGGGCCGGGGGGCTGTTGGCACAGATGGCCAGTCCTGGGCCCGGCCCTGTGGGGCGTCCCCTCGGGCCTGCCGCAGGGAGCCTGTGCGTCTCCATGCTGTGAGCTCAGCAGCGAGCGGATGCACCCTCCATGTCAGTGGCCGTGTGTGAGGACGCAGTCTCCTGTCCTCTCCCTGGACTGCGCGTGGCCCCCGAGGCACGGCAGAGGGCCTGAGGGTCTGTCCAGTGGTGCGGGTGGACCACCTGGTTTGAACTCTGTGTGCTTCCCGCCTTCAGCCTTGAGGTGTGGGACACTGAGGACAGGGTCACTAGTTTGCTTGGCCCCGTGTGGGTATCCTGCTCAGCAGGGTCTGTGTGGGCTCGGGCCAGCGTCGGTGGCTGTGCGACAGGCTTGGGGAGCTGGGGCCAGCAGGGCGGGGAAAGGATTATGGGACTGAGCCCCAGGGTGGCTCGGATAGCAGTGAGGCCGTGTGATGTGGAGGGACTTGGGGATGGACACTGCGTGCGCAGATGGGTGGGCAGGTGGACAGACAGACAGATAGAGCGGGCTGCTTGGGAAGGCCGCCGGAGAGCGTCAGCAGTGGAGTTTGTGAGAGGAAGCCAGGTGTTCATGCCTGTCGCTGTAGGGTCACAGCTTCCTGAGTGAAAGCACTTCATTTGGGGACACGAGAGGTCGAGGGGCACCCACCTTGGAGGCCGGGGGTCCTGGTGAGTGTGTGGCAGGAGCCGCCCAGAGGGGCGCAGGTGAGTCTGGGCTCATGCAGCAGCGTGCCACGGCCAGTGTGTGTCGAGGCGTGGGCGTGCCCTTCTCTTTGTTGGACTGAGTGCATGTGTGGGGCGGGTAGTGCGCTGGACGGAGGCGGGGGGGTGGGTGAAGCTGTTCGTGTGAGCAGCAGAGAGGGGCCAGGTGAAGGCTGCTGGGAGTGGGGGTGTGGGCCCGGTCTGGCTCTGTGAAACTTGTGCCCCAGGGGGAGGTCTGGCAGCCAGTGGGCTGTGCCGTGGGGAGACACCAGGTCAGGGTGGGGTTCGGAATTCTCTTGGACAAAGGAAGGAGCTTCCAGAGCCCTGCAGATCGGCTTGACTTCGGTCCGTGCCTGAGCAGCGCAGTCTGGGCGAGCTGTCGAGCCCGGCCCTTCATCCTCCCCTCGCTCTGTGGGAGAGGCTGATCCTGGGAGCAGAAGGGAGCAGACTGGGGTTGGGGGAGAGACCTGGGAGAAGTGGGACCTCCAGGCCTGGCGAAGACCAGCGGGAGGAGGCAGAGGGCGTCTCTCCATGGTTCTGAGTCTCCTGGGCTGCGCCCTTGGAGAGCCCTCACCCGTGCCCTGGGGAGAGCCAGGCCTCGGCTTCAGGAAGGAATAGCGCGCGCGTGTGTGGGCTGGCGGGCAGGGCAGGACCGGGCGGGGTGGCGCCCAGCTGAGGAGACGGGCGAGTGGGGTCTGGGCAAATGGGGGCCTGCCGTGGAGGGGGACCCCGGGTGCCCTCCCTGACGCTCCCGCCATCTGCAGCTAATTGGGGTCAAGGGCGCTCCTTCTGATCCAGGGCTCCCCAGCGTCGTGTGCCACAGTCAGCCAGGGAGCCCTTTGTCCGTGTCCAGCCCGAACGTGTCAGTCGGCAGCCAGGCTAGAAGTCACGCTGCTGTCGGCAGATGAGCCTTTGATGAAATTTCTGTGGAAAGCTGACCGCTTCAGAAACAAAGGTCACGTCAGAGTCATTTCTCTTCCGAGTGTGGTGTCATGCCTCGTCTGTCTGTACTGGACGAACGAGGGGTTTGAGTTTTGATGGCCTTAATTTTGGAGATACTTAGTGGACTTCATGCCAGCAGATGCCCATGCAGAAAGTGAGCGTGGGTGTCCGTCAGAACTGTCTCCAGGACCAGGGGAGCCAAGTGTGACCGCAGAGGTGCCCTTTGTGTCGGGAAACTGTACTTCACGCTGGCTCCGGCAGTTCCCAAGGCGTTCTTTAAGGGGCCGATTCCCGACACAGTCGAGGCGCCCCTGCTTCAGGAGCTCTGGCAGTGAGTGGGTTGTTCCCGGTTCTCTTTGGGCGTCTAGGTCTTATCCAGCCCATTCCAAGAAACCAGTTTTTCCAGAGCTATTTTAGTAATAACTTCGTAAGCGAAGCAGATCGGCCGTACAAGTGTTTCTACTGCCACCGAGCGTATAAGAAGTCCTGCCACCTGAAGCAGCACATCAGGTAAGCCCGCACCGGCAGAGGCGGGGCCTGGGGAGAGTCAGATGTGAGGAAAGCAGTGTGAGCTCTTGGATTTCAGGTGTCACATTGGACCCCAAATGTGTTTGTTCCTTACTGTCTTGACTAAAATATGTTACCCAGAAACTCCCACCAAGTTTTATTCATACTTACTCCTGTAATACTTAAGTATTTACAAGTTCTAAGACGCGTCAAAGAAATACTTGGTTGGTTCCATTAGCATTAAGCTCGTCACCAGTTTTTCGGGGATGTTTCCTAGAGTCCAGGCTAACTCCCGGTGCTAGCAACAGTGGGGAGAAGGTAGAAACTTGACCCTGAGAAACAAATGGAGACGCGAGCACAGGACCCAGAGCAGCCCGGGTCTGGTGATCTCCCCGCAGACCAGCGTGGCGGTCTCAGGCCGGCCACCGAGTGCGGCGTCTCGGGCCCCCGCTGGCTGGTGGGGAGACTGGCTGGCGCTGTGCTGCCCAGCGGGGAAGTGGTGACAGGCAGGGCCCTGCGGGGCGAGCGTTCAGGCCCGGAGCGCTGCAGAGTGGCGGCGGCTCCTGCCCGCGCCGCTCCCTCACTCCCACGGTTTTCCTCCTGAGGTCACACACTGGCGAGAAGCCCTTCAAGTGCTCTCAGTGTGGGCGAGGCTTCGTCTCTGCGGGCGTGCTCAAAGCCCACGGCAGGACGCACACGGGGCTGAAGTCCTTCAAGTGCCTCGTCTGCAACGGGGCCTTCACCACGGGCGGCAGCCTGCGGCGGCACATGGGCATCCACAACGACCTGCGGCCCTACATGTGCCCCTACTGCCAGAAGACCTTCAAGACCTCCCTGAACTGCAAGAAGCACATGAAGACCCATCGGTATGTGTCCTTCTGGGGGTCCCCGCGTGGTGGCGGAGGCTGGTTTTGAGGAGTGATGGTCTTTGAATCCTGCGTGGCCACTGCTGGTTTGAGGGGTACGGGCTACAGAGCTCATGTCCGTGTCTGAGGGCCTATCGAGAACCCCTGGCATTTTTAATTTTACTTTTAATTTTAATTTTAACTTGGAACGTAAGTCTGAAGTCGTCTCTATTGGGCCAAATGCCTCGTAAGCTCTCCTGTAAAACTGGAAGTAGCCGATGAAATGGTGGACTGCGTCTGGTGTAATGAGCTGGTAAAGATTTCGGAAATGGTTTGGGGCAGCCCTGCGACTCCAGGGACTGTGGGCGTGCCGTCAGAGTGTGCGCAGTGCCTCGTCTGCGGTGTCACTTGACGAGGCCCCTGGTTTCGCGCCCACGCAGACCCACTGCCGACCTGTGCACGCGTTCCCCTGCGCCCAGTGAGCGTGCCTGTCGGGGAGCGAGGGGCCCCGAGAGCCTGCAGCCGATGTTTTACTCTGAGACGTGGGCAGCTGTTTGGGTTTTTCTCACGTGAGAATCCCGGAGTGCTGTCTGCTCCCGCCCTGGCTGCCGCCATGTCCCGAGGTCTGTTTCTGCCCTTCAGAAGCACTGACACTATTTCACGTCCTCCGAGAGGGCCGTGGTGACTTCAGGAGGGGAACGGTTAAGGGAAATGTGGTTTGATGACTGAGTTGTTGCGCGGCGGGACCCACTGCACAGCTGAGCAGACGAAGCACAGCCGGCGCCTCCGCCTGGCGCGGCCCGCCGACCGCGTCTGACCCTCGCGTCTGCTTGGTCCCGAAGCTACGAGCTCGTGCAGCAGCTGCAGCAGCACCAGCAGGCCGCCTCGCTCGACGGCGGCGCCGCGGACCCGCAAGGCTTGCACGTGTCCACGCAGATGCAGGTGGAGGTCGAGAGCGCCGAACTGCAGCCGCCCGCAGATGCCGTCGCCGCAAACCCCGAGGCCATGCTCGACCTGGAGCCGCAGCACGTGGTGGGCGCCGAGGACGAGGGGCTGGGCCAGCCGTTGGCAGAGCCGCCTCTGGAGGCCGACGAAGGTACAGGGTGGGGGTGGAGCCTGCAGGCCCATCCGCGCAGTGCCACAGCCCTCACGCTCCCTCTGGCTCCGCGGTGGCCCGTCCCGGCCTGAGGCACAGTGCTTGCTTTGTGTGCAGGAGCGTGTCACGTGTGCACAGGGTTGCAGAGAAGGGGCCTTTCAGTCCTCCCCTTCCCTGCACCCTACTGTCACCCCTCGTTGGCAGGGGTGTCTGGCCTGTGGACCACATGCAGCCCAGGATGGCAGTGAATGTGGCCCAACTCAAAATTGTGAATTTACTTAAAACCCTTTTTTTTGCTCATCAGTTTTTGTTAGCATTTGTATATTAATATGTGGCCCAAGACAATGCCTCTTCTTCCAGTGAGGCCCAGAGAGGCCAGAAGGTTGGACACCGCTGTGACGGGAGCACGTTCTGTTTTCAGAACGGGCCCGACTGTAGGGTCCCAGGTGTTCTGTGGCGGCCCAGGCAGCCGCAGGTCTGTCAGCGGCTTGTTCCTGGCCTGCAGAGGCCTCAGGCTTCTAAGCCACCACGTTCGTCCTCCATCAGCAGAGTCTTGTAGCAAATGGTCAGTGCAACTGAGGGCAGCGAGCTCAGAGCCCCGGCCGCTGCACGGGCACGGGCTCCGGGCTCGTGCCGGCCTGTGCGCAGGCCGGCGTGCTCCTCCGTGGGGGCCCCGGCGTGTGCCGCCGATGAGCGCGGTTTGCGGTTCCGTCCTGCGCTGCCCGCCGCAGTGCCCTCCAGAACAGGGTGGAAGCAGGGGCTGACGTACTGCACTCAGAGCGCTGCCAGGGGACGTCTGCATTCTGGGGTGCACTGCGAGGTGACTCTGGAGCACAGCGGCGTGGCCCGGGCCTCACTAGCGTCTTCGGGGCTCGGGGAGACTGGCGGGTGCCGACCGGCTGGCACACCCGGACCGATGGGTCAGAAGTAACTTGCGCTGCTGTGTTCGTTCTTGTCCTCAGACAGGTTTGAGGGTCCGCAGCACGCACTGCCAGGGCACGTGGACCAGTTCGCGGAGCAGGCTCCCGCACCGCAGCCCTTTGAGCCGGCCGGCCTGTCACAGGGTCAGTGCTGGGATGGGAGCGGCCCACCCTGGGTGCTTCTTCTGAGGGCCTCTGAAATCGGTGATTTCAGACCAAATAGGTTTTTGTGTGGAGTGTGTATGTGTGTGTGTGCATGCTCATTGTTTTGGGACATGCTCACATTTCCTGGAACGTGGCTTTAGCAGCTGCTGTCTGCTCAGGTGGTTGGGGGGTGGGGGTTGCCACGGAGGGTGGGGCTGGCCTGCAGGCCTCGGGGCTGCTGGGTGCGTGCCGAGTGCGGCCCCCCTCCTGCTCACAAGGAGTACTCGAGCCTGTTGATAGGCACTGCTGATTATAATAGGAAAGTGCCAAAGCCTTTTTTAACATTTTTATTGACAGAACCGTGTGTTTGCCTTCTTGGGTACAACTTCAGCCCTTTTGGTAGGACTCATGTTTTCTGACCTGTCGTTGCAGGCTTCACGGTGACGGACAGCTACAGCCAGCCGGCCCCACTCCCGCCCGTGCAGCAGCTGCAGGACTCCAGCGCGCTGGAGGCGCAGGCCCTGTCCGCCAGCTTCCACGGGCAGGGCCTGCTGCCCGTGCCCAGCTCCGAGCCCGTGGCCGGGGTGCGTGTTGCTGGTGGGGACACTCGTCCGTCCTTAGCCCGCTCTGGTGCTCCTCACTGTCGTCATTCAGGGTCGCCTGCTCCCGAGGTCACTGCGCCGCCCGTGGGAATGCCGGTGTTTAGCACAGAGGGCGTTCATTCTCCTTGCAGCTCCGGGATTTTTCTGAAAGGCCGTGTCACCACGCGCGGCTTCACGTCACGGGTAGACCTCAGGACCGTCAGCGCAGTGCTGTGTCCTGGCGTCTGGAGAGCACGATGCTGCTTTAGTCACGAACTGACGTTTAGCGCGTGCCGTCTGACAGAGGGGCACGTTAGATGGAGAGGTGGTGAAGCCGGCGTACCGGAAGCGCATGTTTAAGCGCATAATCTTAGAATTCTGTCTCTTAGTCAACTGGACAATGCTCAGGTTTTGGTTTTGATTTTTTCGTTTTTGGGGAATTTTCTGTAGTTACGGAAATGATCGGCCAAGCAGTTGTTCTTTCTTCAAAACCTCCCACGGGTAGCCTGACCCAGTGCTGTCCTGGGGCTGGTGGGCCTGCCCTATGTAGGCATGAGGCTGCTCCTGGAGTGGGCTGCTCTGTCCCCACGCAGTTCGGTGGCGAGCCAGGTGACATGGTGTTTCCAGAAAGTATTCACTGTCAGAGTGGAATGGGCAGAGGGGTAGTCTGTCGTTAAGGTACATAAAAGAACGTGGGGAGGTCAGTTTCATGCTTGGTTAAGCTTCGCATTAAGTTAAGTTACTAGGAAATAAATAAGTATTGAATAAAATCGGTATAAATGATTCTTACTTTGGTCTATTCCAGTGACTGCATTGAACTACTTGGAATTTCTCCCTTTTAAATCCGCATTTGAGAGTGTTTTTTCCTTTGGTGCTTAGTTGTTTTGTATTCACAGACACTCACCTAGCCTGCTCTGTACTTCTGTTGGATTTCAGACAACGCCTTTGATGCAAGAGCCATCCCAAGAGGAGCTGGACCTGCCAGCACCCCGGCGCCCATTCCTAGAGGACAGCGAGGACCAGAGCCGGCGCTCCTACAGGTAGGCACCTGCGGTCGGCTGGCCTGGCACGGTACCCAGCCGCTGCCGCCAGCGCCTACCTCACCCCCCAAGGGCTCTGCCGTACAACACGCTCAAAAACTTGGGAAGGTTCCCCCCACCCCCGTTACAAATACAGACTCCGAGAAGACATTCGCTTGCCAGCATCTCCCCAGCTAATGAATGGCAGAGCCAAGGTTTGGGTGTGACAGCTCATCTCTGGCCTGAACATCAACGCACTGGGCCACTGGAAACCAGTGCTGTTTTTGCAAAAATAACTTTGTTATGCCTTTTTGTCTGAGGCTTTTCTGTGATTTCTATAAAACAGTCTGTGTGCCAGGTACAGTATGATTATAAAGAGGTTTTTAAAAACCCATTCTCCCTCTCTCTTTCCACTCATCCACCCACTCATCTACCCACCAATCCACCCACCAGTCCACCCATTTACCATCCATTCATTCACCTGCCCACCTGCCCATCCACCCATCCATTATCCATCCACCCGCCTGTGCACCCATCCACCCGCCCTCCACCCACCCGTCTGGCCAGCAGTGTGTGCTGAGCTCCTGAGGGGGCCACCTGCTGCTCTGGATGCTTGAAATACGGTGATGAGAAAAACAGCACCTCCACCCTGACTCCGGCTGGGACAGGGACATTCTCAGCAAATGAAATGCCTGCCTTTCTGTGCAGTTGAACGTGGGTACACATGTAATAAGAAAGTGGAGTGGCATTCTTTGTAGAGACTGTCTTGAATCTCTAATATTTTAACAGTGTTATTTGCATAATACAGGTACTCTAAGAACATGTGAACTACTTTCCGCAAGCTAAGGGTTTTGAAAACCGATAGGTGTCGCTAACATTGCGAAGTGTGTAATTGCTGAGATGCCGAGCAGGCTCTCCGTGCTGTTTTCAAGGGTTTGGCTCTCCGGCACTCGGGGCCGTGTTCTCGTGCCTGAGCTTCTGTGCCGTCACAAGTGTGGCACCTGGTCTCTGAATTTGTGACTCAGACGCCAGAGCAGAAGCTCCTAACTTGGGTTCCGTGCACACTGAGGGAGGCCCAGAGAGGGGCTTAGGGTGCCTGTGACTCTCCCGATGCTCAGCCACTTCCATTTGTTCAGGGGCTTGTTTGCTGGTGTTTAATTTGGGGTTTTGCATGGTGTTCTGAGTGAGATCAGGCTGATGCTTGTCACAACTCCTTCATGATGTCGGCAGGGCAGTCCTGCATGGCTGGCCCCGCCCCCGGTCCACGCAGCATTACTGGGAAGCTGTCATGTGCCAAGCCCCAGGGCTGTGTCAGCGAGCAAAGTGGCAGAAGTCCTTAGTCCCCCGGGAGTCGACCCCATGGTGGAGATAAAAAGTCACAGGAGCCTGAAGTACACGCAGACTCGGGCCCTGGGGGGCGGTGAGCAGGGGCTTGGCGTGCTGGCTGTGCCCATGCAGTTGAGGGCAGGGGTGGGCAGGGCAGGGCAGGGCAGTGGCCCTTGGGGCGGGGGTGGTCGTGACTCTGGGTCTGCCTGGGAGGCAGAGCCTCCGGGTTTAGTGAAGGCAGAGATGAGAGAGAGAGTGAAGAGGTGAGCAGATGCACAGGTAGAACTGCTGTCCCTGGAGAGGGGGGATGCTCGGGGTGCAGGCTCAGTGTCGGGGCCGACGCCGGGTGTAGTGACATCAGGGTCAGTGGGGGAGGGGAAGCCTCCTGCGGGCAGTCCCTCCCACCAGATGGGGACAAGGACTGAGAGGCGCACTGGAGGGCACATCGGGGGGTCACCAGTGTGCAGACGGGTGACTGAAGCCTTGGTGCGAGGAGTCGAAGATGGCCCCCTCGGGCACCACACTGAGGGCGCATGTGGGGGGCGCAGCCTGCCGCAGTCTGTGTGGGGCCGGGAGCCCCCAGACGCTGAGCGCGTGGAGCCTGTGGCGCTGTCGTGGTGGGACTTGTGCTGCAGTGCTGTGTCTGGCCTCGTAAGCGTGGCGGGAGGGGTGACCGCGCACACGACGCTGTGGGGCAGACACCCGCTGCACAGGAGCTGCTTCTGCAGGCCCCGCCCATGGGGGCTCAGCTGCCCCAGATCACAAGGGGCACGGGCCCCTGCAGGAGCGGCTTCCCTTCAATGTGGCCACAGCCCCTCTGCTGGGGTTGGCTGTCTCCACTGGATGTGGCTGTTTGGAAATGTTTGCTGTCCTCCTCAGGGAGCCGGGTTCAGTGCGGCTCAGTGCTGCCTGAACAGGTCACCTTCCTCTGCTGCCCTGTGGGCCAGACCCGTCTGGCTCCCGTCGTCACAGCCATCTCCCTGAGTCAGCGGTGGTGCCGTCTGCCCGCCTTTCTGGAATGCGTTGCTAATGCACGACGCCAAACCTGCGTGCCGGAGTGCGGTTTCCAGACGAGTGGACGGTCGGTCAGCTCGGGGATGAGCTGGGCACCGAGCCCTGCGCGCTCTGCCTCTGCCGGCCCCGAGATGGAGGCCTCTGCTGGCCGCCTGCCCAGCCTGGTGCGGGCAGTGGAGGAGGACTGCTGGAATGCAGTGGCTTTCTCAGTCGTCCTCGTCAGATTTGTAACCTGGGGTCGGGAGTTTTGGAATCGATGATCATTTTCGTTTGACTTCAGTGGGTTCTGTGACAACTGAGGGGAACAGTGTTGCTTGCTCCTCGATTCAGACGTTAGTGGCTGTGGTCACGTGTGTGAAGCGTCTTATAAACCAACAGGCTGCCTGAGTCGGGACTGATTCTGACTTTTAAGGAAAGGGCTGGTGACTCAGTGAGGAACGGTGCACACTGCACGTTTTCTTCTCCTCGTCTCCAAAGGAAGACTGTGTGGTTGTCGAGTGTGCCTGCCGGGGAATTACTGCAGGGTTTACTCTCGGGTTTATCGGTCACGTCCGACCCTGGACACACTCTGAGCAGAGCTGCTGCCGCTCCTGCTTTGCAGACTGTGTGTGTCAGAGACCCTGGTTTCTGGAGGGGCGGGCCGTCACGGGGCTCTGTGGTCACGCCGCCTTTTTGTTGCAGGTGCGACTACTGCCACAAGGGCTTCAAGAAGTCCAGCCACCTGAAGCAGCATGTGCGGTCGCACACCGGGGAGAAGCCCTACAAATGCAAGCTCTGTGGGCGTGGCTTCGTCTCCTCTGGCGTGCTGAAGTCCCACGAGAAGACACACACAGGTCACTGTCCGCCTGAGCGGGGGGAGGGGCATGGGGGTGGCTCCTGGCTGTTCTGGCGTCACGCAGCCGCCGCCGCTGCCCAGTTCTAGCACAGCTGCATCACACCCAGCGGGCCTCGGCGCGCCTCAGAGCCCCAGCCGCAGCTGGCACTGACCCGCTGTTTCTTTGGTCGAGTTTCCCTTCCGGACAGTTCCTGGAAGTGGAGTCCTGCAGCAGGCGGCCTTTGTCACTGGCCTTGTCCCTTGGCATGTCCGGGGGCTGTCGGGACGGCCCCCTGTGAGCATCTGCACACAGGTGTTTGTGTCCCCGGGTGGGGTTGGGGTCGCCTTGTCCTGTGACGACGCCATCTAGTCCTTGAGCTCACTGCACTGCCCCCCCCGCCCCCCCGTGGCTCACCCAGTGTGCTTGTCCACCAGCAGTGCGTGAGGGGCTCGATTTCACACATTTCGTCAGCGCTTACCGTCTGTCTTTCTGTTAGGGCTGTGCTTAGGCGCGTGAGCAGGTGTCTGATTTTGGGTTTGTTCTGCATTATCTGACGGCCAGTGGTTCGTGTCTAAAGAGCCTCTTTCAGTGTGCTTACCGAGAAATGCCTGTTCTAACCCTCTGCCACTGTAAAACTGGGTTATTCATACTCTTGTTCTTTTGCAAGAGTTTCTTAATACACTATTTAGCGGGTACGTTATTTGCAGTTAGGTATAGTTTAAGTACACTTAGCAATACATGCGGCGTGTTGATGCCACACCTGTTCTAACGCTGGCGTGTGCTCTGTGTGAGGCTTCATCCGGAAGTAGAGGTGTGCTGCTTAGCAGCAGAGGACGGAACGGGAAGGGCTCTGCGGCGCGTCTGCAGGGCGGTGGCCGTCGCGCGGTGGCCAGCAGCCTGGGCCCCCAGGGCCCTCCCGGGGCAGCGCTGCCGCAGCAGAGAGAAGGCTCGAGTCGTGCTCGCCTTCGCAGGGGGGCGCCTCGCTCAGCTGCTGGCGAGGACGCCTGGGCGGCCCGGGGAGAAAGGGCAGAGGTCGGGAGGAAGCTCCGGGCACCGACCCCTGGGTCAGACTGGACCTGAAGAGGAAGCCGGGGAGTGCGGGGGTGCTGTCCGGAGGCCCCGTCTGCCTGCACCGCGGGGATGTGACCGCAGGTCGAGTGGAAGCCGTTTCTGGGGTGGAGCTGCGCCCACGCGGCCAGTGCGAGGGCGAGAGGCTGACCTCTGTGCAGGGAGAGGCTCCCGGGGCTCTGGTTCAGAGGGTGGCCGCAGTGGGATGCGGCCCACGCCCCCGGTGTTCGTTCCCGAACGGGGTCTCGGCCAGGAGACAGTCTCGAGCCGTGCGGCCACAGAGCACGGCCCAGGTAACGAGCGCGCTTGCCCCCGCCCTGCCGTCTAGGCGTGAAGGCGTTCAGCTGCAGCCTGTGCCACGCGGCGTTCACCACCAACGGCAGCCTCACCCGGCACGTGGCGACGCACGTGAGCCTGAAGCCTTACAAGTGCCCGCTCTGTGAGCAGGGCTTCCGCACAGCCGCCCACTGCCGACAGCACGTGAGGAGGCACCAGGCAGGCCCCTGCGCCCCCTCGGCGCCCGGAGAGGCCAGCGAAGGGGCAGGTACTGTCCGTCTGTCGAGTCAGGGCCCACTGGTGGGAGGCTGGCATGGTGTGCGTGAGTGACGGCACAGACGCTGTGGAGCGTGTGTTCGTGCTGGGAAAGCAGCACGTGTCCTTTGAAGATCAGACTCGGGAGGCCCGGGGGAGTCCTGAGGACTGCAGACCGCACTCGGCCCCTCCCGGGCCTGCGCACACACGCGGCGGAGGTCTCGGCTCCGTGCGGTGGCGGGGAGGTCTGCTATAGTGCCAGGCGCAGGGAGGCAGCCCCCCGTGCCCCCCCAGTGTCCATCCCACACGTGCTTGATGCTGCAAGACACGGACCCCCGCGCGCCCACCCAGCAGCGGTCCCGCCCTGTGTCGCTCTGTCCTCGCCGTGGGTGGGCTGGGGCTATGCCCAGTCTCGCCGTGGCGGCAGGAGCGAGGACGGGTGCTCTGGCCACAGAGGGACTGTGCTCAGCACACACACCACCTCGAGTGGTTGACGGGAGGCGGTGTGGCCCGTGGGACGGGTCTCACTCTGTGCACCAGCCTGTGGCGTGTCGGCGGGCCCGTCTGCCGGGCCGTTTGTGGATAGCCTGCTGTCGCCAGGGCCTCCCTGGCTCTGTTGGCCCGCCGCTTTCTCCTGGGGCTCCGGCTGCGTGCTGTGTCCCTCAGGCTCTGGTCTCTCTCGCCTGCCCTGACCCCTTTCCTCAGTCCCCTCGCCCCCACGCTCCTGTGTTCTCTTCTCCCTGGCTTCCAGGGGGGTCCTCGTTCTCCGAACACACTCCTTCGGTTGGAGCCACGATCCACCTGGCGAGTGCTCCCGTTCAGCTTTTTTCAAATTTTTAGTTTTTAGCCATCCAGGGAATAATGACCTGCCTGCAGCCAAACATGTCTCCCTCCCATTTTAACAGCAGTTTATTCTTGTTGCCAATCGGGGTGAGTGTGCCCTTACAGCTGGTGGAGAGGGCTCACACGTGCACACGTCCATGAGTGTGTATGCTTTCCTTCCTGAGTCCTTTCAGTTGGGGGCGGTGTGCCCGTGCCCTGACGCAGCCTCTCTGGGCGGCCTGTCTCCGTGGTTGACTGCCACCACTCCCAGCCGCGTTAGCAGCTGGGCGGCCACGCGTGTGGCTCCCCTCGGCGCCGGCGCACACTGAGGCTGGAGCACTGCCTGCTTCAGTCCTTCGTCCCCGATGTCGCCACCCTCCCTGGGACGCTTGCCCCGCGGGCTTTCTTCCGGTGACCTTGCTCGGGTCCTGGTGCGGCCGCGGGCAGCCGTCTCGTGTGCGTCTGCACAGACACACTTGCTCGGTTAAACCCGCCCCGCTCCCCGTACTTCGCTTAGATGTGTGCGTGGAGGAGGAGGAGGAAAATTCCGAGAGAGGCGTGTGGAGGAAGGTGCGTCCCGAGGTCATCACCTTCACAGAGGAGGAGACGGCACAGCTGGCCAAGACGCAGCCCCAGGAGAGCGCCACCGTCTCGGAGCAGGTGCTGGCGCAGTCAGCTGCCGAGAAGGACCGCGTCAGCGAGCTGAAGGACCGGCAGGCCGAGCTGGAGGCCGAGCCCAGGTTCGCCAACCGCTGCTCCTACTGCCCCAAGAGCTTCAAGAAGCCCAGCGACCTCGTCAGGTGGGCGTGCGTGGCGGGGCTCTGCCCGTCCCCTGGCCGCCACACTGCCACCAGGGAGGTGTGCCGAGCTGGGGCCACCAATGGGAGGTGGCTCTCCTGAGTTAAGGCTTCAAGCCAGCTCAGGATCTGAAGCTTTTTTGAATGTTAGAAATTTGCTCCGTAAATTGCTCATGCTTATTTCTGTTATGACTGTGGTTTTGGTAAAAAAAGAAAAAAATAACTAGGACTTAACTATTCATTGGGGCGGACCCAGGGCCACGCTTTGTGGGGTTCAGACTGCGGCAGGGGCCAGCCAGCCCCACACCCTGCTCGCCTGCAGAAGGAGCCAGGGCAGCAGCCAGAGCCAGATGGGGGTGCCACGGAGCAGGTCAGCCCAACCACGGTGGCGGCAGGAGGTAGAGTCCAGCAGGTGGCCAGGTGGCCACCAGGACACACAGATGGCAGAGAAGCCGAAGCGTCACCCTCTGACGGAACGTTTCAGGGGTGCTGTGGACGACAAGTTGGGGCACAGTGGGGAGAGGCGGAGAGCACTTCATGCGGGGAGGGAGGCCAGAGGCTTTCCAACGGGTTGGGCCCGGGGGCCAGGAAGGCAGCGCAGGCAGGGCAGTGCACTGTGGGTGGCTTCCAGGTTGAACACGCGCCCCTGAGGAACAAGAGGGCACTGTGGCCTGCTCGTCCCTGCCCCATGGGAAGGGGAACGAACGCGTCAGGGTGTGTGCTGGTGGGGGGGACACGGGGATCCCGGAGTCTGGAGCAGTGGGCTACTCGGCCCAGGCAGCACCCCCCAGGGGTCAGGAAGGGTCTTAGGGGTCGGTCACCCTGACATCCGGGGTTGGGGGTGAAGGGATAGCATGTTAAATGCAGGAGGGAGGGGTCAGCAAGGTATGAGGGAAGGGCCTGGGTGCAGTGCTGTGCTGTCAGGGCCTGGGCTTGGCTGTGGGTGCGGCCGCGGATGCGGCCGCAGGTGGCTGAGGGAGTCAGAGAGCTGGTCGGAGAGCCTGGGCCACTGGTGGGAGGCAGCGAGGCAGCTCCCGGAGGAGAAGGCTGTGGGGGATGGGGCCCTCGTGCTCCTGCATGGCCAGAGACCCCAGCCAGCCTGAGTGGCCCGCGGGGACACGATGCGGCCCTGCGAGGTCGTCAGCACCCAGGGTGATGTCTGCGCCCCCCGGGTGAGAGGAGGGGTGGTAGTCGTGCCTGAGTGCAGGGCGGGGCCACATAGTTCACCCCTCCCCCAGTAACCTCTCCAGGGCTCCCTTTCCCCACCCCTCCCCCTCCCTGTTCCATTCCTTGCCAAGGTTGAGGTGAGGGCGGCAGAGCAGACCCCCAGACACTCAGCCCAGGGACTGGGCCCCAAGATTGTGCTGCCCCAGAGAGGGGCGCTGCCTGAACGTCCACGCGCCTGACACCGGGTTCCGAAGTGTGAGTCTCATGTGTGTGCCTGTGAGTTGGAGGCAGCGCCTCTGTAGGCCCCTGCTCTTCCCTTGCTCCTGGTGCTGCCCGGCCCGCAGGGGCGGCGTCCGTGTGACCGACACCTAGTTTGCCCTGCGGGAACCCCAGTCTCCTCCGGGCTGCAGCTGTGTGCCGCCCTCCCCTTCAAGCCTGCCTCGCTGCCTGCGTTCTCGCTGTGGGCGTTCTCACCTCGCGGCGCCCGAGGACGCTTTGGAGACGGTGAGCCCTGTTTCCATCGGCTTGGCGGGTCATACATTGTCCTTTGGGTTTGTGTGTGGTGTGGTTTTGTAGAGAGCTAAGCTTCGAGGTTTTGTTGGACCAGACCTATTCAGTCCGTAGTACCCGTAACTATTGTTGGTGTGGACAGTTGTGCGCCTGAAACCAGGACGCTGATGGTGAGTGTGCACCCTCGGGAGGGAGGGGCCTTGACTCGCGAACGCCCTCCTCCAGGCACGTGCGGATCCACACCGGGGAGAAGCCGTACAAGTGCGACGAGTGTGGGAAGAGCTTCACCGTGAAGTCCACTCTGGATTGCCACGTGAAGACGCACACAGGTAGGGGCTGGGCTGCTGCGTGGGCTGAGGGCTGTGGCGTCCTTTCTGTGTTGGCTCTGCGTCGGCACCCGCACATGCTTTCAGAATTCTAGAAACCGAGAAAATCGGCAGCTGGGGGGAATGGCTGTGCAAGGTTTTGTCACTCGTCACGTGGGGAAGGTAGTCTGCAAAACACTGAAGGGAAGAGACGCAGTCCCAAGTGTCCAGCAGCCAGTTGTCTGGTGTCCTCGCTGAGCCCTTGGTGCCTTTGGTAAAGAGGTGACCCCTGGTCTCAGTGAGGCCAGAGAGAGGTGTTCTGTCGCAGTTCTGTGAAAGCTAGAACTCAGCAAATCTGGGTGTAGTTGTGGGGGGCAAAATCTCTGTGACCACGTGGGGGAAGACCTCACAAAGGAAACACTAATGTACGGTTTCCATGGCCACTTTCCCTCTTCGTCTGATGTGAGGGGCTGACGCCTCGTCGTCCTGGCTGCACTGCCGAGCCGCTGCGTCCCGAGTCCATGGAGCGTGTGGACCTTAGGGAGGAGGCCCGCCCCGCACCTGACCTGGACCCTGGCGCCACTTCCAGCCACTGGTCGGGGCCTCTGGGTGCCATGCAGCAAGTGGGGAGTTGTGTCTCTCCCGGCAGGAGCTGCTGTCGTTACCGACACGCAGGGGGACGACTCACTTGCCTGTCGCCTTAGTTTTTGGTTACAAGGAGAATCACCCGGGAGAGCGCAGTGGAATTCCCCACGTTTCTGCGAAGCCCTGTGATTCTCTTCTGCTGGGTTCATGCTTGGGACAAGTAGGCAGATACATGAACTGGCTAGGCACGCATACCTCTTCCGTGGGAAGTTTTCTCCTGTTGCTCCAGGTTCCGGCGTTTGTCCTTGGGTGGGGTGTGAACTGCTGAGGACCAGGGCACTAGTCCACCTCTTTTTGCGTCCCTAGGTCTTGCAGTGTGCCGACTGCACAGGGCAGGTGTGGCCACGTTCACGGTGACCGTGCGTGCTGGGGCTCCCTGCGGGCCCCCGCCCATGAGGGAGGGATAGCAGAGCCTCCGGGATAAATGCCAGGGCCTCGAGGCCAGGCCCGCGGCCTGCCTGTCCATCTCCGGGAAGACCAGCGTTGGCTCTGGGAGTGGTGGAGGGAAGCAAGGCCAGGGTGTTTCTGCCCCCAGGCTCTCCAGGGCAGCTTGCCTGCCGGGTCGTGACAGCACCCACACGCGGCGAGCGGGTGCCCGTCCAGGCACTGGGCGTGTGGGGTCGGCACTGAGCCCAGAGCTCATGTTCCCGGGGGGCTTCTGCCTCAGGGCTCCCGGGAGAGAACACAGACCTGAGGCACCCGCACGCTCTCCGCGCGGCACAGTCAGCCCCGGCGGTGGCGAGAACCAGCCGCTGCCCCTCTGTGTGCCGCACAGTCCGCGGGGCGGGCCTGTCCCCGCGCCCCCCGCGGGCCCGGCACTGACCCCCGCCCCCGCAGGTCAGAAGCTCTTCAGCTGCCACGTGTGCAGCAACGCCTTCTCCACCAAGGGCAGCCTGAAGGTCCACATGCGCCTGCACACGGGGGCCAAGCCCTTCAAGTGTCCACACTGCGAGCTGCGCTTCCGCACGTCCGGCCGCAGGAAGACGCACATGCAGTGCCACTACAGGCCCGACCCCCGGAGGGCCAGGAAGCCGGTGACCCGCAGCACGTCCGAGGGGCTGCAGCCTGCTGGCCTGCTGAGCCCGGCCCCTGCCGACCCCAACGTGCTGATCATGAACAGTTCGGTCCTGACCGGCCAGTTCGAGCCCAGCCTGCTGCAGCCTGGGCTGGTGAGCCCGGCCGTCCTCCCCGGCTCTGTTTCAGGTAGGGCCACACACAGGCCGCGTGTGCGGGTGGGGAAGTGTGGCCTTCTTCCCGCGTCTGTGCCCCGGTGGGTCACAGCCTGATAAGAGGCAGTGACCGATGTGCAAAGTCCCGGGCTCCTCGGTGCAGCTCCTGGAGCCCGGTGTCTGGTGGGTCGTGGTGCCGGTGCGCGCCACGGGGCGCTGCTCGGTGATGGCCCAGTCAGGTAGATGGTGTGCGTGCGTGGGGCAGACGTCAGTGTTCCTCAGCCGGTCGTGTTGATGCACGTGCAGAACTTGTGTGTGTCAAAGTCTCCACGTAACAGTGAGCGGCTGCTGCCTAAGAGCCTTTCCTGAGGTCTGTCACCCCTGTGCTCCCCCGGCAGCTGGCAGTGACTGGACGGTGTCCCTGACTGACGGCAGTCTGGCCGCCCTGGAGGGCATCCAGCTGCAGCTGGCGGCCAACGTGGTTGGGCCCAACGTGCAGATTTCCGGGATCGACGCCTCTGGCATCAACAACATCACGCTGCAGGTGTGGCCCCCGCCGTAGCCCGAGCGCGCGTGTGGGGCCTGAGTCGTGCACGGGCCGAGGCTCCACTGCACACCTCTGCTGCTTTCCAGATCGACCCCAGCGTGCTGCAGCAGACTCTGCAGCACAGCAGCCTGCTCGCCCAGCCGCTGGCGGGGGAGGCGGCCGGGGCCCCGCATGGCAGCTCCCTGCAGGCCACGGACGGCGCGGGACCAGCCAGCGTCGTCATCCAGCCCATCGCGGGCCTGTCCTTGCAGCCCACTGTGACCTCTGCCAACCTAACCATCAGCCCTGTGGCGGAGGACTCCGTGCTGACCACCAGCAGCGGCGGTAAGGGCCACTCCGGGGGCCGGGGACAGCAGAGGGTCGTCTTCGTGCTCGGTCACAAACTGAGTTTAGGACACTGGTGCGTTTCTGCTCTGGACAGAGCTCGCGAGTGCGGTGACCCTTGCTCAGTGTGAGCGTGCGGGCCGCAGCGCTCAGGGACGAGGTGCTCTCCCGTGGGCTCCCCGTCTCCTGGGGCGCTCACCTTCACAGAGGGAGGCCTCGGGGGCGCCCGGTTCCATTTCAAGACTTTCTCTTTCTGAGAGAAGAGCTACTGAGATACCTTTAACGTGAAATGAGAACGTTGTGTTTTAAGCCCAGCTTTGCTTTGTTCTGTGTCGATGACCAGGGACTCAAGAGCTCGCTCAAGTGATGTCGTCCCAGGGCCTGGTGTCCGCTGGCAGTGGCCCCCACGAGATCACGCTGACCATCAACAACTCGAGCCTCAGCCAGGTCTTGGCCCAGGCCACCGGGCCCGCCGCGTCGGCCTCGGGGTCCCCGCAGGAGATCACCCTCACGATCTCCGGTCAGTCCTCCCCCGTCGCTCACGCCATCCTTTCCTCCCAGGGGAAGTCTCGCTTGTCCTTTTCCTGCAGTCACCCCGCGTTGGGCCCGTGCTCAGTAAGCGTGCGTGACTCAGGTGAGAGTTCAGGGTCAGTGACAGCAGCGTCACTGCTCAAATCTGACAGCAGAGATGGAAGTCGATAGTTCCTTCCGGTTTGAGTCAGCAGTTTTCACACGGACTTCTGCTTCCTGGCGAGGAGCGCAGAACCGTAGCTTCGTGCTCCTCTCGTGCTCCGTCCGACTCGAGGAGCACAGTCGGTGTGCACTGTGTCGTGTGAGGCCGTGGAGAGCCCCTCCCTGGCCCTCCCGGACCCTGCCTGGGTCGTGCATGAGAGCATGAACTCTGCTCGAACGCCGAGAAGTGGGGAACCGGTGGAAGTTCCCTCTCGGCGGTGCAGGGCCGTGGAACGGGCCCACGGACTCTGCGTGTCTGTCCCCAGCTGTCATGGGCCGTGCCCGGCCGGGCAGCTCGCTGCCAGGGTTCTCCCCTGGGTGTCCTCGCTCCCTCGGGTGTCCTCGCTCCCTCGGGTGCCCTGGCCCGTTACTAGCACCCTTAGCCGTGCGAAGCTGCTCCTTCCCTGACGTTGTACAGATGGTTGGTTAGCCACTTGTGAGTCACCTGAGGAAGAAGGGAGAGCTGGGTGGGAGGCGGGGGCCGGTCTCGCCTCCCCAGACCACCCCATGCGTGCGCGGGGGAGGTCTCTGGCCTGAGGCTGCAGGCCGGTTGTTTGTGAAAGGCCGTGGCCAGCAGGAGCTGGGAGGGAGGAGCCCGAGACCCTGGAGGGCTGTGTGTCGTCCTGGCCCTGCTGGCACTGCAGCCGCAGCCCCCGCGCGCGTGTCTGCAGTCCCGAGGACGTCGGTGGTCGGGCGGCAGCAGCCTGTCGTCTCAGGCGCTCCCTCCTCCCACTTCCCATCAGCCATCGGGCGTGTTCCTGACCGGACGGCAGAGTTTCGTGAGGGTGTCTTGTCTTCGTCCACTATTCCCAAACCACTTGGCTCGGCCTTCGCTGAAGTGCCGTCCATCTCCGCCCTCGCGCTTGCCTGCTCCCACACTCTGTGGCCACAGCACCTGCAGACGCAGCCGAGAGGCTGCAGTGAGCAGGCACGGGTCGTGGGAGGCACACGTGGCCGGGGCCTTGGGCGCCTCCCCAGGGCCCCTGTGGCCTGAGCCCCTCTGGCAGGACGACCCCTGGGCCCGTGAGGGGAGGTGGCGTCCCTCTGATCCATCCTGACCAACTTTGCTGCACCTGGCGTCCCACCACATTTGGAAACATTTCCAGGCCAGTTTAAGTTTCATTCAACAAAGCGTGCATTGTACATGCTGAAATGCTGAGTTAAAGCAGGACATTTAGGGAGCAACTGAAAATGCAGTTTAAAACGTGTGAACAGATGCTTCCGTGCGGGAGACGGCCTTCATGGCCTCGTTCTCGCCCTCCTCTGCAAACACCCTGTTGGGCTCAGCACCCGCCGCGGCCTCAGACTCCGGCACTGCTCTCCCTTTGTGCAGGGCAGGACCTCATCCAGCACGGCCCCAGCGGGGGCGGCGAGCTGAACGGGACCATCAGGCTGTCGGCGCCCGCGGTCGGGAGTCAGCCTGCAGGCGCCACCCTGACGATCAGCAACGACCAGCTCCTCACCCAGACTGCGACCCTGACCCCCTCAGGTACGCCGCCCTCACTCCCTTCCTCGGGGAGAAGTGCTGGGCTTGGTGAGCATGCGGGGTCGGCTGGTCCTTCCGAGCGGCTCCAGCGCGGCAGGCGGCGTAGGGCGCTGTGACATGTCCTCGGGGACCTGTGGCTGTAAAGACACGTGGGACCAGGTGTGAGAGTGCAGTCTCTGCGGAAATGTTGAATCTGATCTCACGTGAAGAGTATTTAACTACAGCGTGGAAGTGTGGAGCTTGGGGCTCTAAACGGGCACTCCCGTGTGGTGAGGAGCTCAGTGCCGAGCAGACGTCAGTGTGGTTCGCAGGTCGGTCTGTAATTGCACACCCGAGAAAGTCCAGCTCTTCCTCCTCCAGTCTCACGCGCTTTCCACGCGTGTCCAGGACAGCGGGCTGGCGCTGCCCTCCCTCGGGACCCTCTGGGACCACGAGCGATGGGGTCACTCCCTGCCGTGCTTGGGCTGTGGCAGGGACTCCGGCGTCGCCGAGCTGGGCCCGCCAGCTCCCTTCCTATTGGGGTTCCCCGGAGCCAGACGAATGCGCAGGCTTGTTGTCGAGCGAGGGTCTCGTGCTGTGCGGCCACAGGGTGAGGCGTGGACCCCGTTGGCCCAGCAGTTGCTCTGTGTGAACAGAGCCCCGAAGCCCCAAAGCAGCTCTGGCGGCGGGCACTGTGGCGGCCGGGGCCCGCCGCCACCTCAGAGGTTTTAATGGAACAGCAGTTCGAGTGGCTGGTCGTGCCTCATGCCACACGCCGCACGATTCTTGTTTCAGACCCTCGTCCACCTGCGTGAGCCGTGCCTGCACGTGAGGTCGTAGGAGGAAGGGTGGGCAGGCGGTGTGGCGAGGACACACAGCCAGCCGTGCTGCTGGGGCTGGAGCACTCGGAGTGCCCTCCCCGCAGATCCCACGGCGGCGCCGCCCTGTGTGCCCAGAGGACAGGCGGGCGCCCGCAGGCAGGAGTCTGGAGTCCTGGGGCTGCTTCCCTGTGGAGGCCCCCGCCCCCTGCAGGCCCCGCTGCTTCCGAAGGCTCTGGGTGTGTGCGGCGCAGAGCGGGATGCGGGAGTGGGGTCTGTGGGGCCTGCTGCCTGGGGGCCTCCAGCCACAGGTGAGGGCCCGGGCCTGGAGCCGCCGGCGCCCTTCTGTGTTCTGGTCAGGAAGGAGCAGTCCGGGTTCCTGCTGATTCCCACCCCGGTGTCTCCCACCCTTGGCGACAAGTCCTGGTTGCCCGGTGGTCGGAAGGACAGGTCGTGGGAAGAGCGTGCGTCTGTGCACACACGTGTGTGCGTGTTGTGTCTACAAGCAAAAACTCAGAACAGCGGTGGGCGCTGGTGCCACTGGGGTACCGGTGACCTGTGCCGAGCCCATCTCATTGCCAGGAGGGTTGTGGCTTTCCCAGTTGTAAAGGAAAGGCCTTTCTCTGCCCAGTGCTGTCCTGACGCCTTCCATTCCCCTCTCACCGGCTCGAAGGGAGAGCACTTAGAGTCCTGTTGTGCTTTCCAGGGAAAACGGGGCTGCCGTGCAGGGGAGTGAAGGCTGGCGGGCTGCGGGGCTTCACCGGGACGGCCTCGGCGCAGGGTGGGCAGCGCGGGCCGGGGAGGTGTGGCCGGCACTGCCGGCAGGCCATCGGCGTCCGCACTTGGGCCCCGGGCGCTGCCCAGCGGACTGCAGACGCCACTCTGCGGGCTGGTCTCCGGTGTCAGCGGGGCGGGGTCCTGTGAGTTCTGGCTGGCGTTTCCGCGCCCTGTGGCACAGTGAGTCTGAACTTGCGCGGTCACGTTTTTACTCTTCTTCACCGATTTTTCTCTCTCTGTTGTACTTAAGCTGTATTTGTGTACGAAGCCAATTAGAAACTATAAAAAACTGCCACAGGCTGGAATCAGAGGTTCTGTGAATTGCGTGATGCAACTTGGGAAGCTCAGACAATTAAGTGTGGGTGGTGACAGGCTTGCTCTCGTGATAGCTGTCCTTCCACCCACTGCAGCCTCGCCCCTGACGTGCCCCTCTGGCCTTTCTCGTAGAGCTCAGCCCCGCGGCTGGTGGTCTCCCCTGCACAGCCCCAGCGTCCCCGCCGGCCATCTCCGCTCAGAACCTGGTCATGTCATCGGGAGTGGGGGGCGAGGCCAGTGTCACCCTGACCCTGGCCGACACGCAGGGCTTGCTCTCGGGAGGACTGGACACGGTCACACTCAACATCGCTTCTCAGGTAGGTGCACGCCTGTCCCGTCCCGTGCAGCCACGCACCCTTGCACCCTGCCCTGGGGGTCAGGAGCTTCCCTAACCGCCTCTTCCGGAAGTACGTCTGAACTTTTCCTACCAAATCAAAGTGGTTTTTTCTGACGTAAAGGAAAGTAACATGTTGAAAGCAAAAGGGAAAACAAGAAAATTCAGCAAGCATAGAAAAATAGTTTCTAAAAAACCTACTTCCCAAAGGGACCACAGTGGACCTCCGGTGCACAGCCCCCTGCTCCGTTTCAGGCGGGCAGCCGCGTGTCGTGAGGCCGGCCCAGCGAGGAGCCGCGTGGACTCGGGCAGCGGGACCTGCCGCAGGTCGACCTCGGGCAGTTGCAGCAATGCCTGTGGTTCTCACGTGTGCGCAGTGCTTGGCCTGACAGAGGGCATTTCAAGGGGCGCATGCTGCACCCCGAGGTCTCGGGAAGGGGTCAGTCACTCAGGTTTCTAGGCAAGCACCGCACCAAGTGACGACGCCGACGGCCTGGCACGGTTACCTGGAACAGCCTCAGCGAGGGCCCGGGCGCTCTCAGCCCTCGCTGCTCCTGGTGCGGGAGCCTGGGAAGCAGCTGGAGCTGGGGCTCTGCTCCCTCGGCCTGTGGGTGGGGCCCACGTGCCCTCGGGAAGTGAGAGTCACAGTGACCTCCACCTCCGTATGGCCCACACTCGGCAGAGAAACAGAGACAGTAGTGACACCAGCCGGAAATCAGCACCGTTCACACGTGCGGGCCGAGGCCACCCCTTGCAGCCAGCTGTGGAAGCAGGGCGCTTGCCTCAGTAGCACCTAACACCAGCGCCGGGAGCTCCGACACCGTGCCAGTCGAGCGTGTTGTGCCCAGGTCTTCTAGACTGGACTTCATTTGGGAGTCTGCGTTCTGTGTGTCCAGTTAGTGGGCACTGTGGGCCGTGACCCCGTGACCCCTGTGAGTGGTGCTGCCGTGCACACGCGTGCACAGGTGTCAGGTAGGCACAGGCCTTCACTTGGGGGACACCTGGAGCAGAGTTGCTGATTCTGTGGCTGACTTCTGAGGGCCCGCCCCCTCGTTTTCCGAAGTGACTGCCCCACAGCCCAGCTTCTGAACGGGCACCGGCTTGTCACGTGACAGTGTCTGAACGGTGCCTGTCCATCCACAGGGCCAGCAGTTCCCAGCCCTGCTTGCCGACCCCTCGCTCTCAGGCCCCGGAGGAGCGGGCTCGCCGCAGGTCATCCTCGTGAGCCACACCTCGCAGCCGGTGTCGGCCGCCTGCGAGGAGATCTTCCAGGTACGGGGCGCACTCCCACTCCCGGCTGTTGCTGGTGGCGGCAGAGGCCTGGACTCTGGGCGGACAGAGCGGGAGGGCCTGGGGCGTGCCTCGCAGCTCGGGTGGCATGTGCCGGCCCTGGGAGGCGGAGGGCAGCATGCTGCGGAGCATCCGGGCCGCGCGTGCTGGAGCCTGGCACCAGGGGCAGCCCTCCGCGACCTGCAGGCCGGCAGTAGGACGCGGCAGCCGTGGCCTGTGGGTCTGGCTTTCACTTGGCCGTGGTTTTCTCACACCTGCCTCCCAGTCACACCTCCCATGGCCATTTATCTGCGTTTAGTTCTTTTTGTGGATTGTCTTGAAGTACCTTTGCTGATTCTGGTCGTAGTCGTACTTTTCATGCACACATATGTGTGTGTGACCTTTTTGTCACCTGACTTGTCTTAAAATGCGTGTTGGGAGGCCAACACATTTTGTGAGTGACAGCTCCGAACACAGAAGAGTCAAACTTCTCTCCGTGAAACTGCCCGAGTCACATGGCAGCTAGAGGCTCTGAGTGGCAGCGGCAGCAGCAGGTTTCTCGGGGGCGAGGACTCCCCTGTGCGGGGACTGGCCGTGTCCCCCGCCCACCCCTGCCGCGCACTTCCTGGTCCTGCCAGACTTCAGTGTGTGAAGTGGTTGCGGTGGTCTCGGGGTCCCCAAGACCACACGCACCTCAGTGACGGGCTCACAGGGCACAGGACTCACACACACGTGGCCCCCACGGTGCTGCGGCTGCACACGGCTCCTGCTCGCCCCACGCCCCGGAGGTGCTGGGCTCAGAAGCGGCTGTCCCCTGATAGCGAAGGGCGTGCGGAGGGCAGCGTGCCTTCTCTCCCAGGCCCGTCTGTGCTCGCCGCGGCCTGGAGGGCCGCTCACTGCAGTGGTTTCTGGACTGTTGCTGACTCATCAGAAAGGCCTCTTCCTGCACGCCTGACGTGCACACCTGACACCGTGTCACACGGTGACTCCGTGACCCGTGACAGGTCGGCCTGACCTCTGCTCGCTGATCCTCGCTGTTTTTCCCCTTCCTCTTCCGTTCTTGGCTGCAGCGCTGATTCCCTAGTTCCTTTCTCTCAGTTCTCACATGCAGGTTTTCTTCTGCAAAGTCGAACTCTTGTTTGCAAAGGCTGAGCCAGAAAGTCCTCCTGTCTTAGTATTTATTTGTTTTGGGCCATCGATGCATCTCATTGAAAAGATCAGAAAGCCCACAGAGAGGAGTGGTCCGAAGTTCGGGCAAAACCCTTTGACCGGAAGCTAACGTAACGTAAGCGGCCGTTCGCTGAGAGAGGCCTCCGGCCGAAGCAGGGCGCTTCTGGCCATGCCACTTGTGTGTGTGGAGGCTGCGCCCAGTGCCTGCGGCTGCTGCGCCCAGTGCCTGCGGCTGCTGCTGGCTCCTGGGCGTGCCAGGGCCTCTCCCTCGGTGAACCCTCCCGGCCCCGGCCCTGACAGGAAGGCACTGGGACCAGTGGCTGCTGCTCGGAGGAGGGAGCAGGCCCGAGGGGGCGGGGCGAGCAGCTGGACAGCTGCCCTCCAGCGACAGGTCCTGTCCTGGGAGCCGGCTCGGTCAGGGCGTCCCCGAGTGGCAGGTGTCATCCTGGTGTTATGGTGCCAAGACCCTCTGCCTGTGCCCTGAGGACCCGTGGGCGCCAGGCCCTGTGCCTGCGAGCACGCGTGTGTGCTGCTCTCCCTGGGTGTGCCAGCTCACCGCGCACTGAAGGGCCCGCGTTTTCTGCCCGCCCCAGGTGACTGACGTCTCTGCCCACCTGGCCCCGCCCGAGAAGGAGGGCCGGCTGCACCCCTGCACGGAATGCGGCCGCAGCTTCGCCTCGTCGGCCCTGCTGCTGCAGCACAGCAAGGACGCACACGGGCGTGAGCGCATCCACGTGTGCCCCGCCTGCAGCAAGGCCTTCAAGCGGGCCACCCACCTCAAGGTAGGCCCCGCCCTGCTGCTCCCACCTCCAGGTAGGCCCCGCCCCGCTGCTCCCACCTCCAGGTAGGCCCCGCCCCGCTGCTCCCACCTCAAGGTAGGCCCCGCCCCGCTGCTCCCACCCCGGCCCCCGGCTCCGGCTCCGGTGCGGGGCACCTTCGGAGATTGCCCCGTGGCTTTGAGGGAAGGGCAGGGAAGGCAGGGGCGTTCACAGGGCGCTCAGTCACAGGTGAGCCCACGGCATGTGCACACGCAAGCGTGGTGTCTGGTGCAGAAGGAGAGGACAGCCGTCACCCCTGAGTGGCAGGTGGGAACGGGCAGGCACCCCGTCTCTGCAAGCCGCAGGGAAGCAGGAAGTGCCGGGTTGCTGGTGAGGCTGTGCCTGGCATGCCCTCTGGGGAACCAGGAGGCTCTGACCAGCACCCACTGGGTGATGGGCACAGAATGTGCACCGGCGGCCCCTGGCAGCACTGCTGGTGGCCACGAACGCCCCGGTGTGACCTGAGGGCCCATGGGGCAGGAGGGATGCAGCAGTGGGGCACGCCCATGGCGGAGACGAGGAGGGGGCGAGCTCAGGGAGGGGCTTCCAGGCTGCTCCAGGCGGCGGTTGGGGAGTGTCACGGCTTCCTCGTGACAAGAGCGTGGCCCCCCAGGAGCCAGCGGGTCCACTCTGCAGACCTGCAGCTGGCCCAGTCCTGAGTCGGGAGCCGCGGGCTGACGTCCTGAGGAGGCCCGAGTCCTTTTGTGACACGAGTTCCTCTCGCAAAGGCCACACGGCCGGCTCAGGGCCCTGCCTGCCTGCCGGGCCCTGTGACGCTGGCCCGTCGTGCAGCGGCTGCGGCTGCGGCTGCGGCGTCCTCGCCTCTGGAGGAGGGTCGGCGCTCGCGTGCTGTGGTTGTTGGGGGAAGACAAGGCGCTTGCGGAAGGGGTTGCACATCCTTAGCTCGTTGACGGGACACGGAGATCGCGGCCGCAGGGGAGCTGTCTGAGGGAGGAGAAGCCATCTCAGAGGAACAGAGGGAAAGGGCTAGAAACTCCTTAGGAGGTTTTGAATGACGTGTGCTAACACACGGGGCCCGGCAGAAGTGAGGCCGGCCTGAGTGTGGTTGGCAGGGTGGTGACGCGGTGCGATAGTTCGTGGTTTTCATTTGAACGTTTCGCCGAAAAGGTCACGTGATGTGCTTGAGTGTGATACTGTTGTGTCACGGACTCATGTGCTTACGAGCTTGTGATAGAACGTTTTGTAATAAAACGGGGGTGTTGTTTGTGCCAGACTCTGTATGTTACTATATACAAGGTGTAACTTTTCTCGTAAATGTTTTGGAATGTTGTTACACAATTTGAAAGACACAATCTGGCCTCTTAATGCCTGTAAGTTACTTTCTCTTGCTGATCTTTAGAAATCTGTGATGTAAAAATTTGTGGTGCATCGCATCAAAGTAAGGAAGTGCTTGGCACACAGTGCCAGGCCGTTCGGGGGGCTCGGGCCAGTTCCCAGGGGCCGGAGCTGGGTGGCGGGAGTGAGGGGAGACGAGTCACAAGTGGGCGGTGTGATGTGGCGCCCGGTGGGTCTGCCGTGTCCTCCCTGGCGGGCGGGCTGGACTGGGCACATCCGGGACGAGGAGGAGGCGGGTCTCCCGGGAGGAACCACAGGTGGTTTGTGCAGACGCTGCCCTCGCAGGCTGACCCCGCTCCTGGGGGTGGGGGGCTAGCAGACTCAGGCCCTTCCCCCTCCAGAGCCCAGGGTTGGGGTGGGTGAGCACAGACCAGCCCACGTGGCTTCAGCCAGGTGACCCATCTGCGTCGGCAACTCGGCGCACACCACTCTTTGACGTGGTGTGATGGAGACAGGGCTCGGCTCCTCCAGGCCCACAGCCCTGGTCTCTCCTCAGCAGAAATGCCAGACAGACCTCCGTGGAGGGGTGGCCTGCGAACACCGGCCAGCCCTGCTGAGCTCTGTCCAGGTCCTCGGCAGCAAGGGGGCCCGAGACAGGCAGGAGTGGAGCCCTGGTTTCCCCTGCAGGCCCCAGGCCCGGCCACTGTGCGACCCGAGAGGCCCTGGGAAGCCATCAGAGGGCCCCTCGAGATCCCCCGCCGCCTGCATACCCATTGCTTTCCTCCCTGCCAAGTCTGTGCACCCTCCGAGGCCCTGGCCACCACTCACTCTGTCGCCCCTTCGCAGGAGCACATGCAGACCCATCAGGCGGGCCCCTCTCTGAGCTCGCAGAAGCCCCGGGTGTTCAAGTGCGACACCTGTGAGAAGGCCTTCGCCAAGCCGAGCCAGCTGGAGCGGCACAGCCGCATCCACACAGGTGAGCAGCAGCCACGGGCCCGCCCAGGCCCACCCGGCGCTGATGCAGCCACGACGCCTGGGGCTCTTGTTCGCTGTGACACCGTGGTTTGCTGTGCTGGGGCCACGTGGCCCGGTTGCCCTGGCTGTTACCACTTCCTCGTGGCAGCCAGCCCCACAGCTCCTCCTTCCTGGTCTCACACCGGTCCTCACACCTTCCCTGCTGGCTTTCCTGTCTGTCCCGGCCTCCCGCCCCTCTGTCGCTGCACACAGGGAAGCTCATCTGCTCAGCTGCCCTAGGGGCCGCCGCAGGCCTCTTCCGCCCCACAGCCTGCTGCCCCCACACCCTCGGCCTGCGCTGGGCCGGGCTCCTTGCTCCTGAGCCTCCCTCGACCTGTCCGCCTTCTCTCTCTGTGCCCGGCAGAAGCCACACTGGGCCATTTCCCTCCACGTGTCAGGGTCTGGGTGCACCTGAAAGCAGTGAAACCTCATTTAAACACGAGTGTGCAAGACCTGCTTTTAACGGCGTGGTCTCCAAGTCTCACATCCTGTGGGTCTTTGCTCCAGGGCTCTGGAGGGCTAGAGAAGCACCCAGCTGTCTCCACTCCTGCCTCTGGGACCCTCGGGATGGCCCCCAGCCTCTGGGCAGCTTGTCTGTGTCACCACGGGGTGGGCGTCAGGCCCCAGGGGCAGAGAGGACGTGACGGTGACCCTTGGGAGCCTGCACACGTCCGCCGGCCATTTCCCTGGCTGCGCCTGCCTGCTGCACGGGCGCCTCCGGGGCGGGCGGGCAGCCCCAGCGCTGACCGGCCGGCCCCCCCCCCCCAGGGGAGCGGCCCTTCCAGTGCACGCTGTGCGCGAAGGCCTTCAACCAGAAGAGCGCGCTGCAGGTACACATGAAGAAGCACACGGGCGAGCGGCCCTACAGGTGCCACTGCTGCGCCATGGGCTTCACCCAGAAGAGCAACATGAAGCTGCACATGAAGCGGGCGCACAGCTACGCCGGTGAGGCCCCACGTCCCCCGGGTCCCCGCCCCATGGCCCTGTCCCCAGCGGCCAGTGCCCATGTCCCCGAGGGTCAGTGTCCTGTGTCCGTGCGCGGCCAGCACTCTGTCGGTGCTGCGCCCCGTCCGCAGGGACTGTGGGGGTCCCCTTTCCCAGCATGCAGTGCGAGGTGCGTGCCAGGGCCAGGGAGGCCTGTGTGGGTCCGAGCTGCCGCGGTGTGCTCAGTGCTCCTGGAGCAAAGTGAGGCTCTCCTGTCCACAGACGGGGTCTCTGTCTCCAGGGTGACGCATTCACATTGGGGTGGGGTATTGTGGCCGTGAGCCCTCCTCTGTTCCCCCCAGAAGCTGGGCACGCTCTGGCCTCAGCAAAGAGAGGGCGACGGCCTGCAGCGGTACGGCTGCTGGAGGCCCCATGCTGTGGGGGCTGAGCCGGACGGGCTGTAGCATGACAGGCCTCGGGGCTGCTGTGGGCGCGCACTTCCAGGTCAAGCAGACGTGGGAGGGCGTGACCCGTGAGTGACATTCAACGGCCTGGGGGGTGACAGGCACGGGGCAGGCAGGCGACCAGAGGAAGAGGACACTGTGTCCCGAGGATGTGAGGAGAGGAAATCCACTGTGGTAGCTCCTGCCACCTTCCTGCCAGGGGGACAGGCTGACTGCTCCTGTGTCGTGGTCCTCGGGTGCGCATGCACGTGGTTGGTGCCGCTGTGCGAGTCAGATAACTGTTGTCCCCGCGCTACGCGTGTGGGCTGCTGCTCGGACAACCCTCGTGGTCAGTGCGCGTGGTCCCCGCCTCTGTTGGGGCCGTCCTCGTTTAAACGTGGGTCCTGCTGTGCTCTGTGTCCACCTGCAGGAGGCTTGCAGGAGCCCGCCGGCGCCCCGGAGCAGGGCGTGGAGGAGCTGGGCCAGACCCTGCACCTGGAGGAGGTGGTGCCAGAGAGTGCGGGCGAGTGGCAGGCGCTGGCCAACGTCTTCTGACACGGGCCGTGTCCCCTCGGACGTCTCCCAAGTCTCACGTGGTGCAGATGGAGCCCTCGGAATTTCTGTTTTGGAGCTTCAAGTGTTAAACACGTCATCACAGTAGTTTTTAGTTCTAAAGTTATCTGAAGAATCATTGTCTTTCAGAGACGGGAAAGTGGGGGAGTGTCCTCACTCACCCGCAAATCACTGAACTCAGGTACTACAGTGGGCGGTCTCACGCCCGCTCTGCGGCCGGCGCGTCTCGTCCCCACGAGCTGACGGGACCTGCCGGCGTCGCAGTGTGATTTCTTTGTGTTAGCAAAGGCCGTGGCCGTGGCCGTGGCCGCGGGAGAGGTCCTGCTCCCTTCACACTTTCTGTTCTAAGAAGCGTGGCTCATAGAGCAAACGTCAGGTCGGCGCACGCAGCTCAGAAACACGTCAGGGCCCAGGGAGGGCTCCTGTGTCTCGCTCCGTGCGTTTTGGAGTAGACACGGACTCTTCTCAGTCTGCGGTGAGTAAATGGAAACTACAGCTTGAGAGGTGGCTGGACCAGTTCTCTCTCCTTCACGGCCCCTGATCACTAGTCACCAGAAGGCAGCCTCCGGGCATCGGCACGGGGAGCGGAGTCAACCCCACGCTCGCTCGCGACGACACCAGGGGCTGCACGTGGCGCCGCTCGGCCTCGTCGGCCGACCACAGGTCCATGGGCCAGACGTGGCAGAAAGCACAAGCCATAGGTCGCAGACGGGAAGTGACGGAGACGCCTGGCCCTGGTCGCCGTGGCAGGGTGTGTCCGCTGTGGACGGACACGGACCGAGAGAGGCCTCGGCTGCTCCTCGTGCGTCAGCAGGTGCGCGTCTATTTCAGGGAACCCTCGAGTCTCATCAATGGTGCCACACCCATCACGCCCCCACCAGACCCACCCTGCAGGCAGGGGTGCGACCCTCAGCATTCCAAAGACGGGAGTCCTTGGCGCGAGCCCCTGCGAAGTTATTTATATGTTCTATATATAAGTGCACATGTACATACGCAGATATAGGGCCTCTGTGTGGCCGAACGGTATATTTTGTAAATAGAAGCACTCGCCCCACTCCTCCCCGTCCCGGAGAGAGTGTCCGCTCCGCGCCTCCCGGCGAGCACTTCAGACCAGCACTGTGTCCGGTTCCGCGGCGGGCGGCGTCTCCCTGCGGGGCAGAGAGCTGGGGCTGTGCGCTCTCTCCGGAGGAGTGACTGCCTTCAGTTTCTCTCTGCCTCCCTGCTCTCGCGGAGAGCAGCTGTCCTGTGCACGTCGCATGGACGTTGTGCGTGAGAGGGCCCTCGTCTCAGGCCCCCGAGAAAAGGGACAGCCACTCCTGTTTTCCTGGAAGGGCGTCTTCCATTTGTCCGCACTCACTGTGGGGTCTGTGCAGTAGTGACATCGACGGCGATGTAAAAAGTTTTGTTATGTGAAAATATTTAAGTCAGAAAACTGTTAAATAATATTACTTCTTTTTTCAAACCGCTTTGTGTACTGTATATTTTTTTAAGGGAAAAAAAGCCTTATTTGACTTATTCTTGTGATACTGGACTTACTGTACATCCTGAGGCTTTTCTTGAATGTGGGTGTGTGTGACCTGGCTCTGGTCAGCGTATTCCGAATCATTGTAATTCTGCCAGAGTTTTAAAGGTTCTGCTTTTAATGCACTTTCTTTTTATAATTTTGTATTAAAGTATTTTAGAAATGTTGATTAATTTTGGTGAACAAATATCCCCAAAGTTGCAACTATTGGAATTTTAAAAAAATTTGTTCTTGCTAGTTTATTTATTTTGTTTTTAGCATTAAACGTCATCTCAGGACAGTCTCTGGAAGGGGTTTGTTTGATTCTGAACTGCGCAGAAAGCACAGCCCGCTGAGCCGTGCCGGCCAGCTGCCTGTTCGGGGGCCTCACCACGTGAATCTGAAGCCCGCTTTCATTTCGGTGAACGAAAGGGAAAAAATCTGTCACTAATCCACTTTGCGAGTGTTGTCAATTTATCAGCAGGCAACACAAGGCACTGCTGCGTCAGCAGAATTTACTTCCAATCACAGAAGCCGCTTCCTTGCAGAGCGCCCCTCGAAAACACAAGGTCCGGTGGAGACAGCCCCCACGGCCCTGGGTGGCGTGCGGCCGCTCCGCTTCAGCGGAGCCAGCGTCTCCGTCTCTGGGCCGGGGCTTCCGGCCTCCTCCGCAGCCAGGGCCGCGAGGATGGGCAGCTCTGTCTGTAGGGCTGTCTCACATCAGCATATCTGTTTTGGAACTACAGTAAATAAAACACGAAGTTGAGAAGTGAGATTAACTTTTTTCTTTTAAAATTTTAATGTAAGAAAGGTGGGCACGTGAACTCACTCCAAGGGCAGATAACTTATCCAAGTTCAGATAATTTTTAACACAAAACTGGAACATTTTTCTTCCCCTCTGTGGAGCCAGATAAGGAAAGCTCCCCCCACCCCCGCCCCCTGGGAAACACTGTGACACCGAGGTCCCTGGAGCAGCCCTGTGGGCCTGGTGCCCCGTCCAGTGCATGACAGAGAAGTGTCCCCATGGGACGGCAGGGGTCAGGATGAACCGCCTCCGCAGAAATAGGAGCTCCCAGGCCCTTGCCCACTGGCGGCTGCCTTCTGCCCCACCTGCTGGTGGCGGTGCTCAGACGCGTGTGGGGGGCAGGCCTGCAGCCCACCGGGACTGTGGGGGACCCCGGGTGCTGCTGCTCCGTGTCCTCCGTGCCCCGTGTCCCCAGGGTGTGTGGGAACCCTGTCCTGACAGGGAAGTCCCAGGGTCCTTTCTGTGGAGAAACGTCAGCGCCGCCCAGTGTCAGCCTTTGACTCGGGGACTGTCCCTCAGGGCAGAATCTGGGGCCCCTCCACCCGTGGTCACATGGGTGGAAGTGTGAGTTCACGCTTCACCCTCGCAGCCGGTCTTGGTCTTGCCGGGCTCCTGCACTCCTGCCTGCTGTGCGCGCCAGGGAGGCGCTTGTCGGTGCCGGCACAGGGCTCTGCACAGCCCAGGGTGTCAGCGCTCAGGTTGCCCTCTGCTCGTGAAGGTGACACGTGTTCCAACAGAAAAACGGTCACTCGGATGTCTGTGACATCTTAAGAAAACGTGCAAGATCTCTGGTGCTGTCTTCTGGCTAGATTTTTCCAGCGATCTCACACCTGCCCTTCACGTATTTCCCCCCAGGAGTTATTTTAAGGTCAGTGCCCCTCCCCCACCAAGAAAAGGTGACCAAGGGTCGACCATCGCCAGTCCACTTCTCTAGACTCTGTTGTGCGAGGTGAGGCAGAGATGACATTACACAGCTGACGTCGTGAATCCAGATTTCTCTCCCGGCCACTTGGTCTGTGTTCACGTGACACAGGTGTTTGGGGTTTGCAGAGCAGACTTTCGGCCGTGCCTGCACGGCTGCCGGGGCCTCCGCACCTCCACCTCCTTCCGGTGAGGGTCGGCGTTTTAGGACGGAATAGCATCTTCCTCGCGGTTTGGGGTGAGCAGACCTGTCGGTGGGGGCAGCGCCCTGGTAAAGACGGGTCTGCCTCGGGAGGTTCCCGCACCGGCATCCCGTGTGGGCGTCGGCTACCTGCACGTGCACCAGGGAGCCCGAACACCCCCCTCGCGCCCAGCCCTCTCCCCGGGCGGTGTGGGGGCTGGCAGGCGCTGTCAGCTCGGAAAAGTGGACACGGAGTGGCAGGGGCAGTGGTGAGGACGGTGGGCGGGGGCCGTGGACCGTTGTGCTGGCCCGTCACGTCTCTGGGGGACGCTGTCCTGCAGGAAGACCTCGGTGTCCAGGCAAGACTGGCAGCCTGTCCAGCCTGTTCTGAAACCAGTGCTTCATTCTCGACTCACCACTGACGAAAACTTAAAATTTTTTTAATTTACAGAAGCATTCTTTTTTTTCTCCAGCGTTGCTTCATGGTCTATTTATACATTGGATAATATTTATTTAACCCAATTTTGTATTAGAAATGGATACTTACGCCAAAGGCCACTGTGCTGGCTTTCAGAACAATAAAAATAGTTTTTGTATTATTTTGAAGCTGCTGTGTGTTGAGTTATTTGGGCTTTGGGGGAGTCACGGTGGGTTCGAGGTGGACCTCGTGAGGTAACTGCAGCCTGGCCCGGCGCACGGCGGTGCTGGATCAGCACTGCGTCTGGTGCTTGGGGGTGACCTCTGCGAGCACGTCGCACTTCCTGTCCTCGAGGTCCTGTCCCACCTGCTCCTTTGTGAGGTGTTCGGGGGCAACTGGACGTAAGACGGGATAGAAGCAGTCGCCACGCTGGTCTGCCCACCCAGGAGACGCGGGGCCTGGAACCCCCAGCGACGCCCCTGGGGCCAGGTCACCTCCGCGGTCCCGTCGAGAGTGAACGGAGCAGGTCTCCCGTCTCAGCGCTCTGTTTCTCGTGCGGCGGGGGGCTGTGTGACCCGACTGCGGGACTTCCTCAGAAGGGCTGCTGGGGGTCCGCCCCCCTTTGTCGCCTGTTGGCTTGGGGGCGTGGGGAGTCGCTCTGATGGTGTGTGAATACGGGGGTGGGTGGAGGGGGTTTCTCAAGCGATCAGATTATGGTGACTGTCCCCTGGCCCCAGCGATTTACAGCGCTTCTCCCGGTGAAGGTTCCAGAATGCTCGGCCAAGCACCCTGTGCACATCTGAGACGCAGGGTGACTTGGGACCCCGGTTGGCGGAGCCCTGGCACCGACCACTTAAAAAACGTGATCACCTTCCCGTGGTTTCCCTGACCCCTGCGCCCTGAGTCATGGGGCAGCGAAGCGAAGAGGAGGGGACCGCCATGGGCTTGGAGCCCCTGTGCCCACGGGTGGGGCCGCCGCGGCCGAGCCTGGCCACGCACGGCGGGGGCTCCGGCCTCGACCCAGACTGGGGCCGGCCTTTGCAGAGCCCCACGGCCACTGCTGGGCATGGAAGGAGCCCGTGGTTTCGTCAGAAGTAAAACAAAAAGTCTTTCCAGCTGATCTTTCCAGAAGCGCGGCCTCGTAACCAAGTCAGCTATGGACAAAAATGGACAGAGTCCGCCGTCAGTGTGTCTGAGGGAAGAGATGGAACGAGTGTGTCCCCGGCTCCCACGGGCGGGCGGGCCCCACTACTTGGCGCGCGTGCGTGGGGGGGTCTGAGGCAGCTTGCGACCACCCTCCCTGGGGAGTCGGGGCGGAGCCCTCACGGGGACTGACTCCACTGCTCTCGAGGCACCCAAGAGGCGGCAGCGCACCTGCCGGCGGGCGCCTGTGAGCTCTGTGGGGACCACGCGGCCGGCGCCCGCGCGAGCTCAGATGCGAGGGCTGCGGTCCGGAATGACAGGAAGACACCGAGCGAGCACCATTAAAAGTTTATTCACGTCACTGTCCGAGAACGGCATGCACGTCCTGTGGCAGCTGTGGCTGCTGTTGGGGTGTCATCTGCGTGGGCCCCCCCCGCCAGCAGCAGCTCAGACGCGGGCCACGCGGGGCGAGCGAGAGGGGGGTGTGGCGTCCCAAAGGCGTTCTGTCTGGGCGCCCTCTCGTCACTGAAGCTGTGTGTTAGTGGACGTTATACAAACCCACACTCGGCAGTCAGGGTTAGACGGGATTAGGGGGCCTAGGGGGGCCACGCACCCTGCTCACTCTACGGGGTCGGCGGGGCTGCGGGGATCTGAAGGCAGGCTGAGGAGAGGCGCTCCGACTCAAAACGCAGTCAGTGTGTTAGGGAGGGTGGGGGTGTCAGCACGTTAGGGGGCCCTCCCGGGGCGGCGTCTCCAGCCTGCGGCTGCTGGGCCCGGCCAGAGGGCGGGGGCAGGGGCAGGATCGGCATCAGGGACAGAATCGGGGGCAGGATCAGGATGGGGGCGGGGGCGGGCAGCCCTAAGGAAGCCTAGCTGGCATGCTCACCCCAAGAGGCGAGCCGAGGAGGGCGACCCCCCCGCCCCGAGGGTTAGTGTTTGCTGCGCGCACTGCCGTGCTGCACGTGCCCCCAGTCACGGTCGGCTTCCCAGTGACCAGGGCGGCACTGTGTGGCACCCCGAAATCTCCTACAGTCCACTCTCTCTGTGCAGGTCTCCCCGAGCTCTCGGCCGGGCTCTGGTGACGGTTCGTAGGGGCCACTCTGGCCCCCGCTGTGTCCTCGCCTGCTCCCTGCTCCAGGCCACAGCCCAGCCCTCCTGCCGCCGTCCGCTCTCCGCTGCGCACGAGGTCCCGGGCCCTCTGCGCCACCACCCTGCTCTCCGCCAAGCTGCCCACCTGCGTTGCACATACAGAAGCTCCCGCGGGGTGAGGCCACTCGCTGCCTTGTCCTGTTAGCGAAGGGAAGGGGCCTTCCGAGGGGGGACAGGGCAGGGAAGGGAACCGGAGGGAGCGAGGGCGCCAGCCCCACCGCCCACGCGTGTCCTGTGTCCACTGCAGCACTGCATGGCAGTGCCAGAAGCCGGGGGAAGGTCAGCCTGTGCAGCAAGGCCAAGGGTGGGGGGTCAGCGGGCGGCGGCCCGCCCCTGGGCGCCGGGGCTCCGGGGTGCCCGGCGCGCTGCCGTGGAGGGAAGCTCCGAGACGCCGTCTTCAGACGCAGAGGAGGGAGTGCCGACGTGTTCTGTGCTTGCGCCTCCCCACGGGGCTGCCGGCCAGGGCGCGCGGGCAGGGTGCGGCGAGCCAGACCCTCCTGTGCCCCTGACCCTCCTGCGCGCGGGCGTCCGAGGCGATAGGCAAGAGGCTGCTTCTGGAAGGCGGGGGCGGGCGGGGGCCGTGCTAGGGTCTCGGGGCGGGGTGTTAGGAAGCTGAGGGGGGGGTGCGGGAGCAGGAGCCAGCCTTCAGCGTCTAGCCAGGGGCGACCCGGAGCGACCGTCTCTGCCCCCCTGAGGAGAGAAACACAGCGTTAGGTGCGGCCTGGACCTCCCACCGCGTCCACGCCGGGCTCTCCTTTCCCGGGGAACTGGCCACAGACCACAGGGGCTCCCTGCCCGGGGGGTCTGTGGCTGGAAAGGATGCCATGCAGCAGCAACCGGTCACCCCGTTCCCCACATCCGACCTCACTAAGTGCTGCCCCTTCGAGGGCCACAGGAGGAGCCACGGACTCAGTCCCCCGGCCGCACGGGGTCTCCCGGCCCAGCGTCCACACCCTTCTGCTCTGAGTGAGCCCTGCCTTCTTTTTCTCAGCTGGAAGTTCCAGGTGACGGAGGGACGCCGCCTGCAAGCAGGGACTGGGACCCCCGTCTGCACAGGGACTGGGAGGGGAGGACCCACAAGCCGCTGAAACGAACACGGCCCCGCGTGTCTTTTCCCCATGTGGCTGCCCTCGTCGGCCTTGCCCGGACAGAGCCGCCGACAGACCCCGGCGGTCCGGGTCTCAAAACCAGGAAGGGACATGTTTTCTCGACAAACACAGCTTTAAAATAAGAAAAAAGTCGGCCAGCGAGACGCAGACCGCGGTGCACGGCCCTGCCTGTGGGGGTGGCGTGGGCGAGGGCGCCGCCGGCCGAGAAGACCCACGTGCACAGTTCGTCCCTCAGGCGGACGCGGGAGAGACATGCTTCTTTTGCATTCCAGTTTCAGCCTCTTCCTCCTCGCCTCCCCTCCTCCTCTGGCCACGAAAGGTGGACTGCTCCTTAAAGACGTCCTTCAGACGGGAAGCCCCAGAGAGCAGGCCGGTGTGGTGGATGCTGCCTCCCAGAGGGCAGCCCGCCTGACTCTGCGTCCCCGGGCCCAGGGCCGTGGCCCTTGGGAGTGTCCAGAGCGGGAGTGGCCAGCCACCGCTGGGTGAGCCTGGCGGACCCTCAGAGCTGCCCTCGGGGAAGAGTCTGCAAGAGCCTCCCCTTCCTCCGAATGCCCGTAGAGGGACCCAAGGGCTCCCCGGAAGCGTGACCTGCCCCGGCTGCCTGTGCTCCCGGCACGCCCAGCGGGGCGGCTCCCGAGACAGCACGTGCCTCCCCGGGCTCCCGTGCGGATTAAACCCGGGGCCTGTTGCTTTTGGCCTCGGCTGCAGCGCCACGGCTACTGCCTGCCGGCACCCGTCCCCGCGGTTCCCTAAGAGCGCGAGAGCCCCGCTCAGAGGCGGGGGGCACATCCCCCTGCAAGGTGGGGCTGGTGCTCGGACAGAGCAGGGTGCCCTCGCTCTCAGAACAGGGGTGTCCAGACTGCGGCCCACGGACCACGTGCGGCCCAGCACAGAGTCGAAAATGCACTTAAAACGCACCACAGCCTCAACCCCCGAGAGCCCCCCACCGGCCCCCCACCTGCCTCGCCGCGCCCTCAGTCTCGGGGAACTGTTCAATCTGTTGTGACTGCTCACGTCACTCATTCTGCCACATGACCACGACAGGCAGGTGATGAGTTCTGAGGCAGTAGAACCTAATTAAAACCGTCTTTGCTGAGGCCTGTTCTCATCAGATTAATTGGAGCTTCCCTTGAAGTCCATGGAAAATGGAGAATTTCTCAGCCACCGCCTCTCAAAAAGGATTTCGGGGACCGATGGACCCTTGTCAGGGAAGACAACGGTGTGAGGGGCAAACGGGCCTTTCTGGTCCCCGCAGCCCTCCGTGGTCACAGCTCTGACCGTGCGGCCACCTGAGCACCGTGCAGTTGCCCATCACCACGCTCAGGAGCCATCCAGGAAGAGACGCTGACCCTGAGGGGCCAGCCATGCCCCGCACCCGCCTGTCATCCTCGGTGTCATTAAGGGCCACCACGCTGTGTGGCTGAGTGACGAGCGCCCCGGGACATGGCGAGAGGGAGCGGGTCCCCCCGCAGACCCGCGGCACGTGGCGAGGGTGCCCAGGGAGGGTCGGGGCCCAGCAGGCCCTGCCCGCAGAGGGGCCATCCGGCCCGGTCGGGGGTCGCGGCCATGCTGAGCGCACTCCCGCATCCCGCCGTCTCCGCCACATCCGGGCGCCAGCGGGGGGTGTCGGCGGAGTTCCCTCCCACTCCTCTCTGCCTCCAGGAGCGTCGGTTCCACCTGCACTTCCTGGACCTGCGGCAGGTCAGCAGCTGGGCCCCTCGCCGCGCCCTGCAGGGGTCTGGGGCTTTTCCGGGACAGCTGGGCTCGGCTCAGAAGTGGCGCCAGCTCATCTGCGCGCCCAGGACCACCGGGCTGAGATGTGGGGGCTGCGCCTGTCGTGGGTAGCGTCTGCCAGGTGCGCTCCCGGCCCCGACGTGCTGCCCTCGGGAGGGACCGAGTCGTCCACCGTAAACTGTGAAGTCCTGGTGTCTTCGTTGTCAGCCAACGAGGAAGCCCCGGTCACGGACCCCAGACCTCCTGTCATGGCTGATATGGGCGCCGCGGGCAGAGGTGAGCCGACTGGGTGTCCCCTGGGGCTCAGAGGGTGTGTGGGCCCTGCCCCGGTGAGGGGCAGGCATGGCTGGCCCTCCTGCAGCAGAGCCTTCACATGTGACGCAGGTGCAGTGCCCCCGCGGCCCCGGCAGCTGCTCTGAGACGGGTCCAGGGAGGGGCCGCCCAGCACTCATCACCAGCTGCCACCCCCTGGAGTGCAGGGCCACTCACGTCCTCCCCCAGCACGACCACGGCCTGCAGCCACGGGAGGTGGGAGGCTGCATGTGGGAGCCCAGGATTGCATGTCCCAGCCCATGGACGCCAGCCTTGGCCATGGAGCCGGCCTCCGGGCTGCGTCCGCAAGCTGGGCCCCAGCGCACGTCTGTCCCAGGTACACGGTCAGGTCCCACCCCATCTGCAGGGATGTTCGTGTTTCTCGAGGGGAGGCCACCCACGGAGCCTCCTCCGTGGGCGTTTTCCTCCAGACGGGGCACCGAGGACGGTGTGGGGGCGGAGCCCCCACGATGCTGGTCACAGGGTATCAGGTGCTGGCTCCTGTGGGCACCTGTCCTCATTACGTGTGTCCAGTGGGTGGGAGCCCAGGCCACCGGCCCCTGTGAGTAGTTGGGACCCTGGGCTTGACCCGGCCCTGAGGCCCCCGGCGGGCAGGTGGGTGCCCTGAGTGGGTTGAGAGTGAGTGGGACGGTGTCGTGGGTCATTATTCTGACGGGAGAGCCGGTGGGAGTGTGGATCGAGCTGCTGTCGGTCCTGGACATCCGTCCCCAGCTCAGGGGTTTGGAACGCAGTCCTCGCGCGTCAGGGCGTGCGGAAACTGCTGCGATGCCCCTGGAAGGGCGCCGTGTCTCCGCTCCAGGGCCCTTCCCGTGCCTCCTCCCGGCGGCGGCGAGCCCTGAGGTCCTCGCACCCCTGCAGCCCCAGCTCTGTCCCCAGTCCCTGAGGGTGCCGCAGGGTCCACAGGTCTCTTCCTTCCTGTCCGTCCAGGGAGCGTGCACTCCAGCCCCCGTGGCCACCAGTGTCTGCGGGCCCACGGCTGGTCCTCCAGTGTTGGGATCCAGGTCATGCCAGGGCGCGCTCTCCCTGGAGTCCGGTGATGCTGGCTCAGGGTGGACGTCCAGGCCCTGAGGACGGTCACAGGGCCCTGGGCAGGGAGCCCCTCCTTCTGTCCCCTGCTGGTCACTCCTGCCGCTGAGCCCGGGGCCTGCAGCTCTGCCCCGCGTGAGGCCAGCTGCTCGCCTCCTCTCTCATCGCGATGCCGCCTGCTCAGCCCGGCCTTCTCCGGCCACCCGCCCAGAACGGCGACCGCCTCGGACCCCAGAGGCCCAGGTCGGCCTCGGCCCCCGGGGACGCTGGCGCCTGCCGCTCTGTGTCAGGCTTGGCCTTTGCTGACCCAAGGGACACCTTGAGATTTTGGGGTAACTGAGGGGCCATTCCTGTCGGCAGCCCATGGGCACCTCCTGACCACATTGTTCTTGTCACCCGAACCATCATGGCACGCTCTGTGAGCGGTGCCCCTTTCGTGGAGCCAGGAACCGAGGCTCAGCCACGCAGGCCCAGGGCTCTCAGCGAGTGAGCGTGTGCTCGGCCTGTGTGGCAGTGGTGTCCTGGCCCCCGGGACACGGGACATGGGACATGCCCGCTGTGGTTCCGGGGGTCTCTCTCCTTCGTCCAGCCATTCCTGCCTCCCTGCCCCCCCACCATGGTCCCAGCCCCTTGTCCTGCTCACCCCTGGGGGTCAAAGATGCTGCTGTCCGAGGAGCGCCCCCCACCGTCCAGCGCTGTCTGCACCCTCAGACCCCCCAGCCCAGCGGTGGCCTCCTGCTCCCTCTTGTTCTCGGGGCCCTGAGAGGCCTGGACCCGGGTCAGTGCTCACCAAGACACTGAGAGCAGCAGTGCAGAGGCTGGGCACCCCCCGCCCGCCCCAGCGAGGCCCGGGACACGGGGCGCTACGTTACCAGTTTGAAGATTCTGGAAAGCGTGCCCTGGACATCCTGGCCCTTGAGGCCCTTGTGAGCCGATTTGTAGTCGGAAGCTCGGCCGCCGTAGCCGAAGCCAGGCTTCTGCCCCTCGGTGCCCTGCGGAGGGAAGAGCGCAGCTCGGTCTGGGGTCCCAGGGGCCCCGCCCGAGGGGCACAGGGGGCGGCCACAGTTAGGGACACTGCACTGAAGACAGGCACCGGCGGCACGCAGAGACCCCACTTCCCCACGCGGACAGGCCGTCGGGCTGCCTCACTGCCTCGTTTTTCTGCAAAAGTCAGGAGCTTCTGAGAACTAAACTCAAGAACTGGTCTTTGAATTAACCATGCGCTCGGCTTTTCCTCTTTGCCGAGGCCTGGCCGTTCACGGCTTTGGACGACCCGGAACTCTTCGGAGAACGCACAGCGGGCGCGGGGTGGAAGGACGCCGGGCCGCAGAGCTCACGGCGTGCAGGCGAAGGAAGTGCGGGGACAGGAGGGGGGAGGCTGCTTCGCAGAAAGAGAAACTGGACTCACGTTAGTAGGGCAGCAGGGACCAGCGGGGCGGGACGCACAGGCCCCTCTGGTTAGTGCAGGAGGAGGGGCCTGGGAGTGGCGGGAGGGAAGAAGGGAGTGGGCCCCGCCACTGACACCCGTGGGCGGGGTGGCGGCACTCTGGGAGCAAAGCCCGGAGTCTGCTCCAGGGATGCTACACGGCTCCGAAAGTGAGGTTTCCGGGCGGGAACTGGGTCTCATCCTTGAGCCTCGCGCCTGCCTCCCGCTGCTCGGAACGTCAGGGTCAGCTGTCAGGGCGTCCAGGCCAGACGAGCTTCGGGGCCCCTGCAGAGTCGCCGGGTCGGGAGAGGCCTCACGGGGCTCGTGTGGGGTTCCAGCAAACACCCAGCTTCCCAATCCTGCGTGGCTGTGCCGTAGCGTGCGGCTGGGGCCGTAGCGTGCGGCTGGGGAGCCGGGTGAGGCCTTCTCTCCGCCCTTTTCCTGGGGGGCCGCCTCCCTTCCTACTTTTCTGCCTTCCTTTCTCTCTGCCCCCCTCTCTGCCGCTCACAGGATGCCTCGGGATCGGGCCTCTCGCCCACGAGGAGTGTGCTGGAGATTAGGGGGCTGCGCTCCCACGTGGACACTGCTGCAGGCGAGTGGTGGTTCTTCCCTCTTATTCTGGAATCATCCTTTCCATTAAGTGAGGTCGACACTTGCTATTCACGGGTAACTGAGGCTCGTGAGCCGGGTCACAGCACACCGGCAGGCGTTTGGAGCTGGTTTAGACACCAGACTCACTGGCATCCGAAAAGGGGACAGAGTGCCCCCTTCGAGTCCCCATCACAAGCTGCCCTCTGAGTCCCGGCGCCCAGGTGTCCGAGGAGGCACCGTGGGGGGGGGGGGCCGGGGAACCCGCAGTTCTCACTGCAGCGCAGGCAGAGCCCGGAGCTGCAGGGCGAGTGTGGTCCCCGCAGACCGAGTCCCTGCACTCGGCACCGCTGTTTCCTCGCTCCCGCTCTCCCTGGGTGAGAAGCCCCTGTCGTGGGTGGGGCCGGTCACGGACATGGCCCGGCAGCCCCAGGCCGCACGACCGTGGCAGGGAATCGGCAGTTTTCTCAAACGTGAGGCTCCCTGGGGAGGAGACTGGGGGGGCGGTGTTGGGCCGGGGTGCCCGAGGCGGGTGAGGATGTGACCGACGCAGCCAGGGCCACGCAGCCCTGCTGCCGCCACTGGCTCCTTTCCCTGGAGAGAACACGCGGGCGGGGGTGGGGAGGGCAAGCTGGGCTGCGGGGAAGGAAGGTGCTGGAAGTTAGGCGGCCGCAACGGAGCCGGAGAGAGACGTGAGTGGCTGCAGGGACGGGGTGGGGGGGCGCAGGGACACGGGCATGCCACCTACCCAGCTGAATCTGCTGAGGGACAGTCCTCGCCCCTGGTGAGGAAGAGACACACAGTGACGTTGCGATTGTGCAGGAGGAAAGGGCTTTAACGAAGGAGAAATGCAGTCGAAGCAGCCCATGCGGGACGGCTGGTGGGCCCGTCCTGGGGGTGGCAGAGGCCCCCCAGAGAGGGACAGCATGCTGGGCCCACAGCCCCGCCCCCCGGTTCTGGGCGGAGACCCCCTGCATCGGCTGCCCACCTACGGGGGCCACGCAGCAAACACTGTGGCGAGGCCAGGAGGCCCGCCCTCCATGTGATGCGTTCAGGGCTTCAGGGGAGGCCTGTCCGTGCAGTGGTGACTGACCCAGACGCCCGGCGGCCTTACCTTCCCTTGCGACGGCGGAGGTGTGCGGGGCGTCACCTGCAGAGATGTGGGGGACAGTGAGCGAGGGGCACCCCCGCCTCCAGAGGGGCCTGCCCTCTTCCTGGGACCCCCGGAGTGGCCTGTGTCTGCTGACGGCCTCTAGACTCTGCCCAGAGTGGCCCCGCTTCCTGCAAGCTGCCGGGACCCTCTGAAGTGTCCCACAGTGGAAGACGGCCTCCGAGGCCCTGCCACCCGGGGACGCAGGGTGGCCTTGCATGCCATGCCACACCTTTGGGGTCGGGAGTGACGAGTCCCCTGATACTCTGGTGTGTGGCTCCGGAAACTCACTCGTCCTCGTGGAAAGTATCATTTCAAAGTGTCAGCCGCACAGAAAGCCCATAATTAGAAGGCTGTGGTTCTGCTTTTCTTTCTAAGACTGTGTTTTGGGGCAGTCCTGGGTTTCTAGAGAAGGCGCACACGAGTTTCCGAGTCCCCGTGGGTCCCTGGGGTCCCCGTGGCCGCCCTGGTGGCGGGGCCCAAGTTCCCGCTGGTGCATGGGCGGTGTGGGGGCCACGGTGTCTGTGGGTTTCCCCCCGAGCCCCGCATCCCGAGCACATGGCACAGAGTGCTTTCCCTGCCCTCCAGTTTTTACTGTCCCCATGGTTCGGCAAGGCTGAGTTTTCAACTGCCCGCTCATAGCAGTTTAGATTCAAAAGGAGTTCTTCGGTCCTGGGGACCAGGTGCTGAGGCTGAGCCACAGGGGCAGACTCACACCCTCGTGGGTCCAGCCCGCAGCCCCATGGGGCAGACTCACACCCCGGTGGCCTGGCCCGGGGCCCCGCCGCCCCTCCCGGGGGAGAGCACTCACGATGTTTTTGAAGAAGTGGACTACGGGGTTCTCATCCTGGGGCCGGCCGTGCTGCGCCTTCGGGGGCAGGGAGCCGTAGTGGGTGGTTCTGGCCGCGTGGTGAGCGTCCTGAAAGACAGGGTGTGGTGACCTCAGGACAGGTCGCACCGGCCGCCCAGCCAGATGCGGTCCCTCACCCCTCGATGCACCCAGACCGCTCTGAGTCAGGGCCGCACTCCACGCCAGGACCCTGCTGCTGCCCCTGCCCCACCAGACGTGCCCCCGGGGGACTGGGGCAGGACCTCCCGCTGTGGGGGTCACCGAGCTGGGAGCCCTTGCCACCGCTGAGTCCACGGTGGGTCCCCAAAGCCATTTTTCAGCGTGCTGTGTCCTGCGGCATTTTGAGTCACAGAAGCACCGACTACTTCTGATTCACCTGCCCCACAGTTAAACTAAGAAAAGTCTAAACTCCTCACAGAGGTTTTTAAAGAAATGGACGTTCTGTCGTATCCTGCAGGTCTCATTAAATCTTATTTACCTTGTGAGATAGTTAATTACCTGCAACCTGTTACATAGATAACAACATTGTTTCGCATCCGAATTATACACACCTGATTTGAATGCTAAAAGAAAAACTACCTGTTTCTGTAATTTTTATACTGAGTATCTTGGCCACCAATCTTCTGAGGGAAAAGGAGTTTAAATCTTTGAAGGAACACAGGAAGGTGGTGGATTGCGTTCGGCCCTCGGAGCCTTGAAGTCGGGGCCCAAGTGCCGTGGGCAAGGCCCTCGGTCTCTCCGCCCAGAACCCGCCCTGGACAAGCATCTCTGGCCTGGGCACGCCGCCGTTCGGCCACCGTGAACCCAGAGCTCGGCCCCAGCGCGGACCGCCGGTGAGCGGGGGACTCTCCCGGAATCACACGGTGCTTTTACTATCTCTGGAAGAGTGGGCTGCACCTTGGTGGGCTTTCTCGGCTACAAGTTGGCAGTAGCCCAGATGGCTCAGTGGAGCCATGCAGTTATGACTGGGTGGTCACTTGACAAAGCTGTGGCGTCACATCAAATGTCCTGGTGCTGCCCTGGCTGGTGTGACTCAGTGGACTGAGCACCGGCCTGTGAACTAAAGGGTCTCCGGTTCGATTCCCAGTCAAGGCACAGGCCTGGGTTGCCTGCCAGGTCCCCAGTAGGGGGCGTGCGAGAGGCAACCATGCATAATGATTCTCTCCCTCTCTTTCTCCTTCCCTTCTCCTCTCTAAAACCAAATAAATAAAATATTTTTAAAAATGTCCTGGTGCTTAAAGGACACTGAGTCGCTGTGTATTAACGAGGGAGTTCAGAGAACTTGCGAGCAGCACTGCCGGGATGAGGGATGAGGGATGAGGGGCCTCTCTGAGCACCAGGAGTCGCGGGTGGGAATGGCGTAGACGGGACTCGCCAGGCGGAGAGGCGCACCGTGCTCTGGGCGGACAGGCTGGCCGGCGAGGGCCCGGGACTCTCCAGCGCGGTCCGCGGACGCACGGCACTTCCCGCCCAGACACCAGCAGGGCTTCACCGGGTAGAGGCCAGCCGGTTCCAGACCACGCGGACATGCAGGCCAGCCCAAACCACCAGACGGCGGCAACAGGGAAGAAAGCAAAGGGAATCCCACCCCTCGGTCTTACGACTTCCTGTGTCTGCCACCACCGAGCAGGTGCAGGGGGGACAGACGCACAGACCCACGGGGCACAGCAGGGCCCGGAAACGCCCACGCACACGCGTGATCGTTGATCGTGGGCAGAGGTGTGACGTCAGTGCACGGCAGGAGGTTTTAGCCTTTGCGACAAACGGCGTTGGGTCAGTCGGAGGACCCTGTTCAGAACCGAGGTCCGGAGCCCAGAGTCCCACCTCCAGCAAAAATGAACTCAAAGTAGACCTCGGAGCTCTATCTGCAACGTAAACTGTCAGTTTTAGAAGGAAACAACAGGAAAAACCTTTCACGACCGGGGGGTAGGCCCTGGGTCTAAGACCCTGACCCCGAACACTTGACCCGTGAAACAAATCGGCAGGTTGGACTCGACCAAACCTGACCTCCGCTGTGCGAGGGTAGGACGCGGGGGAGGGCGGACACACAGGCTGCAGGGTGAGGTTACGTGTTTACAGACCGCATCTGCGACAAAGAGCTTAAAGCCAAAGTGTGCAAAGAACTCTCCAAAGTCACTGGTAAAAAATAAAAACTAGTTAAAAATGGGTAAAACAGTCCAGTAAACACGTCATCGAAGAAGATGGGCAGGAGGGGAGTGAGCACAGGGCGGGCGCCGGCCTCACCGGCCGGGGGACACGGGAGTCCACGGCGTGGGGCCCAGCCGACACGCACACGTGAGCGCGGAGGAGGGCGGGGGCACCCGGACCCCCAGGCGTCGCCGGGCACGTGCGACCCGGGCACTCAGTCTGCGACGTAGCCATCTGTTTCTCGCATCAATGACAAAGGGAAATGCCGGCATTCTGAAGCAGTTTTTACAATGACGCTCTTGGTCTCCAATTTTTCAAGAAAAACTAACTCAAATCTTAAATGAAAATGTCATCATGAAATGCCTGTGCCTGAACGTTGGCACCTCCTCCTTCCTAATCGTTAAGTCTGCCGACCACTCCCCACCCCCACCGTTCGCCAGGGGGTGGGGGCACAGGCGTGGCGCCGGGCAGCCGAGCACTGCTCCGCGGGGACAAGGGGCACAGCTTCGACACCTGTGGCCGCTCCGAGGCGTCTCCCAGGCGCTGTGCCGGGTGAAGGAGGGCGGTCTAGAAAGATTGCTTCCTGTCCCATCCCACTTACGGGGCGTTCCCCACAAGAGTCAGCCCCGGTGAGGCAGCCCAGGCGACGTGTGCCAGGGGCCCGGGTAGGGGGGTGTGGGGGGGCTGTGCCGTGACTACATGGAAGCAACAGGGAGGTTTGGGGATATCCCCAGGGTGGTGTCCAAATTCACAGAACTGCACGCCCCAACAGCCGATTTTCCTGTGTGTTAACATATGAAAGAAAATAAAATAAGGCCATTGAACAGCGTCTGTCCACGTGGGTCCATGGTATCATCGCCCGGATTTGCCGTTGGTGCCGTCTGGCAGGTGGGGCTGGTCCCCCGTCTCGGCGCCCCGACTCCCGGCCCCGCACAGGCCCTTGCTGGCGTGGCTGCCCGTCTGGGACAGCTGCCTGTCTGTCTGTCCCTGTCCCTGGAATGGGGCGGCACCTCTGGGCTGTACGGCCTTGGCCTCAAACTCCTTTCCGCTGTCACAGCACCTTACCTCCCCAGCTGGATTTTACTCTTCTGGAGGAAAAGAAACAGTTCTCTGTGACCCCAAAGCTTCAGCCAGGCAGCCTCACAGAGAGCGACTCAGCAAGTGCAGGCGGACGCCGGCGGGCAAAGGACCGAAGGAGCCATCTCTCTGACTCGGCCTCGTGGGGACAGCCCGCCGCGAGGCCCTGGAGTCTCCAGTCCGCACCCTAACCTGTGCGGCGTGGGTGAGCCTCTCGGGGAGCTGGGCTCTGTGTCCTCACGCGTGAAACGGCATGGCGGAAGCGGGGCCTCACTGAGGGAGCCGTGGGCTTGGAGTGCTCCGCAGCCCGCCCCCGAGCAGCTTTCCAGGGGAGCCAGACAGCTCCCCGGCGTGTTCTATTCTCGGGGCGCGTCCTCAGACTCCCGCCTGGGGTCCAGCCTCCTTATGCAGGCGTCACGGCGGAGCAGAAGCCCTGGCCCAGGTTGTCACGGTGACAAACCCCTCACCCGGTGGCGGCCGGGGGTCGCCCGTAAAACTGTTGTTGTTGTGGGAAAAAGGAAGCAATACAAAATTGGCCATCTTCCTCGCAGTGAAGCGTGCCGCTCGGTGGCATCGAGGACGCCCACGTGCAAGTGTGGCTGTCACCACGTCACCCCCGGAACACTGAGTCTTCCCAAACCGACACTGGTCCCCGTGTCCCCTGCCGCCCAGCTCCAGAGGCCCCGTGCTACATCCGTCGATTCCTCTGGGCTCCTTGCAAGCCGATCCAGAGTTTGCTCCGCGGTGCCCAGCTGTTCCCCACTCAGCAGGAGGTCCGCCCCTTGGGGACGCCTTTCAGGACGCCCTCCCTTTTCAAGGCTGAGTGGCAGTCTGCAGCACGCACACACCACAGTCTGGTCTGTCCCCCTGTGGACGAAGTCTGGGCTGTTCTCACCTTCGGCTGCTGTGCCGGTCACCTGGCCCCGCCCGGTCCCTGCTGCCCTGGCCCGATCTGGCCGCCACAGTTCCGTGGCCCCCACCCCCTTGCTCCCACCCTCCCCAGCCTGCACTGGTGGGTGCTGAGCCTATCGGGGTGCCTCTCACATCACCACGCTGCCACCCTGGACGGGCAGTCCCCACTGAGACAGCGGCCCCCTCCCAGCTTCGGCCCCCTGTCCCCTTGTAAAGTGGCCGGGTCCAGGACTGTGCAATCTGGCTCTGGGGTTGGTGGTCACTTTCTGGCCAGAGCAGGGCTGGCCTGGTGAGGCATTTAAAAAAGAGTGGTTTGGCTTGTTTGTTGTATTTTATAATCCAGGGAGTGGGTCGCTGAGCTTTTCTCCCTCCTGCCTGTAAACTGGCAGCTCGGTCCCTGGGAGGGGAGAGAGGGGTCGGGGGGCTGTGCCTGCAGGAGGAAGGGAAGCTCGGGGACAATGGAGGATGGCGTGTGGCTCTCTGGGGGCAAAGGGGACCTTGGGCCTCCCCGTCCCAGCTGGAGGACGGGGGGGTGGGTAGGTTGCGTCCAGCAAAGGGCAGCTCGAGCATCCCCGTTGAAACGCTCAGACTTCAGGCCAGTCCTGGACTTGGTTTCCTCCTTCAGTCCCTCCACAGCCCCTGCTTGTGACTCTCCAGGTCCCCTTACGGGAGCCACCGAACTCGGGGTCCCTGACAGAGGGAGGACCTTGTCGCTGTTAGTTGTAAAGACACTGGCTGAGTCGATCGCTCATGGTCGCCTTTTAGTCGTGTTCACCGAGGTTAGAAAGAGCCAAGCGCTCCGCCGCCCGCAGTCATCCTCCAGGCGGGGACCCCTCGCCTGCGTCCGTCCGGGTCCACGGCGCTCGCTGGCGCTGCGGCGGAAGAAGGGGCCGCGCAGGGATTCGCGGGTGGGCGCCCCGGGGAAAGAAAGGCTGGGCAGAGGGCCGGGGCCACCGCGGCCCCCCGAGCACGCGTGTCGGGAAAGGCAGAGGGGCTGGGGTCGGAGAGGTGGGGCCCCGCCCCGCCCACCGGCGTCTCCGCGGGGAGCTGAGTCTGGGACAGCGGAATTCGGCGCAGTCGTCCACGCTGGCAAAAAATGAAAGTTTTTCAACTCTCTGTGCAAAGAAATCAAACACGACCTAAAAGTCTGCAGAGGAACGTCGGCCCCCCAGGGGCCGAGCGCGTTCACTCCCCTGTTTACGCGCTGAGACCCTGCCCGCGCGGCAGCCACGACCGCGGTCCCCGCCCACGCGCGACCGCGTGGCCCTGCTGCGTGTCACTCTGCACCTCACCCGCGTTCTCACATTGCACCTGCCTAGGACCCAGCTCCTTGAGGGCGGGCACACTAACGTGGCGCTGGAAAGTCGTCAACACCCCGGGACCAAGGCCGGGGGGTCAAGGGCCGGGGGGTCAAGGGCCACGGCAACCGTTTCGTTTATTTTGAAGGCAAATCGCTTTTCCCGCGAGGCCGTCCCTCGCCCGGCGCTTGAGAACGGGTTCCCTGCACGTGCGCTGACGCCCCGCGCCAGCAGGGGGCGCGCGCGCAGCGGGTCTGGGCGGCCTGCTCCCGCCCGCCGGCCCCGCCGGACCCGCTTTGACTGTCCCGTTCGCTGCGGAGCCCGGAGAGGCCCTCGCTCGGAGAAACGGCGGGACAGCGGGGCCCCGGAGGCCAGCCGTCCCCGGGCTGGGCGCGGGCTCCTTCCTTAGCCTGCCGTGGGCGCGTCATGAAACAGGCCCTTGCGGCAGCACCTGCACTGGGATTTGACGGGAGACCAGTGGACCGACCGATTTCCTCCCCCAAAGAAAATGCCGTATCTTGAAAAATTTGATGTTTGCTGTCCTTGGGGGTGGGGGCCGGTGGCGGGGGAGTTGAGGGAAAGGGAAGAGGCCTGGCTCTCTCTCCGCCCTTGTCTGAGAGAGGGACTGGAACTGGGTTTCCCACCGGGGCGTCCAGGAAGGGGCCGCAGTGAGTCACCGGACTGGGACGCCGGCCCCTCTACACTCACCGCCCAGGGTCTGGGCCCAGAGGCGCAGGCCCCCGACTGCACCCTGTTCACGTGACCGCCTCACCGCTGCATGAGCTGGTCGGGGCAGGGTGAGGGCGAGGGGGAGAGACGGTGACAGTGAGTCATCAGACACGTGGGCGAGGACAGACACCCCGGGCTGACGGGCTCACCCGGCGGGCGCCAGGTGCAGGCAGCTGTCCCGGAGTCTGCGCCCTGGCTGCACTCTGCCCGAGGGGGCGCGTGTTCTCCCTGAGGGGACGACTCCATGTGCGAGGTCAGCTCGTGGCCCGGCTCCCTCCTGCCCCAGGCGTCAGCAGGAGAGACACTCTGTCCTCCACTCTTCCCGAAGTTTGGGTTTCGGGGAACTGCCCTCCGAGGGGGCAGGTGGGGTGTCTGCCTTGTCACTCCTGTGTGTGGGGCGGGCAGGCTGGGCTCTGTGTGGGGCCCTGTGTCTTCTAGCCTCCACCCCTCGTGCACTGTCACAGCGGCCACCAGGGCCGCTGCCCCTCATGCCAGCTTCGTCCCCTCAGTGCACGTTGGCCGGGGGTCTGTCAGCACAGGCGCCCCCTCACCTGAGCCCCGGTCACCGGGCTTCTGCAGACACCTTGTCCTGAGCCCCAGGGCCAAGTTCAGGTCGCCGGACACTGGGACACGGCCACAATGCCACTTCAGAGTGATGCTCTACAAAGACGTCTCTCTGCTGATCCCTCTTGAATGCGTCCCTGAAGTGACATCCAGTGGCTGGACGTGGTGACGGTTTTCCTTTTGGAACTTGTTTACTCCGGGCCCAGCAGTGGTCACCTGTCCCCGGGTCCCCGAAGAGTGCAGCTTAAAAGGAGTAAGAAGGGGATTCTTCTTCTTTCAGAGCACGACATGTGTGCGTGCCTAGGTCACCCTGCCCCTGTCCAGGGGATTGTGCCCCATGTCACAGAAGGGTTGAGTGACGCACTCACTGTCTGTCCAGGGCTCGGTCCCTCAGGCCACTCGCCTGGCAGGTCTTGGGGCTTCCACATGTAGTGACAGGCTGGGGCCCCAAACCTACAATGCACAGCAGGAGTTACGATCGCCGGCTGGACACACGGTGGACCGCAGAGGTAATGGAGAGGACTGGACTGTCAAAAATTGGGTCCTGTTGCTCATTGCTTCTCAAAGTTTGTAGCCTGACTTTTTGTTCAGTTTGAACGTCCGATGGCCCAGGACCGGGCTTGTCCGTGGGAGGAAGTGGGGGCCGGTCGATGGGGTCAGCCGCCGGGCCCGGCTTTAGACCCTGGGGGGGGGGGGCAGGCACCTTTCCCGAGAACACGCCTCCCCATCCTCCCCAGAACGTTGACGGCCACGTGCGATCATGCCGCCAAGTTGGTGAGAGGAGGCTCTTCGGTTTGGCTTCCACGTTACAGGAAGTGCTTCTGCATCGTTGCAGCCAGGGGCCGGCGTGCTCCCACTGCGAGACGGAGAGGCGCCTTGACAGGAGACGAGGGCGTCGCCTGCGTGGTTCCGGTTCCTGCTCGTGGCCCAAACCAGCCAGCCAGGTAGCCAGGTGGCCCAGGGTCACACAGCTCCGGCCCTTGCTCTGCTGACTCAGGCAGCACGTGTGACAGTGTGCAAACGCCCTCGGAAGCACGCGGGACACCTGTCCCTTCACGAGCTGCACGTCCTTCACGAAGATGGCTTCACCGGGGGGCCTGCAGGGCGAGGGGGGAGGACTTTGCATTTTGCCATTTTCCCGATTTCGTGGCTCTGGGGACGTGTAGACCTGGCAGCAGCGCGGTCGGTGGGCCGACCCTGGTGGGGGCCTCGGGCCAGGCAGCGCCGCCCCTTCTCTGGACCCCCGGCGGCAGGTGCAACACAGAGTGAGGCTCAGGCTCAGCCACGTGGTTTGTCCGGAGAAAGCGCCGATCAAACCCAGCACGCTTGTTCGAGTGGTGGTCTCTGTGTGGAAGAGCCATGAGCCGGGCTTACCGTGAGACGGACAGACTGCTGGGCCGGGCTGTCCTGCCCCACACGCTCCATCCGCGCAGGTTGGGCGGGAGCGGATTCTACTCTGGGAGGACGGGGGCCAGCAGCGCCCCTTTCCTGCGGGACAGCTCCTCCACCTCCCTGGCCGCCCCCGGTTTCCCGGACGAGGCTGGTGGCGAGGCGTGAACAGCTGTTCCCTGGGCCTCCTGCGGCCATGGGCAGGACAGTCCTCACAGCCCCACGGCCTTCACCCGGCGGGGACCAGAGACCAGGGAAATGACTTGCATTTCCAACGGCGTAAGTTTGGGGGTGACATGTGACAGCATGCGGAGAATCTGCAAGCTGAGCTACAAGGTCCCTTCAGAGTCGGTCCAGACGGACTTGGCATTGACCTTGAGGTTCCCCTCCCCCGGGCCGACCCCAGGATGTCCTGGCTCTTCTGAGAAGTCGTTGGCCCCGTGGTTCCCTGGCACCCGTGGTTGTCGGGGTGTCACAGGAAGCGCTGCACCACCACCAGCGGAAGGGCTTCCTCCGTGCTTCAGCAGCGAGCTGGGTGTTTCCGGCGGGGTGGGCGGCTGGCAGAGAAGGCCTTCCCATGGGGGTCACACGGGCAGCCGGCCCTTGGCCCGTTCAGAAATACGTTTGCTGCTGAATCAGGGACCTGAATGGGATGAGTGAAGGCCGTGGGCTTTCCAGTTTTTTCGGAGAGAGCTGTGCTGTACTGAGGCTATGCAGGCCTTTTTCTGTTGCTGGGGAAACCCATCAGTGAACCTTTGATGAAGGTGGAAATTCCAGGGTACCTGCTGGCTGTTCAGATGCCACGTTTCTTCTCTGATATTGGAAAATGAGGGGGCGGCTTTGTGGGGAGGGCAGGAGGCTCCTTGGAGACAGACGGCCCTGGAGGGGCCGTTGGGCCTGTCATGTGAGGACCCCCATCCCACCCCCATGACTCGGTGGTCTATGTCCTTAACCCCTGGGTCTGGAGGCGGCTGCCGGGCCAGGGGGTGGCTGTAGGGCTGGGCTGCGGCGCATGTCTTGGGGGGCGCTCTGGCCACACATGCCATCCCTGGGACAGGTGGGGGCCCTGCCACGGCTGTGGCCTCGGGGGCAGAGCAGACCCCTGGGGAGCCCGGCACGGAGGTCTGAGGGACGTGCAGCCAGGAGGCCTCTCCTCTCTGCTCTCCGCCACCTCCAGGGGCCCCAGAGGCGGGAACGTGCCGGCGACCCGTGCAGACCAGGCCGGTTCCTCCTGTCACAGGCCCCCCGCGCCCTGCGTCCACCCCTGCTGTCTGCCCTGCGGGTCTGTGCAGTGGGGGGTCCTGGCTGCAGCCTCCAGACCCCGGGTGCCCGCCTGGGCTGACTGTGGGTGGGGCACGGGGCTGAGCCAACCAGCCAGCCGGGCTGAATGGGGTCTGGCTGTTTGCGGTGGGGGGCCGCCCCCTTGTAGGTTTCCCTCCCCGTTTCTCCTTCGAAGTCCTTGCTTCTCCAGCCTGCTTCCCACTGCTCGAATGTGATTTCCTGTGTTCACGTGCACGCCCCTCCCACCCCCACGGCAAAGTCACAGCCCGGGGGGAACAGAGCCAGTGCGAGGCCTGGGCAAATGCTGGGTCTCTTGCTGCCCAGGAAGTCCCTCCCCAGGGGCGTGGGTCCTTGAGGAACCCACAGAACTTCCTGCGGGGCAGGGGGTGCTCCCACAAAGGGGACACGGGGAGCCCGGTGAAAGCACGCACAGCCACACGGGAGACTCAGTTCAGGAGGAGCATGGGCCTGGAGCAGCGTTCCGTCCAACCTCCTGAGTTTCCGGGGCGTGGAGGGGGACAGAGGGATGCACCTCCCACTGTGGCTTAACTGCTGAGCCCCTGCCAGGAAGCCGGCAGCCCACAGGCGCCGCTCCGGCGTTAGGTGACAGGGTCCCCGCTGCGGGCAGACTCCAGACCACCTGCCCCCCCCCAGGCCTGGCTCCCCTCCCTGCCCCAGGGCCCCCCCCCGGGACTGTGTGCCCTGGGGTGGAGTCCCTGTAGTCCCTCACAGAGCCCCCTCGGCACTGGGCACAGCCTTCGATGCCTTTGAAG
>PVIA01002493.1:159783-207021 GCA_004024845.1 Tonatia bakeri | reverse complement strand
ATAGACAGTAGGTAGAAAATAGACAGGGGGAGGGTAGGAATAGTATGGGACATGTAGACACTAGAGAACTTATGACACATGGACATGAACTAAAGGGGGGAATGAGGGTGGGAGGGGATGGGCAGGGTGGTGGGGAGTGAGGGGGGAAAATGGGCCAACTGTAGTTGCATAATCAATAAAATAAAGAATTAAAAAAAATCTAAAAAGTAGAAATAGCTGTGACACTTTCTTAATTAGGAATGGACCTATGTAAGATATTTGGAAAAGAGGTGGATATGTACTGATGACTTTAAATCAAAGTAGCACTGACCAATTTTCAAGAAAAACCCTAACATTTCTGTTTTGGGGGGAGAAACCACAGAGTTCTCTTAGGAAAATGGCACAGAGTTAAACACTCAAGTCCTTTGAAGACTTAAGATTTTAAAGAAAATGAGTGCAAGCAAGGCAACTGATAGAGCAAGAGTAGGGGCTTCATAAAGGAAAATTGAAATAACTTTGAGCAATGAGGTTACTCATGAAATGAGAATTGATTAGCTTAAATTTGGAGTTTACTCAATGACCTTTAGTAAAAGATTAACTTTACCATTTAAAACAAAAGTATCTGATTTTAGTAGTAATGCCAAACTAAAATATGGAATGCAATATCCACATGAAAGGTGAGGTATATGTATTTATCTCTTATGTTTTGGCTTTAGTATTGCATTATTTTCTATTACAAGAATGCACGCAGTGGGATAACATATCCAAAATATTCATATTTCATATATAATAGCATTTATATTTTTGTGTATATATATCTACATGTATGTATGCATTTATATATGCATATATATTGTTCAAATTTATGTACTAAATATCTGCAAAGAAATAGCTCTATTTAATAAGATGAGCAAAAATTAACTAAAAATTGTATATAAGTAATTATTGTAATCACATGTACAGCATGTGTTTTAATATACTTTAGAATAATTGAGTCAGACTGCTATTAGTTTAATTAAATTTTTTACACCTTCTTGATTAGACAGCTAGTTTAATGACATCTTCCACACTTAGAGCTGTGAAGTGTGGCTCATTTTAAAGTTCTGTAATGAGAAGGAAAATGTAAATCTGATGAACATCTCAAAGGAATAAAAAACTTGAGTTTTTACTTGTGGAAAAACAACAGAATCCAGAGTTAATTAGTATTTTGGTTAAAACAAGTGTAGTATGAGCATGATGTAATTGGCCATTAATGGGTGAAAACCTCTTTAAGGTATTGTATTCTATAGGGACATACCTCAGTGCCTAGAGAGCAAAGTAGCACATTACAGATGCAATTTTGTGTTTGTGTGTGTGTGTCTGTTTTGCTATATATATAGGCAAATAACATTCTATAGGTGAACAAAGAGAAAGATGAACAAACACCTGGTGATTGATAGGTAATACAAAAAGAAAATACTTTAAATGTGCTATGAGGTATATGGTGTGGGTCAAAAGTAGGTTTACAGTTGTTCATATGGAAACTAATACAATAATTAATAAATATCCTCCATGTTTCACATAAAACTGTAAACCTGCTTTTGCCTCCCCCCCCCATATATAACTCTCAGAAAAAAAATGAGGTTGGATTTTCCTTAATTTAGCACTTTAACATTTTAGTTATTTTTTTTAATAAAGCAAATACAAGGTGGGGCAAAAGTAGGTTTATACTTGTATTATTTTCCATATGAACAACTGTAAGACTACTTTTGCCCCACCTCATATATGGATAACTCTACTGAGTTGACTATAAGTTGCCAGCAAACTCAGCAGCCATTTTATATTTACTAGAAAATGATCATTGATTTCTGGAGCTGATTATTTATACTATGTAAAGATACAAACCCTATATATAGGTGCTCTCTTTTCACTTTTATTAAGCAAAAGAAAGTGAAGAAATCACTATAGTTTGCATTTTAACTTGGAATGCAAGACTAAATTACTGTATAACAGAGAAATCCCTACTATTTTGGATAGGGTAATACCATTCAGTTAATTATTCATATTATGTTAGAAGTAATTATTAGGATAGCAGAACCAGCATGCTACTCATTACCAACAGAAACAGTATAGTAATACCTTTTATGCTTTTATTTATTTCCAACAGAGTGTTTTAGTTTTTTTAAAGGAAATACAGCAGTGATTATTTAGCACAAAAAACCGTTCTACCAGTGGCCATTTACCATTTGTAAACCTTAGAAACTCCATGACTGCAGGTGCGCAGCCCCCTTTGCTTCTCCCTGTTTATATGAGTCTGTGTCATGTTTCCCTCACACTATCATTCACTCACCCTTTGTAAGAGAGGTAACAGTGAGAACATCCACATTGAAACTCCCTGTCTGGTAGCTGACTTTTTATTTTTGGATAAATTTGCAGTTTAGCCCTCCTGGTCAAATTGCAAATGAAGGTTTCTATGATGGATCATTGCTACAGAGGGCCATTTATGAATAGTATTGTTGTTATGGGAATAATAGATTAACTAAAAATACAGTAATGGATCTCATAATGCTTAAGAATGAGGGAAAAAGGAAAACAATACTATTAAGCTTTATTTATGGCCATTTTTATTTAGATATCCTATTTTGCCAACCCTTAATACTTAATTACAATACATGATGGCCTCATAACTTAATTAGTATAATATATACTACTTTCAATGAATATTAATTATTCTTTATAAAGTCCCTGTATATGACCATGATGTTACCATCAGTTCTGAACTCTCTACTGTTGGCTTTTAACTCAAACAAAATTTTTAAAATGCAATCTATTTTTATGCTTCTAAAACAAACAAGATTTTTCCAGCATCTGAAGTAGCTTCATTAAATTAATTTTCAAATTATGCAAAAGAACACAACCTGCACTAGAAAATCTTAATGAGAGGTCCAGACTTGAGAATTAAACCATTTGTTAATGTGTAAAGGAAAAGGAAAGAGAGAACAAAAAAATCTATATAAAACTGGAGATTTCAACTCCTTTCTGAAATTAAAAAGATGCATTCCAAGCTTAAAATCATACATTACAACTCACCATGTATATATACCCATTGTAAACTTAAAACAGATTTTAAGGATGACTTTAAAATATGAATATATTTACTTTTAGATACTTTAACATTTAATTTCCATTCCATTTATTTTTTGCCATAACATGTCACTCTGAACAATATTATGACTTTACATTTTGGTGAGAATCTTTGAAAATGCCTTCCTACCACCACATACAATGTTGCTACTTTTAACACTTGCAATTATAAATTTCCTTTGAATGCTACTAGAGACTACTTTAGAGGAACCTACTAATAAAGTGAAATAAAAGAAGGAATGATGTTAGTGTGTCTTTATGTAGAAAGTGTGACCATGACCTTCTTTAGGAGGAGGACTGAGTCATAGTCAACTTTCCAATCATAGTGTCAGGAGCATAGTAGGTCTGCTATGAATATGCCTGTGATGAATAGATGTCTTGTATTTCCTGACTAATTGCCCATACTAAGCTACCACATTGTGTCTGGATCAACCTTTTTGGATTTCCACTGAGTTTTTTTGAACAATGATAAAGGACTTGTCTATTGGCAAGGTGAAGGTAGTTAACCAAAGTAAGAAAAATTAAAATGGAGGGATGCTAAATAAGATTATAGCTAAAATAAAGCAACAACTGGGAATGAAAAGAGAAATTAAGTGAAAAAAATTGCAACACTCTCCAAAAGAGGGGACTGCTGAAATCTGGTTCAGAAACGAATTCTTTGAAATTTGACAATGTAAAATGGAACAGCCCTGATGCATGACACAAAGTTTCTTGTGAAGTTAATGCATAGAAACTCAAGTAGACTACAGCATGAAGTAAACTGGACAAGAAGATCTATTGTTATAATTTACCATCGGCTTTGTAAAATGTCTCAGTAAAAATAGAAGTGGAATTTTCTTTTCTTTGTTGATTGTAGTCAACAGACGTGGCTAAAGAATTTACAAAGAAATATAGTTCATGACTCTTCTATCTAGATATGGTTGCCATCTCAATAAAATTTTGCTCTTTATAATTTAAGCTTGCCAACATTATCTGCAGGTACTAGAATAGAAGCAAAGGTAGACAATGAGAAAGATGAAGGAGGGAAAAGGAAGGGGAATGTCCTTCCTTTTGTAACTGAATTGTAATTCAGTGTGAGGTTTAAAAGTCCTGAATACCTTGCTAAGAAATTTCCCCACTAATCTGTGGTGTAGAACTTCCTTCATGAAGTAGTGAGTTTTCTTGTCAATTGGAAATGCAAGTTGATATCCTAGATAAAGTAGAGATGAAATAAATTCTATAACAGAAGAAAATGTGAAACCCATAGAAAGGGAACGCTAAATCAAATAATATCCGTTCAGTATCATATCTGATAAAAAGATAAAATGAGGATGGCATTTAACTCAGACCATACCAGAAGCACACTGAGAACTTTTTCTTTTTTGTTTCACTTTATTTGTATTGTTGACACTATTACAGATGTCCATATTTTCTCTCCCTCTGCTCATTTCCACCCAACCCCTACCCCATCTTCCTTCTGTCCATCACCTTAATGATGTCTGTGTCTGTGTACCATGCATGTATGTTTTTGGCTAATCCCTTCACCTTCTTTCATCCAGTCCTAAAAGTATACTTTAGTAATAGGGAACATATAATTAAGAAAAGACTGGAAAGTGTAGCTTAAAATTTTAAGTGCTGTTTGATTACATTTAAAGCACGAAATCAGCAAAGATATTTGAATTTATTGATCCTGGGGAATATGAGTTCATTTATTTCTTCAAAATAAGAAAAGGACCAGGGAATGTGCTCACTTTGTGGAGAACACAGTACTTTACTCCTGACCTTTTAGCTGGCCCAGCCTATCTATCATTTGTACCTTGAATGACCAATAAAAACAAGATGCAAAGCAAAACAGAGTATATTCTCAGTTTATTTCTAATTCACAGCCACTTTCATTCTTAGCTGAGGATCTCTGTGTCTTTACTAATTTAGTTCTACTCTCTAAATTTAGGTTAATTAAATTCCATGATAATGAAAGAATTTGAAGAATTATTTAGCCTGTGTCAATATTAACTGAGAAATCCTAAAAAATTTGAAAGGGCAAGAAATGCCCTTTTCATCTGAATATTAAGGGAGCATAAATACTGTCTGAGAATAAACTCAATGTTAATTCATGAAAAAGTGTAAAATTGATTATGAACTGAGTTGTGAAAATTGCAAAATTTATTGGTCTGTAAAATCTAATGTATGTTGATTAAAATGTCATACAAGTTATTAATATTGTTGTCATTACTCAGAACTACATTTTACAATTACATTAAGGGCTTGTATATTATATAATGACAGACCTAATTCCTATTAAATCGTAATGTTCTAAATTGTTGATTCTTGTTATGTTGAATTACACCATTATGATGTCAAACCTTTCTCTTTGTTAAGCCTTGGGACTCTGCAAGATCCCTGCAATACAGTTCTCAAATTTAGTTTATATGAAATGCACTAGACTCTTGTTTAAGCTACCGATTCCCATTTCCTCCTCTAGTGATTTTAATTTAATTTATCTTTCATCAACATTTCAGGTTATTAGGATGTACATGATTCTTGAACCTTATTCTGAGAAATACTGACTCTAACTTGAGTAAGAAAAACAAAAGGCAAAGATCTAAACATTAAGGAATGTTATAATTAGAAAAACAATCTCTAAATTTAGAAGCCAACAACTGAAGAAGTATGAAACGCTGTCTATTGAGGTTCAGAAAGATTGTATTAGAACTCATATTTATTTCTGTTTTTACTTTAAAAAATAAAAGAAATAAATTCTAATAGTAATTACCAACCATGTCACCTCTGGTACTCTTGTTGAATCTCATTCTAGAGAGTCCCATGTAGTCGAAGAAGTATAAAAGATACTCCACTTGGTGGTTAAAGGTTTGGACTCCATAGCTTTGCCTCCTGTATTTGAATCCCAGCTACTGACATTAATGGGCAAGTGCATTGAGCTCCTTATGCCTCATTTTTCTCATTTATGAAGTAGAAATTATAATATCACCTATTCATGGAGTTGATATGAAGTCTACATAGGTTAATACATCTAAATTGTTTAGAACAATTTTTGGCATATAATGCATTCAAAAAATATGAGATTTTGATGTTTTTATTTCCTCTTCTTTTTAATAATTTTACTTTTATTATTACTATTATTTTTAGCATCATTTTCATTTTTAGGGGAGAATGGAAATTAAATAATGCTAAGGTGTTGAGAGTATTATGCTATTTGTTCATAATTAGTACATTGTAATACATATCAGACTAACTATGCCTGGTTAAAATAAGCAATTATGAACTAAACATTCTAGTGTGGGAGTGAGAGTGATTGGGAGTAAACCTTAATCAAATAAATAAAACCAAATATTAAAAGTAGGGTTAAACCTGAATTATTTAGTCTTAACTAAAATATCCCTTGCTAAATGGAAATACAGCTTTGAAATATTAATGCAAATAAATTTCAGGGTATATATAATAATATTGCATGCACAGGAAATAACAAGAAAATGGTAGAGTAGAATTTTTTATGAATCATAATTGGTCCTCTTGATTGGCACTTGATAAAAAATATCAAGAGAGCAGTTTAATTTTTAAAAAATTTATCAAGAAGTCTATTTAAAATTGTCATTTTAATTATTATTAACAATATAGCTTGCCCAAAATGTATATTCTATCTTTTTCTATTTATTAATGATTAATATAAAGATATTGCAACTAGGCAGCACTTAAAATAGTCACTTTATTTTTATTTTAATCTTTTAAATTTTATTTTTGTATAGCATTTATGTTGGTTATTAGTTATGAAATCACTACAGAAGTCTGCTCAAGTGTTTTTTAATGGATAGAATATTAGATTTCTTTAAAAAGTGTCTCTTCCACTAATTTAGAGCCCTGATAGTGTAGTAAACATCAGTAAAGTTAAAAAAAAAGAAGAGACCAGAAAAGCAGGAACAAAACAACAGAGTGTCAAAGCTATGGAAGACAAAATTAACAAGAAAGTAGGTCACCATTGTTGAGTACTGATGAGATATCACGTAATTCAAGGCCTAAAAATTGTCTGCTGAATTTGTAATGGAAGTCATTGGTGATTTTTGCACACGTAACTTCTTTATTGTTATGAAATTTTGTCCCTAGACAATTATAGACCCCTCATTAGACCATCTTTTGGTAGACAAAACTAGGAAAATTTCATAAATATAACCAGACTTAATCTGCTCAAGATGGTGGCATAGGTAAATGTGGTGCTTGAATCCTCCCACAACCATGTCAAATTTATGACTGAACTACAGAATAACCACCATTCAGAACCACCTGAAATGTAACTGAACAGAAGTCCTACAAAAAAATTACTGGAGAGAGGAATCTGCTTTTACACAGTCCTCAAATTCAAATGTTAATATCATCCAGAAACCATCTCACAGACACACCCAAAATGTTGTTTAACTAAATATCTCTGAAGTTGACATGTAAAATTGACCATCACAATCCTCATATAAATTATCCTAGTGTAATGAGAGTACAGAGAAAAGCATGCCAAAGAAAAGTAAGTGAGTGAGAGGAGAGGCTACTACCAGAAGGGGTCCAGCCCTAGGTCCTCTTTCATCATCAGCATGGTGGGACAAAAGTGAAACAGGAAATCACTTCCAAGGGGCTTATAAATCTAACAGTGACCTTCTGCCATGTAGCTCTGTTGTCCAATTACTGACTTATCCTTAGTAGTATTTTTTTCCTTTATTCTTCCAGCAATTTCTTTCTTCTCCCTCCTTTCCTACAATTAATATTGATGAGTACCTATTACATGGTAGACACTCTCCTGGTTCCTGGGAATAAAGCTAGAATAAAATAATGTTCCTGTGATTGTGGAGCTGAGCATTATAGGGTAGGAGTGGGATGGATAAATACTTAACCAAATAAATAGTTGTCATTTAAAATTAACAGATGTACCAGATAGTGATGAATGCTATGGAAATACATGAAGTAGAAAAGAGGCATAAGAAGTGTGTGTGTGATTTTTAACTATCATAGAAAAGGCCACACTATGTGGGGAGAGCCCTCATCAATGAATGCTCCTTTCTATTTAATTAACCAAGGGCAAAGGGACACAAAAATTAATCAAGGACAAAGCATATACTTTTATTTATAGTATTTTAAATTATACCACTGTAAAATATATCATGCTAATATATTTGAGCACAATCATGCTGCATTAATAGATTTAATGCTTTTAGGCACTGAAGAACTTCAGTGATTTATAATTATACTATTATTATGCTTTCTTCATTTCCAATGTCTTAAAACAATAGCAAGTGCCATATATTTTATGCCTTGTAGATTTAATAGAAAACAATCTACATTACTTAATCATTTGTCTTCTATGGTTTATTTCCCATTTCTTCTCTCTTTTGTCTGCTCAAAGAGGTGTCATTAACTAATCTCTTTAACTCGATAAACAAAATGATTTATTTGCAGTGTAAATGTTTTAAAACTTGAGAAAAAAAAAAGCATCTAGAGTCATTTAAGGAAGTCCTGAAGATATGTAAAAACTGAAGTGCTGCTAGCAAACAGGTGGAAGATTTGAATATTCCAACAGTAAATATTAGAATGCTTCTCTAATGGGGATTCAGTTCACAGTAGCTATCCTCAGAGCTGCTTGTCTTAGGTCCCAGTTATCCCCACGTTTCCTCATGAGAAAGGGTCTTCTTGGACACTACTGTTTTCCAGTTTTAATTTGAAATCTTTTTTGAAAAATATTAACTAATAGTATGCATTACCAAGTGCTTATAAATTCATTTTTATGCATCATACTTTCTTCTCATGTATCATTCCTGATATATAGTTATTATAAGGCACATAAATATTATATTTATTATAACTATAAGTTACTTTTCAGCTAAAATGTTCAAATCTTAATAACTTAGCAAAAAGATAGCATACTTACATATTATTTAGTTGCACCCACTTTCTAAATGTTTCAAGATTGTAAAGAAAGAGCTTAGGGGTAGCCAACCAAGACAAAGGATCCTACTGGCATTCCTTTAAAACACAGGTGGCAAACACAAAGCCCACGGGCCAAATCTGGCCCTCCACCTTGTTTTATCCAGCCTGGTACCTTGTTTCTACTGAGCAGCAGCACCAAGCTCCTTGCCCCAAGTTAAGGTGTAGTTACATTTATACAGTCCTAAAATTACATCCGGTCCTTTGAAGACTACTGCAAGGCTGATGTTGCCCCCAGTGAAAATGAGTTTGACACCCATGCTTTAAAATCTCAAAAATGAGGAAGATCACAAATTCCAAATAAAATAACAAGGAAGAATTCTTAAAATCCTTAAAAATATTCCCAGTTTATATAAAAAGATAGCTATACTTGTGGATTATCAGATTATAGTGTGCTCCAAATATTTCTATTAGTTAAGTTCATAGTAGAACTTGATTGATTAGGGCTGGACTGTCTACATCATAACAAAATTATCTGTTCCTAGGAAAGGGATTAATTCTTGCTGGATATGTGAAACATTTCTATTGTAGTTTTGCATAAAAACAAGTATACAAACACAGAAATGTCTACACTCACACAGTTTTCTGTCTTTACTAACACAGATTATGATTCTATTTTTTTCATCAACATAACTTTATTATTCAAGGAAAATCTTACCCAGGAAGATAAAAGTTGTGATAATCTTAATTATTTCAGGAACTTCTGGGAAAACACATTAAAATGAACATCAGGCTGTACAAGTTACTGATAGCACCAAATGATTGTTTATTTTTTTAATTTCTTTGAACCCTCATATTGAAACCCTCCTTTTACTTTGTTTATGGATCCTAAACTAGTATACCAGAATCCTTGCCCCATGTAAATTTAGCCCCTACATGGAAAGAGCCACCTAAGCCAGATCCCCAAACTTCATAAATATCTTTACCTTGGCTTCCTACCAGAGACATTTCTAAATGTCTCTGAAGGATGGATGGGATTTGCTTTAGTAGGTAAAAATAAACTCACTTTTGTCATATGAGCTACTAATTGGCAGGAATAAATTAGAATTATTTGTTTGCTCATTAACAACTTGCTTTAACTTCAGATGTTCTTTTTCTCATCACTCCCCCCCCATTTTAAATGAGATATCATTGACATCTAACATTATATAAGGTTAAGGTGTACAACATAATGGTTTGGTGTATGTATATATTGTGTATGGAGGAAGTGCTGTCGCTGATCGAGTGTGTCAAAAGTGGTTTGTAAAGTTTCATGCTGGAGATTTTGCTGGATGATAGTCCACAATAGGGTAGACTAGTTGAAGTTGATAGCAATCAAATGGAGACATTAATTGAGAACAATCAATGTTATACTACTGCATGGAAGATAGCCGACATATTCAAAATATCCAAATCAAAGTTATTAGTGTAAATGAAAAATGTATCTTTTATTTTACAGAAAAAAACACATGAACTTTTTGGCCAACCCAATATATATGTATGTATTTTTGAGAAATGGATTGGTATGGTAAAAATACTACTATCAGATGATTAATGTAACCTTGATATGAAGGATGAATTGGAGAAGGAAGAATTTACAGGAAAGAATAGAAGTTTATTAAATGTGTACAAGTGATAACTAAAATTTTTAAATTTTAGAAATGCATTAACTCATACAAAAGACTCCTGAAGAAGTGTTCTAATATTTATTTTCTCAAAAATATTTCTATAATTTTAACTGAAGTCATATTCTTTAGATTATTTATAATAGGGTTTAATGAATTTTTTTTTCTGTAAAGGGCTCAATAGTAAATATTTTAGGTCTTGTGACCCACATATAATATCTATCATGTATTCTTTGGGGGTTTTTTTGTGTGTTATAATCCCTTAAAAATGTGAAAATCATACTTTTTGGCAGTACAAAACAGGTAACGTTCCAGATTTGGACATATGGCTACAGTTTGCCATTCTCTAATTTATAGTCTTACATTTAGTTTAGTTTTGTATTAACAATCTGCATATATTTATAGAGAAGCTTTACAGTCAGAGCATCTTCTAAATGCTAATGATCATGATAATAACAATATCTAACATATATTGAACACTAAAGTGTACCATGCACCTTTCAAGGAATTTAACATTTCTGTAAGTTAGCTCCACAATGGCCTAAATTGTAGGAACTCAAAAGTCTAAATGAGCCTTAGAAAGATTAAGGAACTTCCATAATGGGGGGAGCCAAAGATTAAACCCAGGTCTTTGGGCAATAAATTCTGTACCACTAGCCTACAAAAAAGAGTAGAAACCACTGCTTTCCTTCATGTGACCTGTGTATTCTGTAAGAGGAAACAAATACCAACAGAACTGCTTTAATTAGCCAAAAAGCTAGAAATGCAGTTGTACAGGTGCACTTTATATTATGTGGGGAGGATGAAATTTAGTCATTCTAATAGCTTAGCTTTCTCAGTCTAGCCCCAGTTTCTAGCTGGATAAAATGTGGAATCATTAAAATTTGCTGAGATTCCATTACATAACCTTTGACATGCACACTATTATTTAAGATATTCTTTAGTACAAGTCACTGGCTCTTTACTTCTTCATGGACATAATAAAAGATAATGGTCTCATATGGTGGGTTAGCTCCAAAATTCACCTGACATTCTTCTAAGGAAACAGAGTCTGAGACAAGCAGAATTCAGCCCATAACTGAGAGAGAGAAAGAGAGATAGATAGATAGAGATAGAGATAGAGATAGAGATAGAGATAGAGATAGAGATAGAGATAGAGATAGATAGAGATAGATAGATAGATAGATAGATAGAGATGATAGAGATAGAGATAGAGATAGAGATAGAGATAGAGATAGAGATAGAGATAGAGATAGAGATAGAGATAGAGATAGATAGAGATAGAGATAGAGGGAGAGAGAGAGAGAGAGAGAGAGAGAGAGAGAGAGAGAGAGAGAGAGAGACGGAGATCAAGAGAAAGGCCAGAAGGTGCCTAGCTTTGGAAGGCTTCATTCCTGGTCCAGATTTCATTCTCAAAATTTATTCATTTGTTCCAAACCAGCCCATTTGGTTGGATGTCACTTGTCTTAGAAAAGTTGGCATCACAAGAGAGGTGGAAAAAACCTGGAACATCACCAGGGCAAAAAAGTGCAGTGCCTATTTGTAAAATTTTAAGTCTTTTTTGTGGCAAGGAATGTGGTAATGGAAAAGAGGAGTAGGACAGAGCTGAAGGTGCTCACTCATACTATGTGTATTCCTCCATTTTAGCAAAAACTTTCAGAAAACCACTTTAATCAAAATAATTAACTACCTTCCTAATACCAGGGGTAATTTTAGAAAAACAGTTCCATTTAACTTCAGATTGAGTGGTGATTTTCTTATTCCTTCTCTTTCAGTGCATGTGTGGTGTATGTGTGAGACACAGGTGTGGGCAAAAGTAGGTTTATAGTTGTGAGTATGTGGAACTGTCTAGTCTTATATTATTATTTTAATTATTGCATTATTTTACATACAACTATAATCCTACTTTTGACCACCCCATATATGTACATATATAACATTTCAGAGCTGTAATATAGCACATTAGATAAAACAATTTTTTAAGAAATCATCAGCCTCTCCCATAAATCCCATCATGAAGGTGTACTATGAGTTGATGATCAGTTATGACTATTCACATTTTGCTAACACTTAAAGAAATGAATCATTTGCAAGGTATAGTTTTCTAGCATAAAACATGGTTTCCTATCCTTTATAGCAGAGTATTACCATTTTATAAGAAAAATTTATGTATATGTGAGTGTCATTGTTATGAAAATAGGCCATACATGTGTACCTACGGGTTTAGAAATGCCATTATCAATAAACCAAGTTCACTAAACAGATTTCTGTAGGTGGATCTTTGAGCAATTCTAACATCTTTCTTACAAGCTATAAATGTAATGAACTTAGAGGTAATTTTTTTTTTAATCTAAAGAAAAGTCTTTGATGAGCTGAAGGGATTATACTGTTTACAACTGCCAACTACTTGGAATTGTACAAACCTAATAGATGGACTGTATGTTTTAATCCATTTTTATTTTATTCTCAGATTTTTTAATAAGTGAAAGCTTATTTGTAATAAATGAAATTCAAGAGCATGTGAATTCTGAAGGACATGGAGATATCCTGTTACAGAGAGAGACTTGAGTCAGGAGGCCACCCTTTCCAACCACAGTTCTTGTCTCCCCACAAGAGACAAATTCAATCAGGAGATGACACGTATGGTGGAAATGAGACATCAAGTTTGTGAAATGCACATAAGCACAAAGCTGCAAGCAGGCACCTGGCTAGTCTAAACGCTCCATGTATAGAGGAAATAAAGTTGTTAGTTTATGCTGTACACTTGAGCTGAGGATACAGGTGGGCACACAGCTAATATGAGTGCACTGACTATTGGGGTCCAGTGGTTATACACTTTAGTCAGCTTCTAGGTACCCCTCCTGCTTCCACTTCTAAATCTGAGGAATAATGTACAACTACAAAGGTTTCTTTCTCAGTTGGTAAAGGGTCTTTGTCTTAGTGAAATTGTTACAGAGGCCCCCTTTCCTAGCATAGAATCCCAAGGAACCACCTCCTCCTGTGCTATTACTGCTTGTGAAGTTCAGGACACCTGGCAATCTTAGTGAGATTGTGACAATAACTTACAGAAGCACCCCCCACCCCCTTCTCAGCACAGTCTCAAGGACCCCTTCTGTGCTATTTTTGCCTGGTGTCTTAGGACACCTGGCGATCATATCAAACTGAGCCCAGGACTGTTGAGTTAATTGGTGAGACACATCTCCCTTCTGCTTCTAGCCTTCTATATTAAGTTCTTTGTTAGATTGTAATGGTGAGGGCCCTGCTTTATGTCTCCTCTGGCCACTTATTCCAGGTTGATACCTAACAGTTCTAACCCATTTGCTTAGGTCTGTATGAATGACATTCTTCATATATGCATTTAATATTCATTCAATTATTATACTGTATGCATTTAAAATTTATAATCTAAGAGACCTTATTGGATATAAAAACATATAAAACAATATTTTAATTTTTTTAAAGATTTTATTTGTTTATTTTTAGAGAGGGAAGGGAGAGGGAAAGAGAGGGAGAGAAACATCAGTGTGCGGTTGCTGGGGGCCGTGGCCTGCAACCCAGGCATGTGCCCTGACTGGGAATTGAACCTGCGATGCCTGGTTCGCAGCCTGCGCTCAATCCACTGAGCTATGCCAGCCAGGGCCACAATATTTTAATTTTTAATTTTATTATTATAAATTAAAATTTCAAACTGCCTTCAATAGTGAAGTTTTCCCCTATCTGGATAAGAGATGTCTGCCATGTGAATAATATTTTTTGTTTGTTTGCTTTGAGAGGAGGGAGTGGGTGTTGAAATATTAGCTTTGATGGATATTATAAGTTAACACTAAGAAATATCTTAATAGATAATAATGGTTATGTTCTGATGATTCTGGCAAAAAGATAATTGAACACTGTCCACTTATTTTAGCTGCTTTAAAGCCATTGAAGATGACTTACTATTTTTCTGGAAAATCAATAGCTAGGGACAGCACTTACCTTTTGCCATTTCCACTCACCATGGGGAGCCTGTGAGACCACGAGACAGAATGGATTCTACGAACATCTTTAGACTAATAACTTTCAACATCTTTCTGACATTCCTTTTCTTTGCTCATCCATGCTGATGTGTGAAAGCTCGATCTCACCTATGGTTTTGTTGGTTAAACTGACTTAGAGAAAATTGAAACACACACACTAAGAGTGAAAATTCTCCAATTGTAGACATTTGCTGAGGACGTGCAGACCTCTACACATCAGCAATGTGTTTCATATCAGTTGAAGATAACTTGTTTTGAATTTCTTCTTTTTCTTATGATAAAATGGTAATGGTGGAAAGGGCATTCCATGTAGGATGGTTGGACTTTTCTAGTTTTTAAAATCAGAATATTGTTTAGATTTCAAATAGGACACATACAGTCTACTATCATTTTATTTACTTAAATGAAGACTATGAAACATATGTAGATATGACATAACCATTTTTACTCTTTCTATAATTTCCCATTTTACTCCACTATAATATTTTATATAAATGTGAAATTATCTAGTTTTATGATTGAATTAAATTATATCATAGCTTAAAGAACCACTAAATTGTTCACAAGCAAGAAAGCATGTAATGAATTTTAATTTTATAAGATTATACATCTGCCCTGGCTAATGTGCTGCAGTTGGCTGGAGTGTCCTCCCATAAACCAAAGGGCTGCAGGTTCAATCCCTGGTCAGAGCATATACTTAGGTTGCAGATTCTGTCCTCCAGGTCGAGGCGTGTACCAGAAGCATCCAACTGATATGTCTCTCTCTCTTGCTCACTCTCTCCCTCCCCTCTTCCTTTTTCTCTAAAAGCAACTCAAAAAGCAATGAAAAAATGCCCTGAGGTGAAAATTAAAAAATCATTGTACATGTGTAACTTATGGTGTATGATTTTATTAACCAAGGTCACCCCAATAAATTTAAACAATTGTTTTTTAAAAGATGTTATAAGAACTGCTGAGATTACAAATTTCCTTACCACATATAAGTACCAATTATGATCCTTATATCAATTTTTATTTTATTCAAGATTAACCAATTAAGGAAAACAGTATATCATATAGTAGAGAATTTTTAAAATGATAACATTTGTTATGATAATATTCACATATTAATATGTCAATACATTTAATGGCATTAATATGCTGTTGTACACAACAGTTGAGGAAGTGCTATCTTTAATTATATATTTATGTTCTTATTTTTTATATTATCTGTTTCTATTCTCAAGCAATTGTATTAACATTAACTTGAATAAAACCTTAACACCAATCAACTCTATTCTGAATTGTAATAATTAAGTATTACCAAGTCATATTATTGCTGAGTTCATTCTTATTTACTAGTTGAATTTACTCTATTGGGCTAGATTAAAGTATTGAGTTTCTATTTTATTGCATTCATTTGTGGATATATACATGCTAATGGATAGCTATAATTTTCTGTTTTATATACTTTCTTAGTATTTACATATAGTTGTATAAACTAATATAAGTGATTGAAGAGGTTCTGAATGTGATAGGAGAGTTGAGAAATTTTAATATTGGTTTCTTTATTTTATTTTCTTTCTTTTTTTTTCATGTCAGACAGGTAATGTGCCCATGTCGTAACAAGGTTTGTGGGAGGCACATGTCACACAAGAGTGTGGACACCCAATCATCACACTTATGAACTACAAAAGGATCATGGTTGCTTTATTTTATTTTCTTATTTAATGACTTAATTATATTTCTATCCTTTGTGCTGTATGAACTGTAATTATCTCTAATGCCTGCCCTGCTATTCTGGTTATAATATTATTATCTGTTTATTTTCTCCCTTCCAGGTTTTGAAAATTTACTTTTATTGTTAATAGATTTGTAGAAAGTAAAATTAAAAATCCTATGGAACTGTCACTTAAACAAGAGGATTATTTTTAATTAAAAAGCTTCTTATTATAATGCCATCATCAAAAAAAGATGCATTACAGATTTTGAAAACCATAGAAGTGAGCCAAGGTCTCACAATTAATTGATCTGACATGTTAACATGAATACTCTTAGCACTGACCCCAATTTCTTTTTTGGAAGGTTGGTTTTATAGTTTCTTCAGCACTTGCCCAACAACCATATGCCTCTGGCCAGTTAATCATTGGTTAATCCAAGGATGTAACATAATTTATCTTCTGATTGTTCACAAGCAAGGAAAGGGCATAAAGTTTGGTCCACTTCAGATTGGCTCATGCTGTGGACTCAGCATTTGGTGGATTTTACCCATAAGTGTGGAGGATGAAATTAAAGTGTCATCTCACAATACTGTTCTCTCATTTAGTTCAGCTAACTCTCCTCAGTACCTTAGAGGGCTAAGGAAGAAAGTCATAACCTAGCTTACTATGTCAAAACACAATGTATTCTTCACAGGGACCTAACTGGCAAATGTATATTCGGCCAAGACTATGTATCTGAGATTGGCTTGTAAAATATGGAGGTTTTCCTGCCTTCTGATATTTAAATACCTTGTTACTAATATTTAATAGTTATCCTAGATATTTACAATATTCCAAATGAAGAGCTAGAACATAAAATAATAATTTATGCAATTTTATACTCAATATTTAGCACTTGTCATTGATGTTCATTAGTTGATTTTTGATATACAAACCCTTCAAGTTTAAAGTCAAGCTGCATTTGTCAATGAGTATCTTTTGAGTACTATGGTTGTCTTAATTGTTGAATTAATATAACTAACTAAACAAAAAGTATATTATTTTGAGAAAATATAGACCAAATATAAAAATAATCAAAATACAAATTTATGCAATAACTCTTGATTAATTTAGTGTGAAACTTTTCTGTTTTGAAAGAAAAATCACAAAGTTTGAACTTTCTCTCAAAATGTTAATGCATCAATATCTATATTGCACAACTTCACCAAGAATATGCTGGTTCCTGCAACCTAAAAAGTGTTGTGATGCATCTATAGGATTACCTTACCCTCTCTGCCCCTGCTTGATAACAGCAGCTCCACCTGCTAAAATTATTTAAAATTTAAAATTAAAAAAAAGTGTTTAAAGGCCCTGGCTGGTGTGGCTCAGTGGATTTGGTGCTGGCCTGCAAAGCAAGGGGTCACTGTTTCCATTCATAGGCAGGGCACATGCCTGGTTTGACTCGAGTGCCAGGTCCCCAGTAGGGGGCACTCAAAAAGCAACCACTCGCATTGATGTTTCCCTCTCTCTCTCTCTCTCATGCCCCCTCTAAAAATAAAATTAAAAAATAAGTAAGTACATAAATAAGTAAGTAAATAAATAAATAAAATATTAAAGACCTTTTTAAAACACATTTAAAATAACTAAACTTTTAAAGTAAATTATAATTTAACTATTCCTTCCTGTATGCTTAAATTTTCATGTGATCTTTTCAACTTTCTGACTTAAAACATTAACATTAACCTTCTTAGCAAACTTGCCTTTCAGTGATTTTTCTGACACACACACATACATACACACATGTATTGGCTTCATTTTTGTTCTTTTGTTTTTCTGTTGTTGAAAATTGTAAGTTTATCTTCATGTATATGGGCATGCATAAAAGTTTTTAGATTGATTGGTGAACTTAGCCTGAGAATTAAGTTTTAGATTGGTTTTCCTCAGTAGTACCTAAGGACTGAATAACTGGCCTGCTATGAGGAAATGGGCCATTAATGTAGTTAAAAAAGCACAATACAAATATATCCAATGGCCACATAGAGACATTACAAATGTCTAGAAGCCTGCTGCTCCTCAGGCTCTAAGGCTGTCAAGTCAGTCTCAATTTCGAAGGAAAGAGAGACCTTGGTATTCTCCCCACATTAGTTCACTGGAGACCTTAGAAAATTCAGTCTCAATAAAATGAGATAAGTTTAAGGTATATTGGAAACTGTCAGAGATAGACTATATGAGGTTGTTAAAATGATTTATTTCAGTTAATAAGTACAGTATTTTATTTATTTGGTTTACTTTCTTATGTAAATTAAGGTTAGGGGATAACTATATTCTTGCCAGAGGTAATATTATTTACAACTTTTATATTTGTGTAAACTGAAGTTAATAAAAAGATATTTTAGTGTCACTTTTTACCACAAGGGGCTTTTTCAAAATCTTCAGGTACTGGATAATACTTTGCATTGGCTTATGGATCTATTTTTTCATTTAAAAAGTTAAAATTTTAATCTGATGCCTAATAGATATGAAAACAGCCCTGGCTGGTGTAGCTCAGTGGATTGAGTGCAGGCCTGCGAACCAAAGTTGCTGGTTTGATTCCCAGTCAGGGCACATGCCTGGGTTTTGGACCAGGTCCCCAATGGAGAATGTGCAAGGGGCAACCACACATTAATATTTCTCTCCCTCTCTTTCTTCCTCCCTCCCCCCCCAACAATAAATAAATAAAATCTAAAAAAAAAGATATGAAAACATATCTGTGAATGTGTTCATGTTGTGATCACAGAGCTCATGTTCAATTTTCCATTTAAAATATACCTTAGGGTTGGTGATATGCTTTTCCTTAGAATTCCAATGAAATCATTAGAGAAGTATAAGAGTTGTAAGTAATTTTTATCAGTTTTACAATGTCAGGATATTTTTATACATCCCCATCCAATTATTTATTTCCTGAGCTTGTCTACTAGCTAATCTGAATATACCTGTTATATTTTAGATTTACTATTTTACAAAACATTGCTGGCCAATGATATGTTCTGTAAGGAATAAATATGCCTTTTAAACTTCATGTCCTTTTGCTTTTGATTTTTTTCTTTCAAACCACAATCATTTCATATCTGTGACTTTAGACTTAAAGCATACTTTGAAATTTCACATTGGATGTATTTCTTAGAGGGTAAATTTCTTAATTTCAGTGCTGTGTCTCTGGAATATGTTCACTATTTCAAACTAAATCTTATATTTATGGCAACTAGATAAATTTGAAAATATGATTATTAGAAATATATTAGAGTGAGAGTTTGATTTAAACTCAGGGCCCTAGAATAATTGGCAAATATCCCATATTTACATATATCCTTATCAAATTTGGACATATGGGAATTTTATTTTGTAAATTACTCTGAGTATCCCTTTATAAGTATATACAAAAAATAAATTATGGAGATGACTGTACTTGAACAATGATAAAAAGTAAAAAAAACAAATAAATAAATAAATTCTACAGGATAAATTATCTAAGATCTGTGTTTCTCAATCTTCTATTTTTATTAACCACCAGAGGAATCTTTTTTTAATCATCCCAATACTTGTGAAATTAAAAAGCTGAAAATATACTGCTGTATCACAGACATACAGTATATATCTGTTTATATAATGTGGTTCTCTGGATGGCCACAAACCATTCTAATATCTAAGATTTCTTTCCCCAGGAGCCAACGTGATTCCTTTGTGAATGAGGTTGTCCTCATTGGGAATACATGTCCTTCACTATCTCTCAAGAGATTTCTTTTTTTAATTAATGTCGGCTTGATAGATTTACCCATTGAGGGATTGCTGCAGATAAATTGCTGCAGGTAAAATAGAACCTAGCCCTAGACCTTTAGAAATTTATTATTTCTAGACATGCTGCTGCTGTATTAAATAAAATAAAGTAGCATAGCTACAAGTGCAAAGTAAGATGGTTCAGAAAAACATTGAAGAACAAATGACCGTCATTTTAGGAGAGAGTTAAAGCTTCCTGAAATATGAGAGTCTGGAGTTGGATTTCAAAGTACATGATAGCTCAAAATTATTGATGATAGTAGTCCTCATGGGAGGAGGAATAGGAAATAAAATGCCCTAATAATTAAGTAGGATATAACATTAAGCACATTGGCAGGAGTGTAAGAGAAATCAGTGTGTAGAGTAAGAGATCTAATTGATGGCTAATCTTAAATGCTAAGTAGAGTGTTTTATATATACTACATGAGCTAAATATCTAGGCCTAATAAGTGAACAATGTTATGTTTTTTTTTTTTTTTGAGCCTTGACCTAATTGGAAATTGCTTTGGTGGGAAATAAATATAGCTGTGGTACATTGACTTGGGTATGCATAAGTATGTATATGGAGTGAAGACAGGTACTGGGGGAAGGAATGGGAGTACAAAGAAATATACATATCTTCATCACAGAAGAAACATTTAGCCCCTAATTAAACTATCAGATCATCGTTTATGAGACAAAAGATACAACTATCTTAAATATAACATTAGTTAAAAAAAAGAACTAGGAAAGCCACATCTGTAATTTTCAGTTATTTTTATTTTTATTATTATTTAATGCTCACCCACAAGCATGCTTATTGACTTTAGAGATGGGGGAAGGGAGAGAGAGAAAGAGGCAGAGAAATACTGATGGATCAGTAGCCTCTAGTACAGGCCCTACCAGGACACTCTTATGGGAGCTCCAACAAGGAACCAAACCCACTACATGGATATGTGCCCTGACCAGGAATCAAACCCATGACCTTTCAGTTTATGGGATGACTCTCCAACCAAGAGAGCCACACCAACCAGGGCTAATTTTTAATTATTTTAATATGGGCAAGTTTAAAAATATTTTAATTTAGAAATCCAATTAAAATTTTAGGGAAGTTTTGAGTACTAATTCTTTCAAACTTGCTAAATTTTAAGCATGATTTCATTAATATATCTTATTCTGTCTCGATACAAACTCAAAATAAAATTTTTACAGATTTATTTCATTTTTTTACTTTGATCCCCCATGAGTACATTCTGAAGTAACTTTTAAACTTATACTGTTGGCATTGGCTTATCTATTATTAGTGTATTAAAACAAGGAGTTGAATTAGTAAAAAGAAAAATCAGTTAAATGCGAAATTATGTTTGTTTTAAAATTTAAAATACCCTTACTATTGAATAGAGAAAATATTATCATAACTACATTAAAAGTGAACACTTATTAAAAACTTTCTCTGTTCAAAGTATTTAATATGTGTTATCTCCCTGAATCTTTACAACTGTCTTACTAGGGAGAACTAGTCTTATCCTTCTTTTAGAAATGAGAGACAACCTAATATCAGACTTTAATTGACCTGCCCAAGGACACAGCTAGTACATAAGTGGAGGAGACAAGAATTTAATTCATTCCCTCTGGCTTCCTTGAACACACACTTACATTAGAGTCCGGTTTTATAAAATAGAGGATAATTGAGTTTTTTCTCTAAAATGTAATTTTTGAGAGAATGATATTTTTAAAATAAAAATCTAATGTCACTTTCCTACTGGTAATGATTTAGAGGCATTTATTGCTGACAAGATAAATCTAAGCTCCTTAAACTTTCATACAAGGTCTTGTGTGTTCTAATCCTACCTATTTCTTTAGCTATACATTCTCCTGCTAAAACACTGTAAGTCTTCCCATTGCTAGTAGGTTTTACCATAGAAACACTGAAGTATTTTCAGTTCCTTGAACATGACATGGTTTTCCTTATATTCTCAGTGCCCAGAATAGCTTTCCCCCACATATTGTCTGTCTAAATATTCCTAATCAGTCTTCAAAACTATTTCAGATATCACTTCTCTAAAATTTTCCCTGAACCAGACCCCACCCAGGCATTTAATCTCTTCTTCTTATTCCCCATATATCACTTCCTAATGAATTATATCAATAGATATTGTTACCTCAGACATGTATACACCTTCATGAATCCTCTTAATAATAGTTTCATGCTATTCTTTCTTTATTTATACTCTCAGTATGTACAGCACTGTCTGAGCATATTGTAGAAACAATCATATTGGTTGTATTGAGTATTAATTTTGAAAATGTTTATGGTTCTTTTAAAAACAAAAAATATATATATACTTCTATTTTAATGTCTTATTTTTGCTTGAGATTACTACTATGTTCTTCTGAATAACAACCTACAAGTTTCAAACCTTTTGATATAAAGGTGCTTCATAGTAGAAGTTGAAAGCACCTATGCATCCCTAAGTTCATAGCAGCATTATTTACAATAGCCTAGTGCTGGAAACAGCCTAAGTGCCCATCAGCAAAAAAGTGGATGAAAAAAGGTGGCATATTTACATAATGGAATACTGTGTAGCAGAAAGTAAGAAGGAACTCCTACCTTTCACGTTGGGAACCTCCCTGCCTGGTTTTAGGAGCTGTAACCTGCCCCCCACCCTCCACGGCTAAGGCTGAGTATCGACCTTTGGATCAGAAGCCACTGAGGAAACAAAGCTTATCTCCCTGGCAGGGACACTGCTTCTGCTCCTTTTTGCATAACTGGGCCCCAATGCTTGGGTAAGTTAGCCAATGACGGGTAAGATTTCCCAAGGGGGGACTACCTAAGACAGGCACAATCACATGGAGGCCCCAGGGAAGGACTTGGGGGGCTATGGAGAAAGGGGGTATTGGACCCTCACCCCTCAGCTTTGAAAAAGCCTGAGTCCTCTTTCTGTCTGTGAGAAGTCTCCTAATCTCTTGGCTGCCGTGCTTCCTCTGCCTGACTTAATCCTGAAATAATGACAGAGGGCAGTACAGCCCTGTGCTGGAAAGGGCAGGTTCCCTGGGTGATTAGACCTGAAAAAGAATACATAAACTCCTGTGAAACCTGTTTTGCTAAGAATGCTCTTATTAAATGATAAAGACCCAGGCAGGAAATGAGTTTGGTCCCTTAAGTTTTGTAGCCTTTTAGGTGACAGACCCTGACTCAGAATGAGCCCTTATATTTCTTTGTATGCTATCTATCATTTGATCCTTACTGCCTGACAATGATTAATGAGCCTTACCTGTATTCCTGTGCAAACAAACCCAATAAAAGACCTGTGAAGGCAAGGGTTGGCACGCTCTTCTCTTGAGAGAGTTGCCAGGCCACTCTAAGGCATCCTTCCCTTGAGAGGGTAGCCGTGCCGTCCCTTTTCCTCCTCAGGACTAGGTAGTTCGTGTGAATGTCTCATGTCTCATCCATAACGCCATGGACACTGCAGGCTGGTGTCTGGGTAACCTTCACAACAGCATGGATGCAAATGGAGAGTATTATGCTAAGTGAAATAAGCCGGGCAGTGAAAGACAAATAACATACGATCTCACCTATAAGTGGAACCTAATCAACAAAACAAACAAATGAGCAAAAAAGAACCAAATACATTGAAATAAAGAACAAACTGACAATGAGCAGAGGGGAAGGGGTACGGGATTACCAGGGAAAGAAGAAGAAGGGTCAAGTCAAGGCACATGTACAAAGGACAAGGCACATGGACAAGGACAATGAGAGAAGAATGTTCTTAGGCATGGGGGTTGGATAGTGCAGGGGAGAGCAATGGGGGGAAAATGTGGACAGCTGTAACTGAACAACAATAAAAAATATTAAAATGGAAAAATATGTATCTAACCTTTTCACACAATAAGTTCAGCTTTATCAATTGATTCATACTTGCATATTGTTTTCTAATTTATAAATCTCAGGTTATTTCAATATCTTACTGTACAGGTCTTGATGAATATACTTGATTTATTTCTTGATATCCCATTCTTTAACAAACATTCTTTGTTTTGGATAAAGACATCAATGTTGTAGGTAGCCATCCACTTGCACCCTCACTAGACATCATGTTCTGGGGAAGTCCTGCAAAAGAGAAGAAATCTGAAAGTTATTGAGCGTCCTCCTTGTGCCAAACACAATGTTAGGAGATTTTCATGTGTGAGATAATATGGACTATGGGTAAGAACACAACTTTTGGCTCAGACAGTCTAACTCCCACTTTCATAATTCCCTATCATTGTTACCTTAGACAAGCTATTCCCCTAGTCCTCAGTTTTCTCATCATCAAAATGAGGGTAATAGTAGTATCCTCTTCATAAATTTTTTGTGAGAATTACACGATAGCTCTCTGACAAACTCTTCATAATAAAGGCATGAGATGCATCAGTGACTGCCATTGTGATTGTCACCATCAAAAAAGATTATGATCATCAATAATACAAATTACTTTGTCTGATTTAATTGTGAAGTTGCTTGAAAGCAGGCTATTACATTTAATTCTAAGCATCATCATGGAGGAAATTTTTTTTAACCCTCACCCAAGCACATTTTCTCATTGCCTTTAGAGAGAGTGGAAAGGAGAGAAAGAAAAATTGATGTGAGAGAGGAATGTTGATTGGCTAGTTGTCTTCCACACACACCCAGACCAGGGATCAAACACACAACCTACATATGTGCCCTGACAGGGAATGAAACTCACAATCTTTTGGTTATGGGGTAACACTCCAATCGACTGAGCCACGCGAGCCAGGGCAAAATATTTTCATTAATCTTTATAGCCCTTGTGTAATAAGGCACATGGTGCTTATTATGACCACCCTCACTTCTTATACCATCTGCAAGTTTGGGGGTCCCTAACATTATCTTCATGCTTGATAATGCACTATAAGGATTGGCAGAACTCACTGAAAGCTGTTATGCTTATGATTGTGATTTATTATAGCAAAAGGATATAGACTAAAGTCATCCAAGGGAAAAAGCACTTGGAACAGAAACCAGGGTAGTTCCAGTTGTAAAGCTGCCAGTTGCCTCTCCCAGTGGAGTTATATACCATGCTAATTTCTCCCAGCAATGGTGTATAACAATATATTTGGAGTATTGCCAACCAAGGAAGCGCACCCAAGCCTTGAGGTCCAGGGTTGTTATACGGGCCTGATGACATATCTACAACCATAGATATGGTTGACTGCCTGAAGTTTCTAGCCCCACTTGAATCTGAACTGATATTACATGGCTCAAAGCTCCCACCATAAATCCCACTGTAGCATAGGCTACCCAGTGCCATCCAAAGGTCCCAAATATAAAAAGATATTCTTTAGACAGGACATTCCAAGACTTAGAGATGACCTTGTAGGAACTGAGAGCAAAAACAAGACCTCTCTTTCAGGCAAGATTAATACTTTACTGCACACTGTTGAAAAATAACTTTGAATTAATGAAACAGACTTTTGAGTCCAGACAAGCAAAAGGAGAAAGGGAATCAGATCTCCCAAGGCTTAACACTGACTTCAGGCTCCACTGATCTTGATGTTGAGAGATTATAACAGGAGATAGAATAGAGCAGTGAATCCCAGAATCCCTGCTAGTGAGTTATGTTTAATGCTATGATTGATAAAGGACTTTTGTGCTAATAAGTTGATATAGAAAAATGTTATAGAAATGCATCTTTTTAAAATTTTGTTTGTTTCATTTTGTTTTTTAAAACCCTCGCCATGTTTTCTGTCAGCATCTCTATGCTGATTCATCAAAAGCACAAGAAATAAGGACACAAGTCATGCCTGTGGCCCACTCTTCCATATCATCTCAGCCTACAAGGAGACAACTGATGAAAACAGAAATGGGATTCTGAATTGTGATTAACTATTTCTGAATTTCCCCAGCTTGACTCAAAAGATGATTCTGTAAGCCATTCCTGAAAACTAAATCCAACATCTCAGGGAAGATCACTCTTAGGAACCTCTGTTTCCACCTGATGATCCAGTTCTGCTCTAACCAGAATCAGAGAGAAGTCAGAAGTATACATCTTAATTTTCTCACTGAATAGATGCTCACTTTTTTCATGAACCTCCACACATATTTGTTTTTACAACTGTAACATGCACAAATGTATAATGGTAATATATTGTGTATGTTTCTAGACAAGCAGAGAACCTCCAGAAAAATACTGTTTTGACTTGAGAGATGTTAGAATAATGTAAAATTTGTTCTAGTTCAGTGAATATTTAAAATCTTACCTGCTGCTAATTAATACATATAGTTTCAAAACTGTGCCAGTTACGATTAATTTTTATTTTTTCTTTGTTCCCTCTTCAATAACAAAAGACCTGAGGTCAGAATTATGATAGGCTGTAACAGCAAAAACAACGATAATAATACCAAGTATCAAGTACAGAGCTTTTGTACTCTAGGTACTTGCTGAGACATTTATAACACAATAAACACATGACAAATGTACTGTTACCATATCCATTATGCAGCTAAGAATACTGCAATACAAAGAGAGTAACTTAAGTTACACAAGATATCAACTGGTAGAGCTACAGCAGTTCTTGTCAATCTTTTAATTTGTTTCTATTTATGTTTGTGGCCTTGTATAGAAAGATAGCAGGCTTTTATTCCTGTAAAAGAGGACTGTATTTTGGACTACAGTTAGCCACTGTAGTGCTGGGACAAGTTGTGTACATTTCTAAGCTACCTGCAAGGTTGCCCCATACCAGCTTGCGATTTCCCCTGGAGCATGCTAGACGTGTGACTTGCAATTGTCAGAGAGATTATTTGGCTGTATGTATCAACAGCCTGATTCCAGTGTCTCACGTATGGAGGAGGTGCCAATAGTGTTAGCTATGTAATTTCGTTCTCAGTCCCCTTCAATCTATGCTTGCCTCCCCACTGTGCCAATTTATACTGCAGTGTAAAGTAATGAACAGTTATGGTGTCCCTGGGGAAAATCAGCAAGTTTTACTCAGTATTGCATTACAGACAATTGTTATGTAAACTTCTCCATTAGTCAGATTGATCAGACATAAATGACATCCACAGATATTTCCCGGATCTCATTAAGACATCACTTTACCCTTATTTCCACCAAATCTTTTACTAGGTGGCTAAGAGATAACCATATACATTGATTTTAGTTTTACTGTTTTTGTAATTCTTTTTCCAGAATCTGGCAGAGGGATTAATAGGATTAAAGTTCATTTTGAAAGAATTGGCAGCAGAATAAAACTAGGAGGCAAAAAGGAAAGATGATGAATAATTTAGATACTTAGTTAGGTCTTAAATACTCGACATGTTTCACATCCTTTCCCAAAAGTTCAATTCCAGTACACTGAGACATCTTGAAGAATTTCGTGGGTATCACTCCAACCATCTTCCTCAGACTCCTCCAGCATTCTCCCTGCTCAAAGCACAGTTAATTTATCTGTTTTACCCGTGGTCATAGATTTCAGGGAAATTAAAATAATATTGCTATTTCTGGGATAAAGTTTAAAGTTCCTGTGATTCTTATTAGATCACATTTATTTTAATTGAAACTATTGTTTTTAAGTAAAAAATAATAATAATAATAATTTGACCTTGCATTACCTGGAGTAAAAAGGGAGGAAGATGTCCTAATCTGAAAACTTTTCATGGATAAGGATGCTGCCCTGCTCATAAGGGATTGGAATGCAAGGTCTGGGAAGTCTGGAGGGGCCAGGATGTTATTTACTCTCCTTCTCTCCCTCTCCTCATTTCCATCTCCTTTGCCTCTCTGGAACCATAGTGTTCCCAGGTCCAGTTCAATACATAGCCAGCCATTGATTATATGTTTGGAATAATCATGTTGATGACTAAAATATTAAGCATTACTCAAGTATTTAATTTAATTTTTAAAGATCTATATTGTGAGTTTATTTAGCTAACCAGAAAGTCAGTAAAATATTATTTATTTTAAATAATTATATATTTATTTTCAAGAAAGCAAATATGGTTGTACTTTAGGTGTTACAAAAGGCCCTTTTGATAAAGATTATTAACTCCCTGACACTCATGTTTAGGCTATGCATGTTACTGGTTCAGGGAACTGTTAGATAGGTTATCTGGTTTTGGAAATATGTTGGATCATGATTGTTCATGGTGCTTATTGTGTCCATTCTGTTCTGAGCAGTCTCATTTACCTCATGAAACAATTGGTTTTATGGATGAGGGAAGTTCATCTTAGAGGCGTTAGATGCCTTTAACAAGATTATATAGTTACTAAATAAGAGTGTTAACCTTGTATACTCTTAATTAATACAAAGGAGTTATTCATTTGCTTCCCAGTTATTTAGGGTAAGAGGTTAAGTCAATTATTGAAATATTATAACTAAACCTGGCTTTAAATTTTCATATGAAGGTAAGTCAAGAGAAAAAAAATATTCATATAAGACAAATTAACAAATTAATATCTTTTCAAGGGTATACTATAGTCAAGTGAAATGATCAGATTTGTGTTTATAATAAATGCTCTGGAAACAATGAAGAGAATAATTAAAAATTCCAAGATTGCAATATTATTGGAAAAAAATGGACCATGATAAAGAGTGCATTAACTGGGAAATTTGGCCAGTTTTTTTGAAATCCCTATTTTACATGATTTCTAAAATAGGGCATACTTGGTAGCTCAGTTAATCAAACCCATAATAACAGCTTATTCAGTGCTCATGCATGTCGCCATCAAGGCCTACCACCCTTCCTGATGCAAGTGTGTATGGAAAACCTGCATCTCTTTTACTACATTTCATACCTTCAAAGAATTCTTATTTTGTGGTTGTAACTATGGAAAAATGAACTTGAAAACATACTAGTAATCAAGAAATTGATTATGTAAAGAATAAAAATATCTAAAGTACAGTTTAACATCTGCCTAAATTTAAATTTTTAATCCCAAAGAATTCTAGAAAAGCACCAGCTCATTAACTACTTAGTAAGATAAAATATAAGAAGGAAGGGTTGCTGAATGCAGCAATATTGATTAGGCTTTCTTTAACAATCTCAGCCTATGCTATGCTTAAAAACACAGAGATAAAAAAGAAAATTAAGAAACTAATTTTATTAGTTTTAATTTTATACACTTTCTTTCCCTTCTGCATTTTCTTTGACATCAAAGGGAAAAACAATGTATTGAATACAAAGCAGAATCCTGAAGGAAATGGACCTAATTTATTAACCTCATTATGAAATGGATCATAATAAATATATACTTTTATTTTTGGTTTGGGAAGGAAATACAAACATTTGAAGATTCAGATAATCCTTCACTGACATATTTTTCTGGAATATGTATACATTTCTTATAATCCATTTTATTATGAGGTTAATAAATTAGGTTAATTTCCTTCAGGGTTCGGGGATAAGTTCCCTAATCTGGCAAAGGGAATAGACTTCCAGGAAGTCCAGGAAGCTCAGAGAGTCGCAAAGAAGTTGAACCTAAGGAAGCACATACCAAAGCACATCACAATTACATTACCCAACGTGAAAGATAAGGAGAGAATCTTAACAGCAAGAGAAAAGAAGACAGTTACCTGCAAAGAAGTTCCCATAAGATGATCAACTGATTTCTCAAAAGAAACCTTACAGGGAAGAAGGGGTTGGAGAGAAGTATTCCAAGTCACAAAAGGCAAGGACTTACATCCGAGATTGCTCTATCCAGCAAAGCTCTCATTTAGAATCCAAGGACAGATAAAATGCTTCCTAGATAAGACCAAGTTAAAGGAGTTCATCATTACCCATTATCATTTATTATGTGAAATGTTAAAGGAACTTATCTAAGAAAAAGAAGGTAAAAAAATATGAACAGTAAAATAACAACAAACTCACAACTATCAATAACCAAACAAAAAAGTACAAAAACAGAAACAAGAATAAACCAAGCAAACAACTAGAACAGCAACAGGATCACAGAAATGGAGATCACATGGAGGGTTAGCAGTGGGGAAGGGGAGGGGGAATGGAAGTACTGGTAATAAGTAGCATAAATGGTAGGTGCAAAATAGACAGGGGGGCATTAAATATAGGATGGGAAGTAGAGAAGTCAAAGAACTTATATGTACAACCCATGGACAGGAACTAAGGTGGGGGAATGTGGGTGGGACAGGTGTGCAGGCTAGAGGGGAATAAAGGGGTGAAATTGGGACAATTTTAATGGCATAATCAATAAAATATCTTTCAAAAAGAAATAAATACATATACCTAGCTTCTGTTATCTGTAGTTCTGGACAAAAAAGTAAAGAAAAGACCAGTTATTATTTCTTTTTTAATATATGTTTAATAATCAGATCTTTTCTCCTAAATGCTTTATCACTTGGGATTTTCATTTTAATCTTCATATTTAAATGTTTTGTAATGAGTGTATTGAGCATAAAGACAGAATAGCACTTCACTATTGTGAAGGTAAAAGGTGGGCATTAGGGATTCGGTGTGAGCATTGATACAGCTGGTATATGACTCAGTGGAAGGCTCAGACTCTTAAAGCTTCAACATTGCTTTGCTACTTGGAGCGCTCAGAATCCAGACCTCACTGTATTATAGGACCTATTACATCAGGTCCTCTCTCCTCTGCTGTAAGCCTTGGAAACCTGCTCCATTCTTGCTAACCCAGCAAATGTCTGTACTTCTTTCCCAAACAAAATATGCTTCTCGCATAGCCAGGATTTGCCCTTCTACCTGAATGGCACTCTTTCCAGTCCTTTGTCTGCTTCTCTGGTGAAGTCCTATTCATTCATAAAACCTCAAGTTAGACATCACATCCTGGAAGAATTCAGAGAATCCTTCCTTGACCACCATAAAATACTTTCTGTAAACTCATGAAGGCATTTTCTTCCTGTTATATCTTTTGTATCTATATTCACTCAATATTTTCTTTGAAGGAAGAATCTTGCTTTACTGATCTTTATATTCACTGTATATCACAAAGGGTAGAGATGATAAATTCTAAATAAATGTTAAATAAAAGAGTGAATAAAGGCATTGCTAGGGTACAATTCATCTAGTACAGATTTTGTTGCTTAAGTTGGTCTGGTTTGAAATGGGGTTGGCTCCCTTTTATACATAGTAATGAGGAGTTCTTATCTACTCAGGTGATGTGAAATGGCTAATATTTAACAGTCTTCACTTGCGGAAACCATTATTTCAAATAGTTCATATAATACCACTTAACCATAGAATTACCCTGATCCTTATGTGGTTAGTGACCAAATACCTGCTGTGGATATAGATTTAATCATGATTAAGTATTTACTAATTGCTAGGAAATGTTCTAAGCTCTGGGGAATACAGCTGTGGCCAAATTATTATAGCTCTAAGTCTTGTCGAATTTGCATTTTAGAAGAGGAGACAGAAAAAAGAAACAAATAAATAATTTAAATTCAGTAGTGAAAAATGCTATGAAGAAGAAAAAAGCATGATAGGGAAAATAACAGATGGAAAGAATAGTGTTGGAGAAAGACTTTCCCAACAGGTGAAAGTCTGAACAGAGATTTACTTTTAATATGGGGGTGAGCTCTGTGCTGACCTGGAGAAAAAAGAAAGCACTCTTGGTAGAAGGTAAACCCAAGATAGCTTGTGTGTCAATAAAAAAAAAGGCCTAAGAAATAGCCAAGAGTAACATGATGGTAAGGGTTTGGGATAGTGGTCTGAGTGGTGGGAAGCCATTGGAGTTTGTGCACAGGAGACTTACATGGTCTGATTTACATTGGGAGAGATCACTCAGCTGTTAAGTGGCAACAAAACATTAGGAGACAGGGAAACCCACTACAAACAGAGATCCAAATTGTTTTAGCAATAAGAAGTTTGAGAAATGGTCAAATTCAGGGTGTATTTTAAAGGTCTTGCTAACAGAGATTTGCTGTTGATTGTACAGGCATTCATATCTGTCTCAGCTGTGGAAAAAAGAAGCAGCTAGTGACAGACGGGAATAGTCCTGGTGTTGTCAGCTATGCCTCAGGGAAGCGTGGAGTTTCCCTGCCATTCAAGGCTAGGCAGATGTTTTCAGGCTGAGCATAAACAGAGTAACAGAAGACTCACATCACAATGGGACATTTTGCGCTTGTGATGGATCAAGACAAATGTAAGACCATTCCTTTATTATGTCTTGCCAAGTATTTATTTTGTGTATTTAAGAGTTAGAAACTGTAGAAAAGCATCTAGAGTGGCACATTGATATATACAAAACATTTGGAAGCATATTTTGCATATTTTAAATTGAAAATGGAAGAGAAAATCTTCCTAGTGTGTATAATTTTTATTGGATTTATTGGGGTGACACATCCAAATGCAGATACATGCAGGATTGTTGTCAAACTACTAAAATGACAAAATGTCCCCCAATTCCATTATAGTGCTACTTTAACAATCACAGCTTTAGTCTTGTTTTGTTCTTTCTTTCCTGCTGATAAGAATTATTCAGATACCTAAGAGTAGAATCACTCCTTTTCTGACTAAATCCAATCCAGAGAAAAAGCATATACTTTCCCCAAATATTTTGACAACGGTCCCATACTATTGAAAGTGTATTTCGCTAAGCCTCTTATCTATTATTGAAATAGCCCACACTTCCACATGGTGAACATTCTGCTCCATTGCAGAGGCAATAAAGCAAACTTTGTTCACCTATATTATTTCTGGTGGCCTTTTGGCGGGGGGCTTTAAGAGATATTGATAGTAGACCAATCATTTTACAACACCATGGGAATTTTGATTTTCTATTTTTAAGCCTGAAAAATTACAGGAAGATACATATTCAACCTTATAGAAAAATATTTAATTTCACCCCTTGCCAGATAGTTTAGTCAGTTATAGCATTGTCCCTATACTCCAAGATTGTGGGTTCAAACCGCAGTCAGGACACCTATAAGACTCAACTAATGAATGCAGAAATAGGTAGAACAATAAATTAATGTTTATCTCTCCCTCTCTCCCAATCAATCAATAAATATAAATTTTAAAAAATTGATTTCAGACTTGAGTCTAGATCCTGCACACATGAATCATATGAATAAATCAGATGGAAACAGGCCTGGGGTACAAATATACTCCAAAGAATTTGCTATATTCATACAAGTGTTTAGTCCTAAAAACCATACTTTTCACTTATTTTCATACCCTACATAGAAAATTTTTCTCATTTCAGAGATCAGGCCCCCCAAATAAGTGCTCTTTAATTATTATTTTTCTAAGGATTCCCTTAAACTTCATAGCCAAACACTCATTAAATGTTAAGATTACCTTAGGTTTTACACACAGTGTTTGTATTCTCTAGAAAATGCCTATTGTTCTGGCAAACAAGGTCCTATGAACAGTCTTCTTTTTAATTTAATTTAATTTATTTACTTTTAGCAGGAGGAGAATGGAGGGACAAAGAGAAGGAGAGAAACATCATTGTGTGAGAGAGAAACAGTGGCCTCTTGCATACCCCCAACTGGGGACTTGGCTGGCAATCCAGGCATGTGCCCTGACTGGGAATGGAACTGGCAACCTTTCAATTCACAGGCCAGCGCTCAGTTCACTGAGGCACACCATCCAGGGCTGAATTTCTGTAAAAGGTGTTGTTCAATTGTTTTTACCCACCCAGGGAACCAAAATCTTTACAGGGTAATCCAGAGAAGGAGAGATGAGGCTGTTCTCTTCCAGCTGATTCTAATGCAAATTTCAAATATTTCAGAATGTGGTACATGGACTATATTTAAGTGGAGTTGATGTGGTAAAAGTCAAGGGCTTGACAGAGTGTAAGACCACAGTCTATGATTTTGGGTATGTCTTTCAACCATTATAAATGATGATGTCCTACCTGTAATACAAGATAATTAAATGAAGTATAGAGCATATAAAATAATATATGAAATAATGCAGTATTTAAACTGTACTGTATATGTATCCCTTATAGTTAGAACCATACTCAGCTTTCATGTTTGTTCCTAGTGGTTAGTTTATCTAAAATGTAATTGTAATTGTGGGCTACATAAAATTATCTAAAGGAAAAAAGATAATTAACTCAAGCTCATAGAATATTAGCTGTGCATTGACTGCAAAATATATGAATCCTCTAAATTAAAAAGTGAATCATTGAATCAAAATAGACCTTGTGAGCAATGATGGTAAGCTCTACCTCTTTTCTTCTTCCAAAGGTGTTCTCAAAGACAAATAAAATTAGATGAAAAATGGATCTGAAACTTGCCGCCAACTTAAAGTGAGATGGGGAAAATTAAAAATGAGTATGCACGTATGACTTTACACACTATCTCATGATGCATTGATTAGAATGAGGTGGAGGTGGAAATGATGTGTAATGTAGAAAAACTCAAGGGTGCAGAGTCAGAACAGACTTTGAAGCTCTGTCTGTTCTGATTTGGGCTCATGTCTTTTAACCATCTGAATGCTGACTTCTTTACCAGTGCTGCAGAGATAAGTAAATGCAGTAAAAAGATTATTAAATGATATATATATGAAATATTTGTCTATATGTGTTTATAGTAGAGTTTTAGTCTGTGTCCTCAAGGGAACAGCTAAGCACGATGCCAAATTGCTCTGTGTGGATTTTGCCAGTGAAAATGTTTGGCTTGAAAAGATTTCAGTTGAATTGGATGTTTAAAAAAATAGTTTGTAATGTTATATTAAAATAATACTCTGATAGAAAGTAAGAGATCTAATATTCAAAATGTCAGGTCTATTTCTAAGGAGTAATTCACACACTGGGAGAATCTCATTGTGTCAATAATATTGAAATGATTCACTGTTATTTGTAAACCTTTAATTGTGATAGCTAGCACAAAACAATATGTGAAAAACATGATTATATGGTTATCACTCTGTTTAATAGGGTTTACAGCCTCTATGTACACATAGCAGCTGCTGGAGCAAGCCCGCAATTAATTTTACATAACAGGAGCAATTTTACACAATTACTGGAAAATCCTTGGCCACATTCCATTTTTGTGACATAAACATATGGGCCAAAATCACAAGATATGATTACTCCAATGAGATCTCCTTTAATAATAGTTATATTGTAGTTTATATTTTTCCAGGTTAAATCTTTCAACTCCTATGTCATCTCACTTGATGCTGAAAAGTAATATTCATATGGATAAAACTTATTATTTTTATTATTAGAGCTAACTTTTATTGTGTTCTTACTGAATTCTATACACTCTGCTAATCAATTCAAATGCAATCCCTCCTCTAATCCTCACACTTCCTAAAGAATTTGTTCCAAAGTTCTGCTTTCTGTTAGGAGGAAACAAATCTTTAGCAAGGTTAAGTAGCCTGCCAAGGTCATGGTGGCAATAAGAAAAAGAGGTAAGATTCTAACACCATGTTGGCTGGTATCTAAAGCTAATTTCCATAACCACAAAGCATCTAGTTTCTTTTAGTCACTATTCAATATGCTATTTGTCAAAGTTAAATTCAATACAATTTTTTTCTAATTTGTATAATTACAAATTACTTCAAAATGCACGTGTTTATTAGCAGTGACAATTAGTAACATCATTTAGGTATCATCAGCTATTTTTTGCTAATTATCCATTTAGACATTTATTCCACAGGTATTCATTAAGCACCTACTATAGTGAAGCCTCTGTACTTGAATTGACATATTCAGCTGTTTCTCCCGCCAAGAAATGCAGACGTGTATTCTCTAGTCAGGAAGCATGTTTTTTTCCTAATCATTTCATCTCATAATGCACTTCCTTCCCATTTGAAAAGAGAATAATTATAGTTGAGTACATATTGTATATATAGCTAAAATCTATGAGTCTTTTAATCATACTTCTTTGTGTTATCTTTCTATTCCCTTACATGAAAAATGTCCATATTATAGCACATATCATATACATTGTGATTTGTACTTATTTACCCACTTGCCCTTTTAATCCATGAATTCCTCAAGGAGAGATATATGTTATTTATTTTTATGTTTTTGGCATGTAGATTATAATCATGTCTTTAATGAATTGCATTGTCTGAAAGAACAAATGAATAAACAAATATATGAAGTGAGATTCTAATGTACTCCAGAGAATTTAGGATCAATATCTAAGAGAATTCTAAAAACAAGATACAATCCCAATATCACTGTATTCAGTAACAGCTACCTCAGCTGGAAATGACAGAAATTGCCTCAAATGTGCTTAAGCTGTCATGCAAGGTGAGTCCTTTCTGAGGCTTCCACCTGCATGTGCCAGGGCTCAGAGTGAACTGCACAATAACACAGACTATGGTTAAAGTAATAGGCTTTACTGGGACAATGTGCCATTCAGGGGTCAGTAAGAGGAGAAAATCTGATTACTGTAATCTTCAATATCATTTCCCAAGGAGGTAAGATGAGGCCAGGTCCCGCCGTGGAACACCTGTTCGTACTGTGTGCCCAGCTAGTCTTAGGAAGGCTCACAATGGAAAGTCAGTGAGAATAAGGGGACCTAGGCCTTCTGTTCTGACTGAATCCTGGCATGTATACTTTCCCAATAAAGTCTGCTCCTTAATCCTCATTTATAGCCAAAGCTCCTAACTGGTAAACTACAACACACTAACCATAGATGCTGTAACAAAAAAAATAGAAGTGTGGCTCATCTCACTAAAAGTATAGTGGGCATATTGAAGAATTTAGAGAAAGCACTGTGTTTCCTGTGGCTGCTGTAATAAATTACTACAGACTTAGTGGCTTAAAACAATGCAGAGTTATTATCTTATTTATCTGGAGGTCAGAAGTCTGAAATGGGCCTCACTGTGTTAAAATTAAGTTATAGGTATGACTGCCTGTCTTTCTGGAGGTTCTTGGAAACCATCTGCTTTTTTTCCCCCCTTTTCCAGTCTGCAAAGGCCATCCACATTCTTTAGCTTGTTGCCCTCTTCCATCTTCAAAACCAGCAGTGGCTGATGTCATCCCGACAATGAATCATTCTGAAATAGACTCTCCTGCGTCCCATTTTCATCTTTTAAGGGCCCTTCTATTTACATTGAGCCCACCAGGATAAACTCTATTTTAACTTCAACTGATAAGCAACCTTAATTTCATATGCAGCTTAAATCCCGCTTTCACTAACATTACATATCCACTGGCTCTGGGGATTTAAATATGTATATCTTTGGGGATCATTTCTTTCTGCTTACCCCAGAGGTGCTTCTCTCTTTTCATCTCCTTTTCGCCCTCTTTCATTGTTTTAGGGCTTTATTATTATGATCTACAAGGCAGCAGGATGGCTTCTGTCCACTAATAGGCTATAGCCTTCTAGGTTTAGGTTCCATCAGGAAAGGAGAAGTTTTCCTTTTTCCACTAGCATGAACTTGTCCCTGGGCCTGTAGTTTTCTCAGTTTTTCATGTGCACAGTCTTTGTGGGCAAAAGAATGAGATGGTCTTTATCCCCAGATCTCAGTCACCCCTTCACCTCCATGTGATGTAGGCTTCTGATCTGGGGAAGGAAGACATAGCAAAAGGGATGTTCCCCAACATGCCAGTTAGACTAAAAAATATGGAAACCAGGAGATGAAAATCTCTGCTTTACAGCAATGAGAGGGGGGGAAATCCTATTCCTGTAGGAAAACATATCTATTTGGGGTAATGTCTCCCTGCATGTCTGTGTTGGGGGTCTTCCCAGCCAGGGTAAGTGAGAAATATAGATGCACTATAAAACTTGGATCTTAGCTTATGTCCATATGTTTCATTATATATAATATATTTTAAATCCTGCATAATAAAAAATCTTTTGCTAAAATTAAATTTCATGCTTTAAGTTTTTTAATTAAAACAGAAAGTTCAAAAATTAGGTCAGTTTACTTTTGTATTTTTCAGAGAAACATAAAAGAGTCCCAAAGGTAAGTACTATGCTTAGTACTTACTTAGTACTATGCTTACCCACTTAGGTGGGTAAATAATTGAAAGGTACTGTTTTAAGAAAATGGAATATGTGTTCTCCCTGTCAGTTTTCATGTGTAAAAGATTAATTTTCTCTTGTAATCATAAGAGAGTAGTGTCCTAGAGTTAACTTTAAAGAAAACAAACTAATGTTCACCTTATTGGCTATCAACCCATCACAAGGGAATTTCATGATAACCATCTGTGCCAGGCACCAGACTGAACACTTCTCATGTATTGGCCATTTGTCCTTTACAATAACGTGTAAGCTAAGTGTTTCTGTATTTTATAAGTGAATGAACTAAAGCTCAAAGAGATTAATTCCTTCCCATTACATAGCATTTGAGTAGAAGTGAGGTCTCTTTGGCCAAAAAACCCCAAAACTCGCCATATTTTGCAATAATGATATCCCTTAATTTTAGGTAAGATGATACATTGAATATAAACACAAAGCTTGAATTCTTCTAATTTAAATTAACAGTCACTAACATGTACCCTCTTTTTACTTGGACCCTCAGCACATAGATAAATATTTTTGGAATAAATGAATGAGTGTGTTGTGTTTCCATTACTCACAGATTTGAGCACCCATCTGTGTGGGGCACACACTGGAGGCGACAGGAGAAAATAACTGTTAACTCAATTTTACTTCTTTTTGAAGATTTTAAACTTCAGTGGAAATGATAACACACACACACAGGTATATTACCAGTACATGAGGGTGTGTATTATATTTTCCCAGAGAGAAGCACAAAGAACTTTAAAAGAGAGGGAAAGAGAATGGATCCACTTTTGGCTGTAGTGATGACCTTTTTGGAAAAAAGGGAATTGGTTGTTAATTTTGAAGGACACCAAATACTCCAATAAATTGCAAGATTGAAAAGCAGCTCACAAGACAAAATCAGCCTCATAAGATCAGGGCTGGTGAACAATGCAAGTGAGGAAAGAGAGAGCATTGTGAGCCATTGTGAACAAAAAAAGAAGCCAAGGAAGTGGATCTTTGAGACAAGACTGAGTTAAAACCAAGGGAAACTCTACATTTAAAATTTAAAATAGAAGTTCAAATTATGGTTGAAGAAACAAAAGCAGCACTTTAACACTTCAATAAAAAGATTATATTTTAGAATTGTTTTTAATTTACCTCTTTAAGAAGGAAAAGCAGCCCTTCTGACAAATTTAGAGGCTATTTATCCATTTTTTCAAAACTAATAAATTTATGTCATGCATGCTCAGAAGGGTTTTGCTTTTAAAATTTACCTTGTTAAATTTTCTTTTTTATATATATTATTACTTTACTAATTGCTCCTTTGGTCCTGCCCCGCCCCCCACCCTAAGCAAATGGTGTGGTCCTCTATTCTATTGACTAGGATCAAGGTCTTCTTTTCTCCCTGTTTAACTTCATAGGGGTGTAAATTTAGTTCTCGATATTTCCCTTACAGTTGTACTGCAACATATTTTTGAAAGACATGATTTTATTCAAAATATGCATTATTGATTTTATTACCATTTTGTTTCTATCTTTTTTAATCACATAGTATGAGAAAGCTGTAAGGAATCCTAGAAAATTACCTGATCCAGAGTAATAAAAATTATATCCACCCTCTTTACTGAAGGCTTAGAAATGATATTTTAAAACCTCCTTAGTAGGCTAATCCTGTGGTTAATATTCTTAAGAGAGGTAGTCTCTCTTTTCCTTATGCTGTGATTATTATTTGCTGATTTTCTCATTTCCAAAATGATAATAGCTAATGTGTATTCTTGTAATACAATTCTTTCTATTATTTTAACTTCTGATTACAGCCAGATAGTTGAATGCCTATGTATCTTTCAAAGTCTATAGAATGACTAGTCCTCAAATCTTAGTACTAAAGACTTTGTCCTCTCATTTTCAGTGAATTGTGACCCATATATAGCACAGATGAAACACATGCGACACTGTAACTGCTGCACTGTGCTTTGATAATCTGTTGTAATCCATTTTCAACATGTGACAAAATAAAGAAAATTGACTTAAACTGAGAACAGATGAAGATGTAGACTAGATTGTGTTACAAAAACATGGATCTTCTTATATGAAGTGAAGCATTAGCCTTATCCATCATTTACATGGGACTTATTGTCAAGGAGCTCTACAGAGGCAGGAGCACAGGAAACATGAAGTGAAGTCACATCCCTTTAAATACCTTTTAAATGAGAAAAGAAAATCTGGGTATGAGCATATGAAGATTAATAAAAATGAACTTATTGGAAAATCTCTTTCACCTAAAATTGCTTAGTTATCAGGAATATTAAATCTTTTATGTTTGACAAATGTTTTTAAAATGACAGTAACATTTTATCTGATATTGTTATTTTTAAAACAGGCAAACTTACAGGCCTTAATTAAGAGACATTTTACTTGACAAGAATGTCTTTTAAAATAACTGAATAAGCAAAGGGTATTTAGGTTAAAGAAACTGTCTAGTGGCCAAATTAGAAAGCCCAGAGTTTTACCGTATGTAAAGTAACTAAATATATATAAATCTAAACTAAGTGAGTGTGCTCACAATATGTTTGCATGCACCCTTTTTGTTTGACATTTAATTAAAAATGTAACCTATGCCTTGAGATACCACCAGTTTGCTAATACAAATGTGATCACATTAACAATAATGCAAATATCACTGTTACTTGCTATCTCCAATTTATGAAAAAAGTCATCATTGCTGGGACAACTGGATAAATTGTCCCTCTCCCTATTTCATACCACATGTCCATACTGGAGGCCCATATCAGATCCTCTTAGAGGACTTTATGGGGGGGGAAAGCCACATTATAAGCACTTAGCATTCTGTGCAGGGACCATCATCCTGACAAAAGGATATTCTGGTTTTTTAATGCATGTTAATCAATGGATAGAAATAGATATCTAAAGGTTGCCTAATATACTACTTTCCCAGACATATTTTTCTCAATTTTGTTTTAATTTGAGACCCACTTTTTGCCATGTATGCTAGTATGATGGTCAATGTCTGTCCCATGGAATACTATCCATGAGTATAAGGTGGTGAACAAGTCATAGTCTCTATCTTATACTGTCTTACTTCATGAAAGCAGCAATACCCAACTTAGATTCTCACTCAAGTATTCTTCATACACCAGGTCATGTTTCATTTGTGGAATTAAAAGTGGTAATAGCTAGTCAGTTCTTGTGAAATGTGTAATTTCCAGGTAGACAATTACAATGAAGAGATGCTGGAGTAAGAAGGAAATCATAAAATATTAAGGTAACCAGAAATAATTTAGTGTAGCTAGATTGATGTGTGTGTTTGGTTGTTAGTCTACAGGAGAAAGAACACAGCCAAGGCTTGGCAGAGATGGGCTTTGGATGTCTTATTAGAAACGTGAAGATTTATGTGGAGTCACTAAAATTAAATGACAGGGTCAGATTTTAGGTATTAGAGAGATCAATCTGCCATCATTGCAGAGAATTGAAGCAGCCCAAACTGAGACTTAGAGACCAATAAATACCAGTTTTGGAAATGTCAGTGGTAGTGAAGCAGAGAGATTAAGTGACTCACTGGGTTTGAATGATGAGGAGAGAGAGAACTAGTAATAATTAGGTTTCTTATTTGTGAACAAGGAAGATAGTTACACTATTTTATGAGATAAAAAATGTATAAGGGATAATTTATATAAATTAAATTTAATACAGTAACCTTTGGATTTAGGACTTATTTTCATCATATTCTAGATGGAAAAACCTAAGAGCAAGAGATTAATTAAATTATTCTCCTATAACAGAAAGATTTCTAGCTTCTATAGTAAATCACTTGTGTATGACCTAAAACCTACCATTTTTCCTCCAAATCAATGCTATCCTGATATAATCAATAAAAATCAGAGTCATCACATCTGTGGAGCTTCACTCTGTATATGATAAACAGTATCCTAGTTTCCCAAAGGAGTTAATTACTTACAAAAAATGAGAAGAGAATAGTGATTCCTCTCCAGCGCTAATGTGTGCTTTTGTAGGTGAGATAACAGATTAGATTAACAACACTGAAAATAGACACTTGGTTTCACAGACTTTTTAATCTCAAAGAAATGATGTTGTGGATCATATTCCAAAGTCCATAATTCTGCCTTTAATTCTCTGTAAATGTTTGGCCCATTTCACTATAATGAAATTGTGATATAGTGACAACCCAATTGGCTGCAGTTAAGTCTTCTGTTGAAGGCTTCTTTGATAGAATGATAATTTGGCTTATAGAGGGAATTTGGTGGTTAAATGAATTCCTGCTATTGCAGTAAAACCTATGCTCATTTCTGATGCAGCTAAATACCTCAGAAATGGTGGCAGCTTAAGTGAGAAAGTGCTTTACAACTAAAATAAAAATACATTTTTTCAAAAAAGGTGATGTGTGACCAGACAATACTAAAATGAAAAAATAAAAGGGAATGATTTTACTGAGTAAATAATTGTCCATAATGTGCAATTGTAAGCATTATTAAAAGTAATACAGATTTAGAGTGACTGTATTTTATTTTTAAATTTTAAATCAGTTGATTTAATATTCTATATTACACAATTATCAAGTTGATCTTTCTATCAATCTCTTTCTATTTTAAGCAGCTTGTGAATTTTTAAAATTCTCTGCCATCTGTCAATTCTCTTTAGAATAACTGTCTGTGTGCTAAATCTACCTGTGAAAAACTATTTTCAATGTGTGAAGTGAATCTTTAAAACTGATAAAAATGAAACAACTATTCTTATCATAGCACAATGAACCTGCCCCAATTGAATTCAAATATACTTGGCACAGAATATCTGGAAATCAAACTAGAAAGAAAAAGGAAGGTTGTTGGAATATTTGAGTTAGGATAACAAGGGTCCTAGAAATAATTTTACCATATTTATGCTTATTCTTTTTTAAGTATTTATATTTCTTTTTTTACTTTTGCTTTTTTTTAATTTTTAAACATTTTTTAATTGTTGTTCAAGTACACTTTTCTGCCTTCCCCCCCCCCAAGCCCTCCCCACTGCCCCAGCCCTCCCCACATCCCTCCCCTGTTTCCACCCTCCTTCTTATTGGCCATGTGTCCTTTATAATTGTTCCTGTAAACCTTTCACCCTTTCCCCCATTATCCCCTCCCTTTCCCCTCTGGTCACTGTTAGCCTGTTCTTAATGTCAATGTCTTTGCTATTCTTTGCTTGCTTGTTTATTTTGTTGATTAGGCTCCTGTTAAATGTGAGATCATATGGTATTTGTCTTTCACCACCTGGCTTATTTCACTTAGCGTAATGGTCTCCAGATCCATCCAAGCTGTCAGAAAGGATAGGAGCGCCTTCTTTCTTCCTGCTACATAGAATTCCATTGTGTATATGTACCATAATTTTTTGATCATTCATTTACTGATGGACACCTAGGTTGCTTCCAGCATTTGGTTATTGTAAATTTTGCTGCTATGAACATTGTGGTGCCTAGGTTCTTTTGGACTGATGTTTCAGAGTTCTTAGGATATAATCCTAGCAGTGGAATTGCTGCATCCAAAGGCAGTTCCATTTTTAGTTTTCTGAGGAAACTCTGTACTATTTTTCCATAGTGGTTGTTCATTGTTAATCTTCAAACTTTTTTCTATCAGAAATCAGTAGGGTGTTTTGTTTCAATGAATTTCAGAACATTCCATTAATTTCTCAATATCATAAAAAAGCCCTACATTAAATTGGATTAAACACAACTTTCTTTTTGAATAAAGGCTGCAAGACACATGATGGCTTTTTTTTTTCTCCTAGTCAGGTAATAATAGAGACACATTGTGGTGATTGGTGAAGGATATCTTTCTCAGGTTGTTTTGTTTTAAGAGAGCTCCTAAACCTTTGTACGTAAGGTAGCTAGAAATATGCCTGAAGTTCAAGTGGTTACAACATATTTGAAAACCGTATTCAAAACCATTTCATCTCATCTTTTGATGTTTGGTGTTTACATTGACCCAGAACCCAGTGCATATGTTCTGCCCTTGTGGAGCATTGATTCCCATAAAGTGTCCGTGAAATCTCATGTTTGCAGAGCAAAGCTTTGTCAAGAAAGATGGTGTTTTCATTATTGATATCATGCTTTAAAAAATATGCAACCTCTCTAAGTGTTTCTTTGTGGTTCTCTTTAAAAATTAATTAGAAATCAAATTGTCAAAATAGCTCTACCCCCCCAAAAAAGAGAACAAAAAGAAAAAAAATGATTCTTATATTTTCTAGCAATATTTTGCCCATTTAAATAGAAGCACTGTGACTAAAAAATAATCAGGCATAAAATATGTTCTCAGTAACAATGCAAAAGTTATTGGGAAATTTCTAGATGGATTTATGTGAAATTTTTCATGAAGTTTGAACCACATTGCATTCTTGTAACATTCCTTTTGGTAAACAAGCTAGAAAAAGAAAAGTGTTAAGGAACAACTCTTAAAGTAATGCAGAGAAACAATTTATGGTATTTAAGCAACTACTTTAATTTGAACTCAGTTACATTTTTAATACAACACCAATTGATTGGGCATAAAAATGCTTTAATTTCTATAAACATTTCAAATAGAATTTTATATGGACAATATACTTCAAAGTTGGAATATTTGCAGGTTGTTGATGAGTTCCCACCAAATAAGCAATAAATGAAACCTGACGTAACTGAATCTCAAGAATAATCATTTTTGAGGATTTACATAATCAAAGTAAATTTGAGAAACATCTCCTTTGACAGAAACAGTGCATGGCCCTGCATTTAAATGGCACCAAGAATAAGTCACCTCATCAGGTCATGTTGCTCTGTCTGAGAAAATTAAGGGAAAAGTTTCTGTCTATCTTAACATCAACGATAGGTGTTTCACCCAATCAACTAGTTTATTTTTGTATTATGACACAAAAGATAACTGATTGTGATTTTGTTTTATACTGACTTCTTAACACTTCAGAATTAATTTTGAGGCCTACCTATACAAGTAATTAGGACATCAAGGCATACATTTAATGTATTAACATTGCTTCTTAAATAATTTTATCTGTTCTATAATGTTCCCTTTGCTCTGATTTCCTTATACTGTGTATGTTAGTTCCTGTATTAATTAGGATAGTCCACAGTAGCTGCCCCGTTCAGACCAAAGCTCCCAAGATTGATGCAGTAGTAAAAGAAAGAGCACATATAGTTAGTGACCTGAGGGACATGGCTGAGATGTCTCTCCTCATGTCCCTTCCTCATGTCCCTTTCTCAGCAAAAATTTGGCATTCATCCACAGACAAAAGTGCCTTTGTGACAGCTATGGGATTCAGCACCATATTCTGAGGTCCTGAGGAAGAGTCTCACTTGCCTTTGTGTTAAGTGGTAGGCATACAGAACTCAGTTCTGGCTTTAGGCCCTGCATTGACCCATGAAACATTTATAGCCCCTCTCAGCTGTGGTACAGGAGACACTGGAAAACTTCACTTTAGTAATCACGTACAGACAAGAGAACCTTCATAGAAGTTCAAGTTTCCAGTGGAGAAGTTCCAATATATCCTTGGAAGCAAACAATGAGTTTGGACATATGGATAGAGTAAGACAGATAATTTGACATTACACCTCTCTCCAAAGCAGTACAGCTCAGGGCCAGCATTGATTTTATGGGCCTGTGATTTCTCCAAGGTTAGTGAAAGCAAGTGTGTGAGCACTCAGCTTCTCCAACTGCGAGTGATGAAACAAAAAAAAAAGCCTATTTTCTCCTGCCCCTTCCAGAGTACTGAATCATGAGCTACATAACTAGAGGTAAGGGAAAAGGCTGGGCAAGCAGTAGATAGGACTCTCAGAGAGAATTAAAGGGATATAGAGCCTAACCATGTTGTAGACTCCATCAAGAAGCCTGTCCATGAGGTTCCAAGAACAACTAGCTTGTGGATTCCCAGATTAGCCTATGTGTACCCCCAGTGGTGTCCCCTTCCACACACACACCATGTGGCTGACTTCTTGCATTTATTCTTGATAGGAGTGAGAATGAGCTTCAGCATGTGGGTAGTCAGCATGCACAGAAAGCCTGCCAGAATATAAGGGTTAGGTAGAGACCACAAACTTGAACTTTATTGCCACCCTTAGGAAAAGAAAGAGAAGGCACTCAGAATGCTATGTTGCAGGTTTAAGAAAAGGCATGCAAGCTTAAAAATTCTACCACAAAAGTGAGCAAGAAGCATGCATCATATATACCCAGAGAAGGTCTGAAAAAGCCTCAGAATCCATGGCAGAGCTGATGGTAGGTGTTTCTCCCTTAAAGGAAGTTAGTGAAGACAAGAGAAGGTGACTGCTACTTCAAATACAAGACAGCAATGCACAATCTCATAGAACATGAAAAATCAAGGAATCATGGTACCACAAAAGAATCAGAATCCTCTTCCAGTAACTGATACCAATGACATGGATCTACAATTTAGCTAATAAAGAATTAAAAATAACTACTTTATGGAAGCCCAATAAGCTATAAGAAAAAAAGCAAATTAGGAAAATATATGACCAAAATGAGAAGTTTAACAAAGAGATAAAAATCAAAAACACAGAACCAAAATAGAAATTCTGGAACTAAGTAATACAATAAATGGAATAAAAAAATGAAATAGAAACATCAACAAAAAAAATGGATCAAGCAGAAGAAAAGAATTTGTGAGTTATATGACAGGATCTTTGAAATTACTCAATCAGAGAAGATCAAAGAAAAAAAAGAATGAAATAGAGCAAAGAAAGTCTAGGAGACCTATGGGATACCCTCAGATGAAATAATTGGAATATAAATAAGTTACAAAAGAAAAAGGGAGGAAGAAGGGGGAAGAAATCTTATTAGAAAATAATGGCCAGGAACTTCCCAAATCTGGGGAGAGATTTGAAATCCATGTTCATGAAGCTAATAGGTAACCAAACACATTTAACATGATTAGGTCTTCTCCAAGACACATTATAAAAAATTATGTCAATAATAAAAGAAGGAACACATTTTTAAAGTGGCAAGAGAGAAACTTATCATTTATAAGGGAACTCCTATAAGGCTGTCATTGAATTTCTCAGCAGAAACTTCACTGACCTGAAGAGAATGTGATGATCTATTCAAAGTGCTGAAATTAAAAAAAAAAAAAAAAAAAAAAAAAAAAAAAAAAAAAAAAAAAAAAAAAAAAAAAAAAAAAAAAAAAAAAAAAAAAAAAAAAAAA
>PVIA01002493.1:0-159683 GCA_004024845.1 Tonatia bakeri | reverse complement strand
ATGAAAAGAAACTATTCAACTTGAAATGAAAGGACTCTAATTAGTAACATAAAACCATATGAAAATATGCAAGATGCTGGTAGAGATAAATATTGAGTCAAATTGAAAATACTCTAATACTGTAACATGGTGGTATGGTAATCACCTCAGTCTAGAATAAGGTTAAAGAACAATAATATTAAAAGTAATTATATCTATAATAATTTATGAATAGATATGCAATATAAAGAGATAAACTGTGTCATCAAAACATAAGAGAAGTACAAGTATAGAGTTTTGTATGCAATCACAGTTAAGTTGTTATCAGCCTAAAATGCAAAGTTACATCTGTAAGATATTTTATGTAAGTCTCATGGTAAACACAAAACAAAACTGGTAATAGATTCACATACAATAAAGAGAAGGGAATCAAAACATATCACTGTAGAAAATCATCAGTTCACAAAGAATGGAATTAAGAGTGAGAGAAAGGAACAGAGAATTACAAAACAGCCGGGAAGCAACTAATAAAATGGCAAGTACTAAGTCCTTTTCAATCAATAACTACTCAAAATATAAATGGATTAAATTCTTCAGTGGAAAAGTAGAGTGGCTAAATGGATGTAAAACAACATCCAATTATATGCTGCCTACGAGACTCACTTTAGCTTTAAGGACACACAAAAGCTCAAAGTGAAGGAAAAGATAAGATAATTATTCAAGTGGAAACCAAAAGAGAACAATGATAGCTATACTTATAAAAGACAAAATAAAACTTTAAGCTAAAAATTGTTATAAAGAGACAAAAAAGACCATTATATAATGATAAAGGGGTCAATTCATCATGCGGATATAACAATCATAAATCTATATGCATCCAACATCAAAGCACCTAAATATATTAAATACTGACAGATCTGAAGGGAGAAATAGGAAAAAACACAGTAATAGTAGAGAGCTTTCAAACCTTGTTTTCAGCAATGGATAAATTACCCAGACAGAAAAATTGAAAGGGAATGTTGGACTTAAACTATGCTCTAACCAGGGGTGTCCAACCCACATCCCGCAGGCCACATGCAGCCCCGGACGACTATCAATTCGGCCAACACAAGATCATAAATTTACTTAAAACTTTTTTTTGCACATCAGTTTTTGTTAGTGTCTTTGTATTTAATGTGTGGTCCAAGACAACTCTTCTTCTTTCAGTGTGGCCCAGAGACACCAAAAGGTTGGACACCCCTGCTAGACTAAATGGACCCAACAGACAGATACAGAACATTTCATCCAACAACAGCAAAACACAGATTCTTTTTTATATCTATATGGAAAATTCTTCAGATAGATTATGTTAGGCCAATAAGTCTTAATAAATCTAAGAATGAAATCATATCAAGCATCCATTTCAACAACAGTGGTTTGAAACTAGAAATGAGTAACAGGAGGAAAGGTAGAAAATCCACATACATATGAAATTTTTTAAAAATTCCTAAACAACTAGTGGGTCAAAGAAGAAATTTTAAAAGAGTGAAAATGGCACAATAATATACAAAACATATGGAATGCAGCAAAACCAGTTTTTAAGGGAAACAATGTATAGCTATACACGCCTATCTTTAAAAAATTCTGAAATAAGCAATCTAACTTACACCTCAAGGAACTAGAAAAAGGAAGACAAACTAAGCCCCAAGTTCACAGGAGGAAGTAAATAACAAAGTTCAGAGTGAAAATATATGAAATAGACACAGGAAAACAATGGCAAGTTCAACAAAACCAAGAGCTGTCATACAGATTATATAATATTATACATAGGAAATCTTAAAGACCACCCAAAAACTGTTAGAACTAATCAATAAATTAAAGTTGCAAGATGCAAAATCAACATACAGAAATCATTTTTGTTTCTATACAATAACAACAAAATATCTTTAAAAAAGCAATAAAGAGCACAATTCTATTCACAATAGCATTAAACATTCAGGAATAAATGTAACTAAGGAGGTTAAAAATCTGTATATGGAAAAGTATAAGATTTTGACTTAAAAAATAAAAAGGCAAAAGCAAATGGACAGGTACTTATATTAATGGATCAGAAGTACTGATATTGTTAAAATTTTCTTACTACCTGAAGCCATCTATGGATTCAGTGTAATTTCTATGAGGATTACAATGGCATTTTTCAGAGTAAAAAAGAATTCTAAAATTTTAATGGAACCACAAAAGACCCTGAATAGCCAAGTGATCCTGTGAAAGAACAAAGCTGGAGGGTCATACTTTCTGATTTCAAGTTATGTGACAAAGCTACAGTAATCAAAACAGTATGATTTTGGTGTAAAATTGGACACATAGTCCCAAGAAATAAAATAGGGAGCCCGGAAGTAAACCCTCACATAAACTGTAAACTGTTTGGTAAAGGAACCAATGATACTCAATAGGGAAAGGGCAGTCTTTCAACAAATGGTGATGGGAAAAATGGATAACCACATGCAGAAGAAAGAAATTGATATCCTAATTTACAACACTCATGAAAATTATCTTGAAATAGATTGAAAACTTAAATATAAGACCTGTCCCCCCAAAAAAAACACAGAAGAAAATTGAGGAAAAAATTATTGACATTAGTCTTGGCAGTGTCTTTTTTAGTTTTAACAACAAAAGAACAGGTAACAAAAGCAAAAATCAACAAGTGACATTACATCAAAGCTTCTGTACAACAAAATAAACAGTCAGTGCAATGAAAAGGCAACCTATGGAATGGAAGAAAGTATTTGCAATCCATATATTGGACAAAGGCTTAGTATCCAAAATATATAGAGAACTCATACAAATTAACAATAGACAATCTGAAAAAATAGACAATCTGATAAAAATGGACAAAACTGAATATTTATTTTGTCAAAAATGCCATTTTTAAAAATAGCCAACAGATACATGAAAAAATGCTCAACGTCACTAATTATTAGAGAAATGCAATTCAAAATTGCAATGAGCTACCATGTCATACCTGTTAAAATGACCATTGTCAAAAAGAGAAAACAGTTGTTGGCAAGGATGTGGGAGGAAAAGGAACTGTCAATGCACTATTGGTAGGAATGTAAATTGATACAGCTACTATAGAAAATAATGTGGATATTCCTTGGGAAATTAAAAAGAAATACTATATAACCTAGCAATTTCACTTCTGGATATATCCAGAGAAAATAAATCAGGATCTTGAAGATTATGTTAAATAAATACATGAGTATATACATACAAATATACATGCAATGGATTATATTCAGCCACAAAAAGAAGGAAATTCTTCCATTTGTGTCAACATGGATGGATTTTGAAGGTTTTGTGTTAAGTGAAATTAGTCATTATGAGAATGACATATACTGTATGATATGATTTGTATATGGAATCTATAGAAGCCGTACTCATAGAAACACAATAAACTGGTGATTACTGGGGACTAAGGGGTGGAGGAAATAAAGAGAAGTTGGTTAAAGGGTACAATAAGCATAATAAGATGAATAAGTTTGGGGTATCAAATGCAGCAAGGCAATTGTAGTTAACAATGCTCTCTATTATATACTTGAAATTTGCGAAGGCAGTACATCTTAAAAGTTCTCCCAACAAAAGAGAAATGGTAATTATAGGTAGGGATATGTATTAATTAAACCTACACTGATAATAGTATTGCAGTGTATAAATATATAAAATTAATGACTTATACACCTTAAATTTCCACAATGTTAATGTCAGTTATATTTTAGTAAAGCTGGAGAAAAACAGAAAATACAGTTTACACATGTATAATCTGATAAGCACAATAAGAGAGTAACAAAATTAACTAACAATAAAGTAGAAACATAAATAGTACACTATCATAAAATTTATATGAATGATTTGGGGGACATTATTAAGTAAAATAAGGTTTCATTAAACATGGGCCCTGAGGTACCATGACAGTTAATATGAAAGACATTACTAAGAAATTCATTTTGGCTTATCACACATTAGCCATAACTAGTCTCATAACCTCTACCTAACTGCAACACATTCTGAGAAATGTAGGAAAACAAATGTAATATTTGGTGAGCATTGCTTTCTCTGCCATAGTAGGTACTCAATAAAGAGTTTTTGGTGAAACTATTGTGCAAATAAGAGTGACATTGTAACAAAAGGCAAAGAGCTGATATTAATGAAGGAATTCTAGAGACTTAAGGCTAATTAGTATGCAAGAGATTTGTTACAAATAAAATGATAAAAATGCAAATTTAAAAGAGGGTATGATAAGCTAATCTCAATATTTAGAAAATTTTGACAAATAATTGCTGCACATTTTGAACACTATCTCTTAATATCCTGAGGAGAATACCCAAGATTTTCAGAGTCACGTTATAGAGAATCTCAAAGGTTTTCTAGAGAGTCTATCATCACACAAAACTTCACATATTCTTCTCCTTGAAGGGAAAGTAACAAAGCAGAATTATTCATCGGGGATTATGGTGATAAAATATTCACAGTTCCTATTAAAGTAATAATGTGCTAGTTTTTAAATTACTGAACTATTCTGCTTGTTATTTCCAAGGGAATCTTATTAGCAAAGATAAAACATGCTAAAATGGTTATGCTTTGGGATTCAGCACATGTCTGATCAGAGAGTATTTAAAAATACATTTCGGTTTCTCCTCACTTGCAATAAACAGGTTGAGATGGCAATCAAGTAGTGTTAGGTTATAAAACTTGGAGGACATGAAGGAACATTGTAACTTGTGAAATTGTACCACAATATACATAATAATATAGACAGTAAAAAGAAATAAAGGTATAATTCTGTAGACAGACTTATACCTTTGAAATAGGTGTAATTTTATATGCATTGACTTACCCCCAAAAGCATTCTGTACATAATTTTAGCACACAGCATCACTTTGGTACAACAACATGGTAATACATGTTCAGGGTTCTGCTTAGAATGAAAACTTAGTCGCTTGCCCAGGAATTTCCTCAGTCAACTGTGATCTGGCAATATCTGTCTTGTCAAGCAGAAAAACATAGTAGTATGTATTTTTTCACATTTTTGAACTTCAGTTATTGATTCTTCCAATTTACATAAAGAACCCAATTAATATAAGCAACCCATATCTTTAAATCTGTACTTCCAAACATTAAAAAAATGATCTAACTAGTTCAATATTTCTTTAGCTTAAAATAATTATATAAAATAAATTGCCCATGTTGCTTCAACCCAATATTGTATAGCATTTTCCAATAGCTGGGCGGAGTGAATTTTTAGATCTGAAAAATTTAGTAACTTTTATATTTAGTAAAAGCTCACAAATTACTTTAGTAATGATTTCAGATAGTCATATATACCCAGACATATATCAACTGATTATAAAATACAGATGCCCTAGTTATTAACTATAGAGAGGTTCCTTTTTTAATCAAGTGGGACCCAACATAAGGAACATGGAACTAGCAGATATTTGGGGGGTGGGATCACAATATATTACCACCTCCCTATTTTTTTAAATGAACAGGGAGGAAGGAAAGGGTTCTGAGCTCTGGTGGGATTAAGAGTTTCATGTCTTCCTAGACCAGATATTCATCCAGCAGTCCAGACTTTGAGGAGTCTTCGGTCTGGCTCATCTGGTCAAGGGAGTGGCAGTCATTCTGTGGGCAGATTTCAGCAGGTGGGGCAGCATGAGTGTGGACCAAAATGCTTGTGTTGAATTAGTCTTCCTTTGAAAGGGGTTCCTTTTATGTAGCTAGCTTGTCTGTCCAGTCGCAATGTTTATCAGGAGCAACCCCGTATTTATGTGCACAATGAACCTGGTAAAGTAATGCCACTAAAACTAACTGCAGTCATAATTCCTATTGCATTTGCCCACAAATTCAAACATCTATATTCTAACACAATTGTACCACCTTGTTATGACTTAGAGGCAATAGTATCAATTAACCCCTACCACCCCATGTTAGCTATTATCCTGCTCTAAAAAAGGAAAAGGAACTTATGGACATAGGCGGCAGTGTGGTGATTGCAGGCGTGGGGGAAGGTAGTTATAAGGGGACTAAATGGTAATGGAAAAAAATACAATAATTAAAAAAAAGAGACCTGGTCACCAGAAAGAGAAACTATTTTAGCTGCTCAAGAGTTAGTTGTATTGTCCTTCCTCTCCAGACAAGATGGCAGGTGGTGAGGCTAGTGTGACTTTGGGACAGCCTCATCTTTCTCATCAGGATCTCGCCACCTTGGATGTTACCAAGTTGACTCCACTTTCACAGGAAGTTATCAGCAGGCAAGCCACAATTAACATAGGTACAATTGGTCATGTTGCTCATGGAAAATCTACAGTTGTCAAGGCTATTTCTGGAATCCACACTTTCAGGTTTAAAAATAAGTTAGAAAGGAATATCACAATCACACTTGGGTATGCTAATGCTAAGATTCATAAACTTGATGATGCAAGTTGTCCTTGATCAAAATGCTATAGATCACAGGTGGCAAACACAAGGCTTGCAGGCCAAATCTGGCCCTCCACCTTGTTTTATCTGGCCAGCACCTTGTTTCTACTCAGTGGCAGCGTTGAGCTCCTTGTCCCTGCTTGAGGAGTAATTACATTTATACAGCCCTAAAATTACATTCAGCCTTTTGAAGGCAACCAAGAGGCTGATGTGGCCCTGGTGAAAATGAGTTTGACACTCCTGCTATAGATCCTGTGGAAGTAGTGCACCTGATGAGTTTCCTACAGACATTCCAGGGACCAAAGGGAACTTCAAAGTAGTCAGACATGTTTACTTTGTTGACTGTCCTGTCCATGGCATGTTGATGGCTACTGTGCCGAATAGTGCAGCAGTGATGGATGCAGCTCTTCTGTTGATAGCTGGTAATGATTCTTGTCCTCAACCTCAGACTGCTGAACACCTGGCTGCCATAGAAATTATGAAACTGAAACATTTTTTGATTCTACAAAATACAATTGATTTGATATAAGAGCCAGGCTAAAAAACAATATGAACAAATCCTTGCATTTGTACAAGGTATAGCAGCAGAAGGATCTTCTATTATTCCAGTTTCTGCTCAGCCAAAATATAATATTGAGGTTGTCTGTGAGTATAGTGTAAAGAAAATTCCAGTACCTATAAGAAACTTTATATCAGAACCCCAACTTATTATTATTAAGTCCTTTCATGTCAATAAACCTGGCTGTGAGGTTGATGACCTTAAAGGTAGTATGGTAGACAGTAGTATTTTAAAAGGAGTATTAAAGGTGGGCCAGGAGATAGAAGTCCAACCTGGTATTGTTTCCAAAGATAGTGAAGGAAAACTTATATATAAGCCAATCTTTTCCAAGATTGTATCATTATTTACTGAGCATAATGATCTTCAATATGCTGCTCCAGGGTGTCTTATTGGAGTTGGAATGAAAATTGACCCCATTTTGTGCCGGGCTGACAGAATGGTGGGACAGGTGGTTGGTGCAGTTGGAGCATCACCAGAGATCTTCACAGAATTGGAAACCTCCTATTTCCTACTTAGACAGCTTCTTGGTGTAAGCATGGAAGGAGACAAAAAAGCAGCAAAGGTGCAAAAGCTGTGTAAGAGTGAAGTGCTTATGCTACACATAGGATCCCTGTCTACAAGACGAAGAGTTCGTGCAGTCAAGGCTGATTTTGGCAAAATAGTTCTCCCCAATCCTGTGTGCACAGAAGTGGGATTAAAAATTGCCCGTAGCCAAAAAGTTGAGAAACACTGGCATTTAATTTGTTGGGGTCAGATAAGAAGAGGAGTAACCATCAAGCCAACAGAAGATGGTGACTGAAGAATATCAGCTTTAAAAAAATACATTTGGATGAAGTCAGATTTCCCTTGTCAACCTAAGGGTACCATTTCAAAGTAGTCCTAGAGAATACACTTCACAGCTTGCTACCTTAGAAGATGCAAGGTTATTCTAATTTTTTTTGTGTGTGTGTGTGTGTGTGTGAAGAAAACTTAGTCCCTACTACTAGAATAAAAAACAGGATTTACAATAAATATCAAATTAGTATATAGATGAATTTAACCCATATTTTAGCAGAAATTGATTATTGCTAAACAGTATCAAATTAGTACATCAATTCAGGTTTGAAATAAAACTGTTAGAACAAGCCTTTGCTTATAGCAACAAACAACTGAACCTGTTTAAAGTTTTTCTTATTTTTTTCATGATTTGTCTTTGAGTTACAAGCAGCCTTTGTTTATAGCACATGTACCACTGAACCTGTTTGAAATAAAGTTTTTCTTCATAAAAAAATAGTTGTATTGAAATATATTGTAATCTGTAAATTAGATGAAAAAAATTCTGTAAAAGTGCCCAAAACAGGAAAGTTATTTAAAAACACAAATTTTTGGTAGAAACTAAATTCACATCAGTACACCAAATGGAATCCTGTAATTGAATCTGTAAAGCTGAGTGCTTCAATCAAGTTTACTCAGTCTAAGTTGGTTAACCTCATTTTTAACTTAGTAGATAGGTACTATTTTACACTTGATTCCTATAAAATGTATCAATTTTAAATGATGACAGTAAACATTATATAAGCATTTAGTTCTACCTGAAGGTCTGTATCTACTCATTTTGTGTAATGAGATTTTATTTACATAAACATTAATGTGAACATTAGCTTATTGAAAATTCATGAAATGACTCAAACTTACGTTCATTCATTCATTTTGTAACATGCTGTCTGTATAATCACCATGAACCAGGCATTGTGCTGGGGCCTGAGTATTTAATGGAACATGTAAAGGCTTAGAGTAAAAGGATAGGCAGCAAAGGAAAAGACAAAAAGAAAATGGCCCAGGGATGAAGAGTATGAAGTAGACAAAGTTGAATTCAAGGTAAAAAATACAAACAGCAATAAGCAGGTTTCCTTTACTAATAAGTGGTATGACTATAATTCAGATAGGTATCATTAATTAATGAAATTTAGATTTCATTAAAAATGGGTAAAATTACTAAAACAAAAGGAAGGATGAACAGAAACATGAGGATATATGACACTTTACACACTTATCAATAGCTGTCAATAGTGTAAACAACAGAAGGACTGAGGACAATGACCTGAATAGTTTAACATTCAACACATTGCTATCATTAGTAAGTATACATGGATATCTATTCTCCAAGCAGAGAAGAAAATATGTTTATTACATTTTTAAAAATGGTTTGCACATTAGGGCACAAAGAAATCACCACAAAATTTCCAAAAAACAAAAAGTGAGTAAACTTTTAAATATGTTTTTAAAGCAAGTATCATCTACTAAATGTGTTACAATTTGTATATATTATCCTAAGCAATATTCAGTAAAAAAGAAATTTATTTAGTAAAGAATTATTCAGTAAAAAAAGAATTTATTCATTCATTCATTTATTCATTCACTCACAAGCTATCTAACAAAAAGAACATTAATGCTATTACTCTATATCAAAGTTTCTAGGGTGCACCCAAGGTTGAGTACAAGCCAATTAGAGTAAGCATTTTTCAATGCCAAGTAAAAAATAAAAATAAGCAAATTTCTACTAAAGAAACAAAAAATAAGTGGATAGACAATTTGAATAAAGCAGATGCATTAGTGCATTTTAAAATGAAAAAAAAAAAAAAACAACAAACCCTGAGTAGAATATATTAAGATGAGTTTTTCCAGTAAATAGTAAATTTATAAATAAAGCTCTAGGTAAACCTTAAATCTTAAATATTGAAAATGTAGGAGGTTTACATTTATAAAGCAATTGACGATTTTGCCTTGAATGTGCATGCACCCCCCCACACACACATACACCTGTACAATGAGTTTCCAAAAGCTGCCAAACTGTCTCAAATTGATTTTTACTCCAAATATCCTGCTCCTAATAATTTCTCAAATACTTCCTTTCCTCATTAATCTGATAGTTGCGAAGACTATTTTTTTTCCTCAAGAAGGTGGCTCCCTTGTAAATTACTGTTTAGTGTACTCTTAAATATTAACATAGGTTGTTTCTAACTGGAATAACTAGCACTCAACTGAAACTAGCTTAACTGATAACAAAAAAAAGGGAGAACACACATCTGGGCTGATGGGTTGCCCACTTTGCTTTAGGAAAGGCTACACCCAAGACTTCAAACTCAAACACTTTGGTCATCTTTTTTTTTCTTTTCTTTTCTTTTCTTTTCTTTTCTTTTCTTTTCTTTTCTTTTCTTTTCTTTTCTTTTCTTTGCTTTGCTTTGCTTTGCTTTGCTTTGCTTTGCTTTGCTTTGCTTTGCTTTGCTTTGCTTTGCTTTTCTTTCTTTCCTCTCCTCTCCTTTCCTTTCCTTTCCTTTTTTTTCTCTTCTTTCTTTCCTTCCTTCTTTCCATCTTCCCTTCTTTCCTTCATTCCTTTTCAGTTCTGCTTCTGGTTTTGTATTGGCCACATCTTCTTCTACCATAATCCAAACCCCTCTCCCTGACCACCACTCTTCACAATGAGTGTGGTTGATGAAATGGCTGCTAAGCCATTAGTGTCATATCTTCCAGCGAAGAGATAGTTGGGTAATATTTATGACTCAGGAGATAAAGTAGATAACACAACAGGGTCAGTAAACAAATGGAGTAAGACATTTCACCAACAACACTGAGAGGCAGAAAGCAGCAGGTATATAATTCTGAATGGACACCATGTGCTCTGGAAATGTTCCAAGGAAATGTTTTCTATCTAAAGAGGAAAAAGTAGATAATCAAGGGAGTTTTAAGTGGTATCAATATGTATGAGGCCAATTTATATTTTTAAATAAGATATGCGGTGTAAAGCAGGAAGGAAAATGTTGTATAAGAAAGATGTACAAATAGAGTATGCAGTCTGGTTTTATTGTGAGCAATGTTTGGCCAACTAATGGTATGAGCACTGAATAGTCACCTGACATTATTATACCATGATACTGTATTGTTTGAGTGGAGGAGATATATATGTGAGTGAGACTATTATGATACTTAAATATTTATTTTATGCTTAATATTCATTATATAATATTTAACATTAAAAATTAAAAAGAAGAGTATAAGCTTCTCACTGAGAAATGGAGATATATATGTACATTTATATAGATGAATATGTATATTTATTATATATTCACTACAAACATTGAAAAGTATGGTCACTGGGAAGCATGATTTATGTTATAGTTGGCTTGGAGGACTGCTCTTTTTCAGTATAAGTTTTATTATTAATTTAACTTTTAAATGTTTCCCTGTTTTACTTTAATAAAAATAATTAACTAATGCATATTTTAAAAACAGGTAATTTTTCTTCTAGCTCCATCAGACAAAAACACTGCCAGCAAAGATCACATGTCCAAATCCTCTGTGAACACTCACTCTGACCAGGAGGATAACTTATTGATTAGGGAAAAACTCATTATATGTCTGTATTTGTGATCGAAGACGAGAGATCTTTTATTGAAAGACAGCAGTAAGGTGGAAGATGAGTTCTTACTCACTTGCAATGGAGGTGCATATAGGTAGAATATGTTTGATATTTAAGAAAATGTGTGAGCTTCTTAATATAATAATGTTATTTATCCATAGAATACTTCCAAGGAGTAAAAATACAGTTAGATAAGTGAACCCTATTCTGTGTATAGAAATTTTATGAGAGACTTCAATGAAAATTTATTCTTGTTTAATTATTGGTCTGATTAGTCCAAATTTAACATAATTTAAAATCCTGCATAAATATTTCCCAAAGCCAAACATGAAGAAGTTTAGTAAAGAACGATTTGATTTTTAGGTTGACATAGACCAATAAGCATTGTAGTATGTCAGTGAATAACAACACTAAAAATAGAATAACCCCAGAAAAGAATTAGGTTGGCCAAAAAGTCTTTTATGTTTTTTCCCCCTTGCGATGGCTCTAATAGTGCTAAGTTGTCTTTTACTTCATTTGAAACAATTTTGTTAGATTGTATTGTGACAACAGTCATATCAGCATGCATTAAAGATACTTAATCAAAATTGGTAATTTTTATGCAACCATTTTAATATTGAAGATGGAAGAAAATAAGAAACACTTTTGGCATATTATACTTTATTATTTCAAGAAAGGTAAAAACACAACTAAAATGAAACAAAAGATTTGTTCAGTGTATGCAAAAGGCGCTGTGACTGATCAAACATGTGAAAGTGGTTTGCGAAGTTGCTTGGTACTATTAACATTTTAGCCAATAATTCTTTGGTGTGGGCTGTCTTATGCACTGGAAGATGTTTAGCAGCATCCTGGCCTCTACCACTAGAAGCCAATAGTGGGAGAGAGCTGACATGCTCAAAATATTCAAATCAATAAAGTTATTGGTGAAAATGAGAAATATATCTTTTCTTTTATGGAAAAAACATAATGGACTTTTTGGGCAACCCAATAATATGTATCATGGTATTAGTAGTTTCCATTAAAAATTAAATTAATACATTAACTCTCAGTTGACATTTTTAGTGAAAATGATTATATTCTTGCTAATGAACATGTGTTGTGAATCTTCCTCTCATTGATTACTCTATTTTTTTTATAATCAGAAGAAATATAAGTCATAGGCTATAGAACATATGAAGAACAATGAAAATAAAAAATGTTCTGAAATATGTGACTTGACAGTATTCTGCTGAAAAGCAGCATGGTATGATTGTTGGACTCTCTTATTCAAGTTCTGCCTTTGACGTTCTGAGCTGTAGGGCCTCAGTCACTGTACTTGATTTCTCTTCACTCGTTTCCACACATGTAAAGCAGGGATTATATTAGTGTCTGTCACAGTGTGGCTATGAATATTGAGAAAATAATATATGCAAAGTATTAGAATAGTGCTTGGTACATAATTAAGCCCTAGTTGCTACTGGTTATCATTACTGCTCTTTTCTTCATCCTTTTTATATGACTTGCTAAGTGTGCTTTCTTATGGCTTAGTGCAATTTTTGTTGTTGTCATTGAATATTTGAAAAGATCCTGAACTACTGTGTAGCTCACTTAATGCTGTTGTTTTGGATGGTGTTGATGATTAATTTTCCATGTTTAGTGTTCGATCCAGAACCTTTTATTCCTGTGAAATATTAAGTTCATACATACAGAGAATGGGAGTGGTTAGGCAGCAGTTAGTTGTTAGTTGGCAGCAGTTACTTAGTGGTTAGCAAACTAAAGGAGCTGATACTCAGAAGAGACGAGTTGCTCCGAAGTATGTGTCTTAATCATTCCCACTAGCTTCATGCTTAGACAGATCAGTAAACTTGGCATTCAAAGGCATTTTTTGGTACTTTTTACTACAATCACAGTCCTTCATAGACATAACAGCTGAATCTCACCTGCTTTCTTTTTTTCTTTCTTTCTTTCTCTCCATTAAGCCCCTTTAGTTGCCAGCACATCACCAAGGCAAGGACATGGGATTCATGCTACTGAAATTGAAACATACCTGTCATTTTATGTTTGATCATTAGAAAAATTGATGCAATGTACTATTTGAATATAGCACAAAAGATAATGGGATCCTAAAATATTAAAATTGCTCAGAATTTTAGGTATTATTTGCTCTTGCCCAAATGCTTTCCAAAAGGCAAAAACAGTTTGCCATGGTTTGAATACCTAGTAAATAACAAAACCAGAAACAGTCCATGGATCTTTTGAGTCCAACTTGACCACAGTTTTGTACCACGTTACACACCAAAGCTGAGACATAGAGTACTATAGCTTTGTTTTAATTTTAAATATAATAAAAGAACATAATTCTCTACAACAAATACTGCATAAGCCACTAACATGAGTAATATAACCCAATCTTTTTGTGTTTTATTATTTAATCATACCCTTCTGGTTACTTATTTCTTTTAGTAATCAAGAAAATCACTAATTTAATTAGGTAACCTAATGTTGGTGAAAGTTCCTTCCATGAGTCTATAATTTTTTGTATCATACATCTCACATACCTTTTCCTTGCCATTTCAAACCAGGTCTAAGTTATGCCCAGGCTCTGTTCTATAACTGGAGCATGACCATGTCTATATAGGGATTTGTCCAAGCTTAACTATAATGGTGTTTTCAGTTTCTGAAAGATGAAACTATCTAGTGATCACAATCTAACTTTAAGAGAACAAAAATCTCTAACACTACTGAATTACAACACGTTTTGCTCTTTCTAATATATCTCTGTTCTGAATTAAAACCATATTACTTTAATCATATTGCTTTCATAGAATCACCTCTAATTGATTAGTTTAAGTAAAATCTATTGAATTGAATTTATTTCTTGGAAAGATGAGAGTTTAGTTTGCTGTCAATTATGTGTTATTTGAATTTTGGTAGTTGAACTTAGAAAAGAAATAGAGGGAAAATTGTTATTGTATCAATAGGGGACAAACCATCTCTATGCCTCCCATTAGATATTTGTAGAAGATACTGTAACATCTCGTACATCTGAGCCAAGTGATTTCTTTTTGAATTATATTTACTGTCCTTCATTCTTAGTGAAATGTAAAATGAGTCATTATTAGCCATATACATTAATAGAACATTATATGTAGCAGAAAACTAATACTTTTACCTTAAATACTTTAGAATATTTATAAAGACAGCATTTATAATTTCTAAGGCTATTTTTGTTTACACTCAAACCACATTTTTCTATACATCTGAAAATATATTTATGAACACTTACTATAGCCTTTGGTCTATTTCCAAATACAGAGATAATACCAACAAATAAAATAATAATAATAATAATAATAATAACTGATCACAGCAATGTGCTTCCATATTATATATCTTATCTCTAATAATAAAAATATCCCTGTAAAACAGTCATTCTTCTCCTCATTTTACAAATATATGAGCTAAAACAAGAAGGTTAAGTACTTTCCTCAAAGTTTCAGTCAAGACCTGTCAGAATTTAAAGCAGGTATTCTCTTCACTCCATTATATCTTTCTTGACATAATTCTGTGAGCCCTCTGGATGTTCAGAGGAGAGGAGAATAAATGGGGTAGTAAGGGAAGGTTTCCAGAGTCAGTGAGAAAAGCTTTTTTATATATTTTGATCTCCCCACCTTCTCATTTTCTTCTTTTGTTCTTATGGACTTATCTCCTTTATTTCTTCCTACTTTTACAGTGACCACACTTTTATGTTCCTTTGACTTATTCTCCTGTTGGGTTTCCAAGAGGTAGAACTTCCATCATTATTTCACTTCAGTGAAACAGTTGTGTCCTTATCCCCATAAAGTTGTATGCCACTCCAGTGCAAGAGGCAAGCTCAAAGGGGGCATAATAGATAAAGGTGTAGGCAAATGGGTATGCATGCTCTTTCTTTATCTTACTCTATCTCCCCATTTAAAGAAAGATCAAGATGATAAGTTTCAGAATCTTTAAGTGCTTTGCATGAGGTAAATGTCAAGGATCTCTGTGTAGGACTTTGGTGCAATTGAATTTTCTCCTTAATTTCTCCCTAAGTTTTGCAATTTCAATTAAATGTTCCCATCATTCCTCTGTATAATCCCAATTGTCAATAAACAGGAGCTTAAGCCTATTTCTGTCAAGAGGCCATAACTTACAAGATCTGTGCCCTTTTGCTGCTTACTTTTTTCCTCTTTCTTGAAAATAAAATATCCATACATAAAAATATACAAATTATAAGCCTCTTTCTTGATGAATTATAGCAAAGAGATATCTATGTATTCCTATCTAGTTCAATAAATAGGTCCAAGAAGATACACTCTGCTTCTCACTACACAGTACACCTTTAGCCTTCCCTTCAAAGGATAATATCTGTAGAAATATTTTAAAAGTTATTTTGTTAAATTATGAGATTTTTAATGCATTTACATATGTGGCATCAAAGCATGTCTCAGGTAGGTGGGCATGAACATGAACATGATAGGCCATGTGTTCATAATTACTCAAGCTGCACTATGAACACATGGAGATGCATTACATCACATACTTTTGAAATTATTTAAATTTCCATAATTATAATTATTCAAATATCAATGATATAAATTATAGTTATTATATATATTGTCTCAGCACATATCAGTCACACAACCATTCAATGTTATATAAGTACAGTCATTCAGTAGTTTACATTACACTTCTCAACTTTGCTCAGCTCAAAACACTTAAGTAATAGATTTTCTTCCACTTTGTCTGGAATAGGGGCTCATTGGAAAATTCCTGGCTGTCTTGGGGAAGAATGTAGTTGAAGTACATGTGTCAAACTAGTGCTGCATCCCCATCTACAGGTCGAGATAATAACTGCAAACTTCCTCACTTCAGTGAGCCTTTAAAATATAAACTTTCAAATCTGAATATACATAGCTGTTCATGTGAATGTGGAAAAATTGTTTGCTATCATTTTCTATACAGTTGACTATCTAGAAAGAGATTATAGCACAAAGCAAGAACCACCTGTATTTACAGATGGCCTGGGGAAGCATAAATCACAGAGTCATGTATCAGTAGCACTACAGCATGCTTCTACCAAATTGAGCCTCGAGTGTGTCAGACAAGCCACCTACACGAGGACCACACAGTAGTGTCAGTGTTTTTTAGCACATTCTTGATAATGACATCTATGTTGAACTGAGCACGAATGGCTCTTATTTTCTCTTGGCCCTCAATGTTCTATACCAATTTGTATTTGACTGTTTAGCTTATTCTCTTCTCTGGGTAGGCACGACTATGGGAATACAGTAAAATATTCTTAGGGTTTATGAGACTATAATATTTTTTACTCCCATTGTTACACTAGCTACATATAACATCCTTTTTCATCAAAAGGGAGAAATCATTGACATAGGGTCTGTAAGATGAAATGTTGTACTATTATTTAATTATATAATTAATGTTACTTATGTTAATTATTCAATTATGTCCAATGTTATAAAATATATTATAAATGTGAAATCATTGGTTAAGCCCAATTATTTATTTTTACCTTTTTTATTCAGTAAATGTTTACTGAACGCTTTTTATGTACCAAAAACTGTGAGATAATTTCTTACCTGCTAGAAAGCCCTAATCTAGAGTGACTCATACAAGGTGCATTTAAAGTATAATAGAAAGTAGAGTGATAGAGTTTATTCTTCTTGGGAAGGTAGGGAAAAGCTTTGTATATAAGGCATCACCTTGATAGATAAATACAAATTGTCAAGGTAAAATGTAGACAAGGACATTCTGGACAGAACAAAAACATTTATTAAGAAGATTTTAAAGGCATCGTTTGTTGAAATAAGAAGCTTAGGTATCTGCCTGAAAAGAAAAAATAGTTGAGACTGGCTTGAAGCATAGGGTTAAATTAGAAATGGTTTCACATACCTCACTAAGTAGTTTGGGCTTAAATCTATAAGTAGAGAGTGGCAAACATAGGTCTTTAAACTAGCAAGTAGCAAGACTATTTATATGTGCTTTAGAAAAGAAGGTCGAAGGGTATTATCAAAGAATGATTGGAGAAGTGAAAGTAGTGAGAAGTTAGGAGGGTACTGCATTAGTGCAAAGGGGAGATGATGAGGGCTATAGCTGGCGTTGCATACTGATGTACAATTAATATCAGTTGGTGTACAAGTAAATATAATATGGAAAAAAGAGATGGTTGTTGAGAAAGTCTTTGGAGTTCCTAATATATCAATGAGGAGATGAGAATATCATTATCCAACACAGGACTTCAGGAGAAGGAACATTTTTGTATAGGATTTTTGACATATTTGCTTTCCATTATCATTGTGCAAAGTTAGGGGAGGGGGTCTAATATACAATTGAATATATATAATATAAATACACATATTATATATATATATATATATATATATATATATATATGAAATTTCAGGGACCTACAAATCACAGAGATATCATCCACTGATAGAGGTGAAATAGTACATTGGTTTATTGTGGCAGAGTATGCTCGTGCAAAGTAACACGAATCCAGGAGACTATACTGAAGAAGAAACCCAGCCCTCCTTTGCTCATACCATGCCCTGCCCCCTTGGCACTCTGAAGCCCTAATAATTCTACATCTTAATTGAGTATGTACTTGCCACTTTCTGTTGGTGACACTGCACATTTCTAGAATAAGCATAATTCTTGTAAATAATTGAAAATATATTTCAGTAAAATACTTTAAGTCTTTGGAAATTGTATATATTTTCCCTTAGAAATTCATAATGGGAGGCAGTTTGATACAGTGGTTAAAAGCACAGATTTTGAGGCCAAACTGCCTGTGTTTGAATTCTGGTTACTCAATCAAATAAATGTGATAACTTGGGTAACAAATTTAGTTCAGCTATGACTTGGTTTTATCACCTATGAAAGGGATAATAAGAGTACTTATTCATTGAGATGTCTGCAATATTAAGCAAGTTAATATTCATATAACACAGAACAGTGTCTGGAACAAATTAGGTGTAATAAGGACATTTGCTAAATAAATATTGTTCATTTTATTGTAACTTTCCATGACTTCTGTCAACATGTTTGAAAAGAAGGGAATCACTCTGACATTTTCATTGCAAAAATATAAAGGATCACTTTTGTGATTAATTTATTTTGGCAATTTTTATCTTTAAATCCTGGAATGGTAAATGAATCTCCAAAATCAAAAATCATGTGGATGTTTCTGTGTTCTTTATTCTAATTTAACTGTATGATAGCTGGCCTTTTAAAATTCTTAAATTTGTGTTTGTGTTTAATCCATAGGAAGGTCATAAGAAAAACATTGACAGTTGGAGACATCCAAACAAAGTGTCTCAGTATGTCCCCAGTAAAGCTTGAAGAATTTAGCATCCCATGTGACAATCATTCCAGTAGCAGTGAGAAATGTCACTTTCAGTTTGCCCTAAAATAATGGCAACAGTGTAAATAAGAAGGGGGAGGTGTAAAAAAATAGAATCATGATGCACATGATGGTTGTATTCCCTCTTCCTTGTTATTGCTGTTAAGTCACTTTACTGACTTAAATCTGAAAGACACACCTATCAGGTGCTTATAAGACCTGGGCACTCAAAGAGTGGTCCTTAGTCCAATAGTCTTGACCTCAATAGGCTTCGGCCCAGGCCCTCTGAATTACAATCTGCATTTTAAGAAGATTCCCAAGAAATTTTTTTTATAACTACTAAGCTTTGAGAGTAACTGAATAAGGATACCTGGAAATCACTAATAGGTTAACAGTAGATCAAGTTGTTGGAGAATAAACACAAAACAAACCACCCTTCTTCTAGCTAGCTCTACTTCACAGAATTTCAGAAACAAACATACTTTATAAATATAACAATTATACTTAATTTTATTCCACAAATATTTGTTAAGGCCCTATTTTGTGCTAGCCACTTTTTATGGATTCTAAAGATACAATGTAGAACTAAATCAGCAAATGTAAACAGTTTAATGCTTTCCAAGAGAGGTAGGGGAAATTTTTATTTAAGAGCAAGAATTAAAAAATGTAGGCTTCTCCAGACATGTAGAATTTTCCCAGAAAAACTTTCATAATTTTGTTTCCTGTACAGAATTGCTCAAATTCAATTACTGCTCAGATCTTGCTCAGATTCTGGGAACAACTGCCTGGGTTCAAATTATTGCTCCTTGACTTGTGGGAAAACACTCAAACTTTCTGTTCCTCAGTTTCCTCACCTGAACAGTGGAGAAAATGGTAATGTCTACATTAAGGGACTGTTGGAAGGATCGACAGGATTAATGTGCACACAGTACTCAAGGCAATTCCTGGCATTTGGGGAGACTGTGTGAGTGCCAGAGATTATTACTGTTGTTACTGAAAAATTAATAGTGGCACTTTCTCATCTCTGAATATGAGTTTTAAGAAATTAGTTCAAATTTTGGAATTTCTGGAAAGTCGGTGGTAAAAACTAGTCACCAGTGGATTTTGAAACATTTCCTTTAGTTAAGCAGCGGTCAGGGCTTATTAGATGTTGACGGAGGATCCGTCAAACTTCCACAGATTTTATCTTGGGCTGAAAACCTGAACAAGATACTGACTTCCAAACCCTTACATTTTCCTTCATTGTCCTCAGTATAGATGACTGGTTGATTTTGGGCTCTGCACAAAGAAAGTAATGTGCCCATTTGGTTTTCTTGGAGCCTCACTCATGTGTCCAAGTTCTTATTCTTTCAATCAGCTTCCCTACTGGTGTAGTTTGTTGGAAAATGAGCAGGAAGTTAATTCTTGCTTACATTGGTTCCTTTTCTTATCTTCCCATGTTCTTTCATGAGATCTCTCCAAATGATGGTTTTTTTTCCAGTTAAGTAGTATAGTAATCAAAACCTAACAAAATAGGTGAGGCCATTTAAGTAACCACATAACGATTCCATATATAAGAATTGCGTGTTCTTCTTGTACAAGGAGAAATGGGATTTCTGTCAATTGATTCACTTTCCTTATTTATTCTTCAAATATTTAGAATATTTATTTCTGATATAGCTTTTACTTGAAATCAATAACTTAAAGAATAACATGAACCAGGTATACAGTATATACAATTGTACGTATACAATTCCGCATGGTCAGGGTTTGGTGAACCAGCACCCCATTCCTGGTGCCACTTCTACCTGGTCACTGTGATACTCAAAGCACAACATTTTGTGTCTTACCCCCGTACCGTTATCTGTATCAGTGGCTCTCAGAAGTGAGGTTTGGAGATGAAATCTTTTCAGGATCTCTACGAGGTCACACTGTTTTCATGATGCTAGAGAGCTGTGCGCCTTTCTCAATCTAATTTTTTTATGAGTATACAGTGAAGTTTTCATGAGGCTACATGTCACAATAGATCAAAAGCAGATATAAGAATCCACTTGAATACCATTAAATCAGACATAATTTTTAATATAAAATAATGGCACTCTCTTCATTTCTTTCTCTTTAAAACATTCTTCAGTGAACATGTTTTTATATTAGTATTTAATGAGTTTATTTAATGAGGTAATAAAATTAAATGTTTTTAGAATTCTCTTGGTTTTCATTTACATAGCCCAGTAAATATCATTATATAAAAATAAAACATGTAAACAAAAGCTTTTTGGGGGCCCCATTAATTTCTAAGAGTGCAAAGAGTCCAAGTGATTAGAAATGACTAGAAACTTCTTGTCTACACTATTTCCTTGGCGTGGGTGGGGCAAGGGAGAAGGTGGTGCTTGGCATGTAGGCATTCCTCTCTGGCAGTTATCTATCCTACCTAAAGTTTTGCCTTTGCAGGGTAGAAGGGAAGGAGAACAATAGAGTGAGCCAAAGAAAATATGAGATGCTATGCAGATACAGCTCCTTTCTAGATAACCAGGTGCCTACAGTATGGCACACAATGACATGGATGATTTTTCCTGATTCAGTAAAAATAAATAGAGTAACTCAACTAATTGAGTGTGATCGTGATTGATTCTGTGAAATACTTAAAGTAACCTCTTTGAATTGTAATGAGTCCAAGTCCATTGCATTTTATGGCAAAGAAACTGGAGCCAGTTTTGACAATAGGACCTCCTATGAGTCACTATCTCTTAGTGACCAAATCAAGAATCAAAAATCAAATTTTTGGTCCCTAGTTTTATTATACTGCTATGTACCTCACAGAAGTGAATATTTGTCCATGTTTTCAATCAGGACAAATTATGTCTATAGTTACAGAGAACTGCATGAATAATACTATTTCTCTAAGTAAAAGACTAAAATATGAACTAATAAGTCTGGAAAGGAACACTGGGAAAATATAAATGCTGGTATTGGTCAAAAGGTTAGGTACAGAGGATCAACTTCGACTTTCAAAATAACATGCAATTCTCCCTTGTAATTTTGGCAAATTATTCCATTAGCCTATAATGCTGTCATTTGGGGATCTTTAGGGTCTTATAATTATACCTCAACTTTTAAAACCATATCATTATCCATTCAGATAATAGATTGCATTGATAAAAATCACAATATTCTCTGTTGTACACTAAAACAAGTGTGAAGCAAGATAATTTAAGCAAATTACTTATAGAGTTAATATGTGTTGAATATGTTTAATTACACTACAGAACTTAGCTGCAGCACACACAATTATTTTCAATTATAAAAACATATTTTGGAGATTTATGTTTGACCCATTGCACTGCTAGTTAATACCACTTTTCTCTGTTGCTTCCAGAAATAAACTAAAGAAAACATATTAATTATTTGTGCCAGAATAGTCCCTTTTCTGAAAAGCTCATGTATATTTCAATGTTAACATCCTCCAGGATTTAAAAGCTACCAAATGCTTTTTGGGCCTTATTTAAAATACATACTTACTACCAAGAAATGGTAAGGAAACTAACAAAAGAATCAGGTTGAAGATGCAATAATATTTACCTCTCAGGAGCAAAACTAGAGGGATAAAGAGGAGAACAACTTTTGTTTTATTGTAAGCTTTTCTTTTTAAAAAAGATTTTATTTATTTACTTTTAGAGAGAGGAAAGGAAGGAGAGAGATGGAGAGGACCATTAATGTGTGATTGCCTCTCCTGTGCCCCCTACCAGGAAACCTGGCCCACCACCCAGGCATGTGACCTACACTGGGAATCCAACTGGTGACCCTTTGGTTCCCAGGCTGGTGCAGAATCCTTTGAGCCACACCAGCCAGGGCTAAGCTTTTCTTTATTACTTTATTTTTAGTCATATTAATATTACTTTGATTAAGAAAATAAATATAAGAAAATGCAAATGTATATACATAATAGTAAGGAACAGTCTTCACCCATAATCTTTCTGGTACAAAATATTTCTGTTATTTTGATTTGGGTGTAGAAAAGATGGCTGAAGAGTGTATGTTCAAATATTGAAGACCTATCTATTAATATAAATAAATACAAGAACTTCCAGAGTCTAGAAAAATGTACTCTTTTCATTAGTTATTTTTTCACATTTGACATTAATACCAGCTTTAAATATGTAAACTCATGTGGACAATAAAATCACATTTTAGCCAGCACATTTCAATAATAATAAAGCATTAAAGTGACTGTTTTGTCAAAGTGCAAGTTTACCAGTGGCCTATGCATCTGCCTTGTATACACCAAACTTCAGTCCTCAGAGTGGCAAGTCTTAGTACTATACTTATACAGAACACAATAGATCCCATGATAGAAAAATTCATTATCCAATGAAACTAAAAAAATATATAATTTTGGTAGACTACTTTATTTAGTGGCATTATCCTACTAAGTAAGCAATTCTTTAAAACATAGAATGAAAATAAGTTAGTAAATAAAATTTCAGATTAAAGAATCTTTTCTATAATGTGTGGTGTACTTTTCTTAGTGTGTACCATACCAATGATGAAATAATCAAATTAAATACAGGATATTTTTTAATGTTTTCATGCTATAAAATCTGCAATGTTTGCACTGCTGGGCATGTACCCCAAAAACCTCAAACCACCAATACAAAAGAACTTATGCATCTCCATGTTCATGGCAGTGCTCTTTACAATAGCTAAGATTTAGAAACAACTTAAGTGCCCATCAGTAGATGAGTAGATAAAAAAAAAAAAAACTGTGGTATATTTACACAATGGAACACTACACAGCTGAAAGAAGGGAGGAATTCTTACCTTTTGTGGCAGTATGGATGGAACTGGAGACTATTATGTTAAGTGTAATAAACCAGTCAGTGAAAGACAAATACCATGTGATGTCATTTATAAGGAGAATATAATGAACAAAATAAACTAATGAGCAAAATAAAACCAGAGTCATGGAATCATGGAACAGGCTGACATCTGTAAGAGGGAAGGTGGGGAGGCAGGGACCAATTGAAAGAAGGTGAAGGGATTATTCAAAGAACATATTTGAAGGACCCATGGACATGGTCAATGGTGTGGGCATTGACTATCCCAACGGGGTGGGGGGGCAAGCTAGGTGGAGGGGCCAAAGAGGGAAAATTGGAACAACTGTAATAGCATAAGCAATAATTTTTTTAAAAAAAGAAAAGGAATACTGAACTGAAACATGTTTGAAGAAATAATGGCTCAAACTCCTCAAGTTTGTTGAAAAATATAAATGTATAGATTCAAGAAATTGAGTATACCCCAAACAATAAACTTTATGGAATTGACACCCAGACACATAATCAAACTTGTGAAAATGAAAAACAAGGGAAAACTTTTGAGAATAGAGAAATACAATTAATTACCAATTTGGGAATAATGATTCAAATGACAACAAATTTCTTCTCAGAAATTTGAGGGACAAAAAAAAGAGGCAAATATTTTCCAAGTCTTGAAAGAAAAGTATTGTCAACCCAGAATTCTTTATCCAGTAAAAAATACTTTTCAGGAAAGAGGTGAAGAAATACTAGTAGAATTCGTCACCAACAGATCTCTAAAAAAAAAAAAAAAAATGGCTAAAAGAAGTTGTTCAGATACATACACACACATGAAATGATAATGAAAGGACATTTGGAACATCACAAATGCAAAAAACAGCATTGAAATTACATAGATTGCATATTGTATAATATTATCTAAGTGGCAAAATTATAGTGTTGGAATATAGATCATTGCTGCAGGGGGTTAGGGTTAGAAGCAGGTGTGATTATTAAAATGTAACCCAAAGGGAAAAAAATTAAAAATATGTTTTTTCAGATAGATTGCTGTATTGAGCATGATGTTAATACACACAACGTTTTCAAAATTAACCCACAGACATTGTAACCACTAACTAAGGAATTTTATACATAAAAGAATGTGAAACTAAAGTAAATGTTCAATTTAATTGGATGTGAAAAAGCTTAAAGATTGTTTCAGTGATCAATGAAAGCATAATCCTACTGGAAGGAGATTGTAAAAATACTACTAACACATTATTTATTTACTGTCTTTATCTCCAAACAGATTTATCCTGATTTCTATTTATTCTACTTTGCATGATTAAAGGTCGTTGATTTTTCTGTTTGAAGAATTTCTGAACAAAAGTATGATCTTTTGATGAGGATGAATCTGTATTAATCTGTTTTGTGAAATCTCATCATCCCATTACTCTCTTTTGTTTTCTCCCTTATTCATTCCATTTGTTGACTTTCATCCATTTGACTTCTAACCAGGTTTTTTCTCATCTAATTCTCCATTGTAGTTGAGGCTTTTGATTATAGAGCATCTGGAAATGGTTTATTATTGTTATTGTATCAATTGGTTGATATTAATGTGAAAGTGGTTTTTGCATGGAAATGTCTTTCTAAATTTTCTTCACAAAATTATCTTTTTAAATATAATTAAACACTAAACATGAACCTCTGATTAATAGAAAAGTCTCTAGTAATCTCATGGACCTCTACAGAATTATGCTATTTTAATGTCAGAGAACTTTCTTTTTATTCTTGCATGCACTAAATACTTTCATCAGTGTTTTGTGTGTAGTAGGCATTTTTCAGTTATTTGAAAACAACCTCCTCTTTCCAATTGTCACAAAATGATGTAATAATCCTGTGATTAGTAATAACAAATATATTTTGCAGCATTTACTATGCCAAGCTCTGCTTTAAGCACTTTTCATATATGTTAGCTGATTTAATCCTCACAATTCCCTAATGTAGATATTAATCTAATTACATTTTATAGGAACTGAGCAAAGAGAATACATAATTCGATCAGATGTAAACAACAAGTAACAGCAATATTTTGAAATCCATCCACTTGATGCCACAATTTATCTTATGTAATACTGTCCATTTTGATTGAGGAATGAATTGTCCTAAAAATACTTACCTCTACCAGAGAGCTCTCAAAAACTTAGGTTTGCAATGGTTAAATAAAATCTAACACACACACACACAATAAAGTGCACACAACCCCTCAAAACAGTGTTCTCAAAAATGACTGGTATACAGTACAGAGATACATTAAGATGAACCATTGAGGATGGAGGAAAAATATTAGGATTTCTTTTTTAATTACATTTGTTAGTTCTGCCTTTTTAATTTGGGGGATATTTTCATTTTTTTAAAAAAGTAAAACATAATATGGTATAGTAGTATATGTACATGACTCATAAATAAGTAATATATAAGCATGTGGTAACTTCATACTTTTAAAATATTTTATTAATATATTAGCTATAAAGTTTGGAAAGAATCATCTTAAAGAAACTACCTAGAATTTAGAGAAAAATAACATTTATGACAATAAGGCTAATGTCAGTCAGTCTTTAGTAGAGTATGTAAGAGTAGTTTTATGTTTTCTGTTTTGACTTTTCTCTGTTTCTCATCTATGTAATGAAAATATTAAGTACTTTCTAGTTTTATTGTAATGACTAAATGAATAAAATATAAATTTTTTAAAAGCATAAATCTACACAATGGCTAATTACTCAATTATTACTCACCCACACTTTGAAATGGCATTGTGAGTTTCTGGAACAAGACCATATGAGAGGGATTTTTACACCGGGAGGCTTCTGGGCCCCTTTATGGTAAAGTCAGACAATTTCTAGGAGACAAATAATCTAGAAGCATTGTTTCTGCCACTTTACTTCCTGCTGCTGGTATTTCTGAAGTGCATTAATAGGCTTTTAGGAAGCCACACTAGCCTCTGGCCAGGCAGATTTGAGTTTGGTTCAAACAAAATTTTTAAAAATCTAAAAAGGAATAAAGCAGTTTTCTCTTTTCTTTAAAGACCACCTTTGAAAATCAAAAAAGAAATAAATTGAATTCATAATTTAACATGTGAGTATATCCAGGTACTTGATTTTAATATTTTTTCTGAAAGTATCCACACAATTCCCAATACATTTATTTTATTTTATTATTGTTGAAGTACAGTTGTCTGCCTTTTTGCCTTTCCAGCCCCCCAACCCCAGCCAAACATTTTTGATGTATTCTCTAATACCACTTTAGCTATAGCTTAGTAAGCATAATCAGTAAATTTCTACGAACAATATTAACCTATATTTTAATATCTCAAATCAACATATTAATAGCTAAGTAGGTATATAATAGAGTTTCTTCTTTTTTTATACTTTCTATAGTTTAATATATGTTCATATTAACATATTATTGAACCTGAGAAATATGAGTATTTTGAATATTTCCCAAATTTATTTGACTAAAAATACTTTTGGGTTTTGCTTTTTTCCTAAAATAGCAAGGAACTAAATTTTACTAAATAGGATGGAAAATATCAAGGTACACATTTCTCATTCCAAAGTTCTTCAATAACTGAAATCAGATTATTAGAAAATGCAAAAATAGAAATATTGCAGATTTATATTTTGCCAAAATAACTTTGTGATTTTACTCAAAAATATTATCACAATATAAATATGTAATTATATTTAATTCTGATGCCTGAAATTGTTTATGGATTATTTAACTAATAGAAATAATGAATATATTCATAAGCCTTTCAAGAGAAACTATACATAAATTTAATTAACAAATTATTAAAATTGATCTTCTAATATCCCCACTGCATAACAATAGGACATATGTTAAGGTCAGAGGAATGTACCATGACCCCAGGCAAAATTATAATACCTTCTATATGCACAAATCTCACACAGTACACATCACCCTCATGTCCTCCCTTCTCTCTACCTGAATTATCTGATATGCATCCCATTCCTCAGTAAAAACAACATGAAAATGTGGTTGACAAAAGAAAAGAAGGTATAATGTCAAACTACTTGTAGCCTCTTATTTCATCAGATGAAGATTCACGAGTCCTTCCAGCAATAGGACAGGCGAGGTATCTCAGGCCACCTTCCCAATACAAACTGGATACAAAACAATTGCTGAATGAAATACCATAAACATTCTCCTAAAGTCACAGTTGAGAGTCAAAGAATTTAAGGAAAATTTCTGAAGAAGAGAAATCAAATGTGGCTATTCTGTGCACATTTGTCGACACCAGGAACCTAGAGACTCTGGATTCTAAAGGTTATAAAGAGGGCGAGACAATAACTGTGGTATTTGGGCATTTCAATCCTCAGGTAGATTGACTCTTATATATACTAGGGGTGTACAAAAATAGACATATGCATACTTTAGCATTTTAATAGTCAAAACGGAGACATTCTAAACACAGCAACTTAAGTGTTTATCAACAGTATGTTCATATTGATATACACAAACAAATGTATATCATTAGATGAACTCCAGAAACATAAGGATAAACAAATTGCAAAGTATTCATAAAAATGATACTATTTATAAATAGTATTAAAACAGCTAAATAATACTATTTCTTGTTGGGAGATATTTATATATGTAGTTAGGGCATGGAAATCCTAGTAACTAATTAGGTAGCTAATAAACTCAGGAGCTGAGAGGATAATGTAGTTTGAAAACATAATATAGCCAGGTTCAATTTTATTGATAAGGTTTTATTTTTAAATTAGACTGTAAGTATATTGAAGTTCACCTCATTATTTTTTTATGTTTTAGATATTTAATAAAAGTAAATATATAATTTAATTCATCCCTAAAAAATTTTAGTTCTTTTAATTTTAATAGGCATCAATTGTGTTTTGAGGGTAACTTTCCAATGTAATACAAAAAAAAACCCTGTACCCAAGTCATATTTTCTGACAAGTGATAACAATTTTCTTTTCTTGGACATGAGTTTAAAATAAATAAATTAAGAATTTGATCAATGACAATGTGATATCATAAGGTTGTCACAAATTTTAATTTTAAAGAACTTGCTCTTCTTTTGTGAGAGCAGAAAAAGTCTTGATTTTTAAAGAGTATAAAGTTTATGTGGACTTTTTATTCTTCTTTATTTATTTTCATTGTATTTTTCTATGACCATTTATCCTGCTCATATCCCCCTCCACCCCCTAAGTCACCACACTATTGTCCATGTTCACAAGTCTTTTTTTCCTTTTTAATCAATCCTTCCTCCCTCTACCCTCCCCACCTCACTCCCTTAGCTGTCATTGTGCTCTCTATGAGTCTCTTTCTATTTTGCTTATTAGTTCAGTTTGTTCTTTAGATTCCACATATGAATGGTATCATATGATATTTGTCTTTCTCTGACTGGTTTATTTCACGAATGTTCTTCAGGTCCATCCATGCTGCTGCGAAGGGTAAAATTTTCTTCTTTTTTACAGCAGAGTTGTATTCCATTGTGTGAATGTCCCGTAGACGCTTTATCCACTCATCTATCAATGGACACTTGGGCTGCTTCCATGTCTTAGTGATGGTAAATAACACTGCAATGAACATAGGGGTGTATATGTTTTTTGAAGTAGTGCTTTGGGTCCCTTCAGATATATTCCCAGAAGTTTGGTTGCTGGATCAAAAGGCAGCTCCATCTTTAATTTATGGAGGTATCTCCATAGTGTTTCCACAGTGGCTGCACCAATGTGCATTCCCACCCACAGTGCAGAAACATTCCCCTTTCTCTATATTCCTCACCAGCACTTGTTTGTTGAGTTGTTGATATAGCCATTCTGACAGGTGTGAGGTGATATCTCATTGTGGTTTTAATTTGCATTTTTCTGATGATTAGCCATGTTGAGCATCTTTTCCTGTGTCTATTGGCCATCTGTATGTCTTCTTTGGAGAAGTGTGTATTCAGGTCCTTTGCCCATTTTTTAATTGGTTTGATTTTTTGATGTTGAATTTTATCAGTTATTTATAAATTTTGGATATTGACCCCTTATCAGATGTATCAAGAGGCTTTATGTTAATGACCTTAGAATGATTCCTCTGGGAGTTTTCATTCATCCCCCATGCTCTTAAAATCCTCTCTTCTTTGATGCTGAGGTTGAAGGGAGTGATGAGAGTTTGAGGTATCACTGAGGATAGAAGGTAGGGGAATTAAAATAGTGTTTATTATAATAATGCAAATAAAGTGTTTGTTCAACTAATGTTGATGACTGAAAAGTACTGTTAGGAACTAGAGTTAACAAGCTAAGGGAGGGTCAGATGACTGGCAAGGAAAAGCATTGGGCTTTGTCATTAGTGGTTGTATCAGTATCGCTGGACCATTACTGCAAGATTTTACACTGTTTTTGATGCGAATTTTAGGACTACTTCAACAACATTAACATGACCACAATTCCAAAACCTTTATTTTAAGGGAGAACGTTTTAAGGAAGATTTTTAAAGGAGGGTTTCAAGTATAAATTGTAACACAGCTCGGCATATTGCAAATTATTTTTTGAAGATAATGATAATATTTTGGATTCAAGTAAACACGCTGATAAAACTGGATTTTCTGACAATTTTATGGGTATTTTAGAACGAAAATTGCCATATATACTTTACCTCACATACACACTCGGGTGTCTTATCAACTTTGTATTTTATTCAACTCTAAACTATTTTGAATATAAGTTAATCTTTCATGATTTGAAAGCTACCTAAAGACAGTACATCATTTAAAAATCAGTGTTATGTATATTGTACAAGAGAAGCAGAGAAATAAAAACTAATATAGATTTATCTAGTTAAAATACTGCATAAATGTTTATTTCATTTATAAAATGAAAGTATACAGTTTATAAACTGTGTACTTACTCTCAATAACTTAGCACATTAAATATAAATATTATAGTGACTATGATAATAGAAATGTGTCATTATTATGTAGTTAAATACTAATAGATTGTGAGAAAGGTTTATTTGCAATACCACAAAATGCTTGAAGATGCCACACTATCAATTACAGTATATATGCTCTTGGAATTATAAATCCACACATACATATGAACAGCTATTCATGCTCGTGATCAATATTTCATTCATTTAACCTTACATGTAAGACAATTGTCTGTTTTATATGCAGGTCCTCAGCTACTCTGTCTACAGAGGTTATGTAAAATTTCTTCTTGAATAGCAATAAATCATGTTAATTCAGCCCTAGTCAAATGAAACATGGTAGAGAGGATGAAGAATGAATAGGAATGAGAATGGTCAAAACAAACTATGATAAAAAGCATCCCTGGTGACGTGATGCACTATAATATTGGGTTAAGTACTTCCAGTTATGAAACAAGAGCTCACATCAGCAGGAGTGTTCATATAATCATAATAATCTATTCATAGCAAAGCAGGATAAACTAATTTTGTATGTTTTGATTTTGGTGCAGTGTTTTCTTAGAATTCAGTGAATACAACTCAATTTGTTTCAAAATGAGGTGAAAATGGACCACCTGCCAAAGATTAATGAGGAACAAACGAGTCGCATTGGCACTACAAGCAGAGCCCACAGATTGATGAAATAAGAACCTACCTTATTCTGTCCTCTTTCCACCACATTCTGTTCTCAGAGTGAGGCTTCATGAAAGGCATAGGCTGCTATTCCCCTGGAGAGAGTTTCTTATCCATCTTTGCAGACCTTCACTTTTGATCCTCTGCCTTCACTGGCAAAGTGCCATCCAGAAAATGAACATGTTATCTTATCTTGGATATTTACTTGCATTTTCTATGCCCCCAAACATTTGTTCCTCAAAAAGTTTATGAAATTAATAAACAAAGGGAGAACCATGAGGCTTTTTTGTTCAAATGTAAAACAAAATTTTAGAAATCCTCTACTTGACAAATTGAATTTCAAACATCTGGGAAATGCTAACCCCTCATTTTGCAGTATTATTTCTTGAATACATTAAAACTGTTGATCTAAGTCCCTGCACAGTTAAAGGCTAAGGGTCCCAGCATGACTGAAATGACTGAATCTAACATGGCTATTTATTACCCTGTAATCAGTTCATGGCTCCAATACAATGTCCTTTCTTAGTGGTGAATAAGAGGTTCTGTTTGAACAAATCCAGCACTTTATTTAGAGAGGTTTTGTGTGTGACTCTTAATCTTCATCAAAGTGTAATTGGGCACTGAGAGAAACAGATTGGCTATTTTTGACTGTATGATAGCAACTGCAGAGACCCAGGAAAAGACATGATTCAGAGATTTTAATAATGTTCAGATAAGCCATCCCAGAGAATATCATGTAAAATAAATATTATATAATATAAAGGAAGTATTTTAGATAACAGAATTGTTTTTGGAATGCCTACTTCCAAGATAAATTGACTTGGTTCTAAATGTTATTTTTTAGTTTATTTGACTGTAATTTACTGTAAAAGGAAATTCTTTCCTGATTAATTGCTGAAACATTTATAAACTGGTAAGGTTTTCAAGGTACATTTTTTCCTATGATAAAGTATAAAGAGGAAAAAAGTATATTTTGTAGACTTAATGTAATAGATCTATTTATTAATCAATAAAGTATTGTCTCATCTAGTTATTTTCAACTGGTGTGCCACAAGAGGCACATAAATGTGCCACAGAAATTTTTAGAACATTCAATACCTGACTGTGTAGTCAGGGGCACTGACCTCTTTTTTCTTCAGGGGTGTCCAACCTTTTGGTGTCTCTGTGCCCCACTGGAAGAAGAAGAGTTGTCTTGGGCCACACATTAAATATATTGCAATGTGTAATCACAAAAAAATCTCATAATGATTTCAGAAAATTTATGATTTTGTATTTGGCCACATTCGCAACCATCCTGGACTGTATGCAGCCCACAGGCTGCAGGTAGGACACCCCTGCTGTAGGTTGTCAAATTTTGAAAAATGGTAACAGCAAACGCAACAATCAATAGTTGTCCATTGTGGATTGATCAAAATTACACCTACTTTTGTCAGATTGTCAAAATACATATTTTCTGATGTGTAGCAGAGTTTATTAATTAGTTTATGAGATGAAAAAGGTTCAAAATTACTGGTCTAATCCATATTGTGCCATAACCTATGAACATGTACCATATCACAGCTAATTCTACTTGTCTACCTGCCTTAACAAGCATTATTAGTATTTCTCTTTTTATTATTTGAAGGATAAAGGATCTGAATGCTGAGTTGTTTGCAGCAACATGATCTTGGATATTTTCCAGTCTAACCAGAATAAATTTCTATTGATATCCAAATCTAATCCACTGTTTTTTTTCCTTTCCCAGTTCTCACCATATTAAAGATACAAGGTCTGTCCAGAAGGTATCCAGCCATGTAACATGAAAAATAGAGACATTTACTAAAGAAGATAGGAGAAACAAGTACAAAGGACAATGACTTCTCAGTCCTCTTCAAACTAGGCATCCTGGAACCTCACATAGCTCTCCCAATCACAATTAAGTGACCTGTCACACTTTCCTGAATCTCAATGACAGTCTAAAATTTCTTTCCTTTCAAATTTGATTTTAGGTTTGGGAAAAGCCAGAAGTCACAGGGCACCAAATCTAGGCTATAGGAGGTCTGTCACCTGGAGGTCCAGCCAGTGTTGGCTGGAATGATTTGTGTTCAGGGACTAGAATTAAAACTGGGTGATTTGATGTTTCACAAAAATCTCTGCGTGAGACATGATGAATGAGCACGGATGTTGTCATGATGAAGCTGCCAATTACCAGTTGCCCATACCTGTGACCTTCTGAATCACCTGAATAGTTTCCACAAAGGAATGTTCAAGCTTAATGCAAAATTGAATGCAGATTCATTGCTCTACTCAGTCATTTTGAGTGCAATGGCCACACAGTACACATGCCAGTTCAATGGCATCTACTGCCCCCACTGACTAGTACAGTGAAGTTGTCATTGTTCATGCATGTGCATTCCAGTCCACTTTCCTTGGCTGCCAGGTTACATAGATGTTGCACAAACCATTCTCATTATATTAACAATGGCCGGACTTTTTCCAGACAGACCTTCGGATACAAATTTATTCCCCATTAGTGAAAGAACTATATTAAATAATATTCCCTCCATGAAAAAATGATAGGCTTGACTTCATTAAAATTGAAACTTTTTGCTCTGTGAATGTAAGTGTGAAAAGAATGGCCACTAAGCACATGGGAAGACACTCACATTATTAGTCATTAGAGAAGTTTTAATCAAAACTGCAATGATATACCATTGTAGGCCCACTAAAATGCTTATAATTCAAAACACAGACAATAGCAAGTATTCTTGAGGTTGTGGAGAAATTGGAATCCTCATACATTTGTTTATGGGAATACATGATACATTCACTTTGGAAAACAATTGAACAGTTTCTCTAAATGAATAACATAGAGTTACCATATGATTCAGTGATTTCAGTCCTAGGTTTATTCACGAGAAATAAAAACATATGTCCACAAAAATGTGTACACAAATGTTTACAGCTTGGCTGCACTTCTTTCTGGGAACTCTAGAATAAGTCTATTTCCCCATCTCTTTCAGTTTCTATAGGCTGCATGAATTTCAGGTGCATAACTCTATCTTCAAAGTTAGTCATGATAACTGGTAGAGTTTTATCATTCAGATTCATATTCTCCTGCCTCTCTTTCTCACTTCGAAGGACACTTAATCATTGCACTGGGCAAACCTGAATAATCCAGGATCACGTCCTCCATCTCAAGCCAGCTGAGTAGCAATTTAGTTCATTCTGCAACTTTCATTCCCCCTTTGCCATGAAATATAACATACTCACAGGTTCTGAGATATAGAACTTGGACATCTTTAGTGACCAATTATTCTGCCTACCAAACATAATTCATTTTTTCTATTCATTTTTATTTCTAAATGGTAATTTTAAACTTAAGCCTTAATTCAACACATGTTACTAAATAAAAATGACCATTTACATTTTTTCATGTATTCAAATATTCATAAATTAATTCTTAAATTAATGACCCATTTCAGTGACACTCTAAAAATATTTAAGAACATGGGAAAATCCATAGTATGTCAAAAAGAGAGGTTTATACAAATGCATTTGTGTGTGTTTGTGAATATTACTATTTAGTAACTTATTTATTTGGAAATTACAGATAGGAACATAGACCACAATGTTGGCTGGAATGATCTGTTTTCAGGGACTAGAATTAAAACTACAAGATACATGTGAGTACATGTTTGTGTGAATATGTGCACATGTATATTTATGCTTTTGCACTTACCAGTAATTGCATTTCACTCTTATTAGACAAAAATATTAAAGAGATTTTGAAATTGAAGAAGTAATGCACCACATGCTATACACAAATGAAGGAGGTAACCAATTTTTCTTTTTTAATAGCGTGTGCAAAAGGTATATTTTTAGTAAGGGACAAAGTTTTGTCTTGTGTGATATAACTGACCAAGAATGTGTTATTAAGGATTCAGAGACCCTATTGTTGCTCAGAGGGAGAGAATTGTGACATTGGCAAGGAGTGCTATGCATGAGGCCGCATTTTAGCACTTGCAGTATGTGCTCATCACTTGTTTTAAAGCAGTAGGGTTCTAATTTATATCCCAAACACTATTTTGTAACACTCCTTTTGCCTAAAATTAAATTATGCTTTAAAAAATCTAGATAACATTTTACACTAAGAAGGAGGACCATAGGCATATATGATTAGGAATTTTAGAAAATTTAGTTAGAAGCTCAAACTGATCTTAATATTGCCTCATAAAAAGTAATCAAAGAAAAAAACCTAGGTTAAGAAATGCACTCATGAAAGGCAGAATTGGTCTGGACTAGCCCTAGCAAAGGTGTAAGAGTGTAAAGAGAGGCAGTAACGAGGAAGAAAAGCAAAAATTAGCTGGGTGGTTTGCGGCTCATGAGAAAGAAAATGGACGGAGACTTGTAGGGTGGGTATAGGCTACAGTGAGGAGAAAGGGAATTGTCTCTTTTCCCTGGTGGCTAGGATTTGACCACCTATCAGATATAAGAATTTAAAAGTGTTATTTACTTTGATGACATCACAGTTATGTAGCACACGAAACTGAAACTATATTGCAGGATATCAAACAAATAGGGAATCGGACAGATGGACATACCCCAGTTCACTCATAGTACAACAGTTGCTGTAAGGCTTCTGCAAGAACACACATTCTGTGGAATTATAGTACCTCTTGATTTCAGGCCCACACCTGTGCATTCTTTTTTACTATTGATTTCAAATGTAACCCAAGAACCCTAAAGCAAGATGCCCTCTTCTTTTACTAGGTCAGCATACAGAGATGGACAAATGCCCTCAAATATTATCTTCAACTCTAATCCTTATGACACTTAATTTAGAATGGAAAAGGGCAATGGCTCATCATGGAATTTTTTTCACACCTATCTCTTCAGCTATACTTTATATTTCTGGAGTTCTAATATCAATTGTAGTTAGAATTATATCATCATCTTATTAAACTATAGCCTATGTATTCTATACGATATTATTTTAAATTACTATATGATACATTTTATACATGTATAATATTTTTTATACTTTATACACTTTTAAGAGTTTTAGACATTCTGGATCAGGTAATTGATTGATTGATTAATGCACTTAAAACATAAATTGAGTATTCATAATGAATAAAATATTGTGTTGAATCCTGGGGATAAGAAGCTCAATAGACATATATTTTCCTTTCAAGAACAATTTTTTAATTTTATTTTATTTTATTGACAGAATTGTTTATATCAGTTTTTATACTTTCTTTAAAAATAACGTGCTTCTTTTTAAAAAATCTAAAAAGTACAAAAGTATTTAAAATGGGGGGGAAAAGACCTATTTTCGGTTCTCTATCACCCAGAATCCTCCAGGAGATTATCTTTTCTTCCTTTTGTTTTGTTTATTTACAGTGGTCCTGAATTTTCCCTCTATGCCCTGCTTCTCCCAGCACTCCCCACTCCTTCGGACCATCCCCCCACCATTGTTCATGTCCATGGGACAGGAGTATATGTTCTTTGGCTACTCCATTTCCTATATTGTACTTTACATCCCCATGGCTACTCTGTAACTATTTGTACTTCTTAATCCTCTCACTTCTTCACCCATTCTTACCCACCCTCTCTCCCATCTGGCAACCATCAAAACACTCTATGTATCCATGATTATGTCTCTGTTATTTTGTTTACTTTGATTCTAAATGATAGCTTTGCTAGATAGAGCAATCTTGGCTGTAGGTCCCTGCTTTATATGACTTTGAATATTTCTTGCCAGTCCCTTCTAGCTTGCAAAGATTCTTTTGAGAGATCAACTGACAGTCTTATAAGGACTCCCCTGAAGGTAACTAACTGCTTTTCTCTTGCTGCATTTAAGATTCTCTCCTCATCTTTAATCTTAAACAATTTAAGTATGATGTGTCTTGAAGTGAGTCTCTTTGTATCCATCTTGTTTGGGACTCTCTGTGCTTCCTGGACTTGCATGTCTATTTCCTTCACCAAATTAGGGAAGTTTTCTTTCATTACTTTTTTCAAATAGATTGCCAATTTCTTTCTCTCTCTCTTCTTTTTCTGGCACCCAATGTGATATGAATGTGGGACCTCTTGAAGTTGTTCCAGAGGCTGATGATACTATCTTCAGTTATTTTGGATTATTTTTTATTCTTGTTCGATTTTTTTTACTTCCTTGTATTCCAAATCATCGATTTGATTCTCAGCTTTATCTACTTTATTGTTGTTTCCTTTTTAGTTGTTCTTTATTTCATTTGGTGCAAACTTCATTTCTTACTGGGTCTTTTTTATGCTATTGAGGTCCTCACTAAGTTCCTTGAACATCCTTATATCCACTGTTTTGAACTCTGCATCTGATAGATTGCTTATCTTTAACCTTAAGCAATTTAAGTATAATGTGTCTTGAAGTGAGCCTCTATCACCCAGAATCCTCCAGGAGATTATCTTTTCTGTTTAGCTCTGTTTCTTGAGTTTTGATCTGTTCTTTTATTTGGCCCATGTTTCTTTGTCTCCTTATTTTGGCAGCTTCCCTGTGTTTGTTTCTATGTATTAGGTGGAGCTTCTTTGATTCTGTGTTTTGGTAGTATAGCCTAATGTAGTAGGTGTCCTGTAGGGTCCAATGGTACAGCCTTCATTATCACCAAACATGGGTACTCAAGGTACACCCTTCATGTGGGCTGAGTGCACCCTCCTCCCGTAGTTGAGCCTTGGTTGCTGTTGGCACATCAATGGAGGGATTTATTCAGGCCTGTCATCTGGACAGATTGGCTGTGACCACTTACCATCAACCTCGCCATCCATGGAGGATCAGCTGTGCAGGACAGGATAGTGGTGCTCCATAATGGTTTATAGTTGTCCAATGGGTGTGTTGGCCCTAGGGTTTCCCAGGTGGTGCAGACCAAGATCAACCCCACCTGTATTTTTCCCAGGGCCATCATGCCTGAGCTATAAAGCAATCTGAGATAGTTGCTACTTGTGCTGGGCATGGAGATTACCAGGTGAAGCCAAGCTATGAATCTAAGCTGGCTGCTGCTAGTGTCAGGCCTGGGGCCTACTGAGGCCAGTTGTTGCTTGTTTGAGAGGATTTTGGAAGTTGTGGAGCATGAGCTAAGACCAGCTTTTCATATGAAAAAGCAGCTTGGGTGGGCCAGTAAGTTGGTTGGAGCAGAGTCTCTGGGGATCTTCAAGGGGGGTAAAACAGTATTAGCCAGGTTGATGGGGTCTCAGATATGACACCAGCTTGCTGGCTCAGTTGGGGGAGGATTGAGAAAAAGGACAATGGCCTCTGGTCACCTTGATGCCAGGCACTTCAGTTCTTCCCTCTATGTCATTGGTGCCTTTCAAGCTGCTACCCCAGTGCTGGACCTCAGATACAGCGAGTCTGAGTAGGTGAGTCCATGTGTGGGTTCTTTAAGAGGAACTGTTTGGGGCTCCAACAGTTTCTTCTACAGACTCAGTTGCCACTGGATTTTGCAGCCAAAGTTGTGGGGACTTATCTTGGCACTACAATCCTAGGCTGTGTGCATGGAACTGGGACTCTTCATTCCCAAGATATCCCTCCCAAATTTTTATCCTCCACATGTGGGTGAGCAACCAGCCAGTTCCACTTCTGCGCCCCTCCTACCAGTCAGGATGTGTGGAGTTTCTTTAATTCCACAGTTGTCAGACTTCCATTCAACTTGATCTCTGATGGTTCTGAATGATGGTTGTTCTATGTTTTAGTTGTCATTTTGATGTGGTTGTGTGAGGAGGTGAGCCATGTCTGCCTACACCACCATCTTGGCTGGAAGTCCCACAGTTTCTTATTTTACATGACATTAACTAAAAGCAAGGAAATGGATTTTGCTTTTAATGTGTCTTTTCATGCATTTTTCCATGGAATTTTACTAATTTTTATATGAAAACATTTATTTCAATATTTGATTTTAGAATCCTGTTTTGTTCTTTGACAAGCTATCATTGATTCTAGTGTTTCATGTTTTTTTTGATAAAATTGTTTTAATAAAGTTTTGTATTGTCATATATAAAAGCTCTTAAAAGATTATTCAAAATTATTAAAATATAGCCCTGGATGGGTGGCGTCATGTTGTACACCAAAAGTTTGTGGGTTGGATCCCAGACAGGGCTCATATCTAGGCTGCTTGTTCAATACCCACTCAGAGTGCATGTGGGAGGCAGCTGACCAATTTTTCTCACATAAATGTCTCCCTCTCTTTCTCTCTCTCGAATATAAATAAACATATATGCGGGTAAGGATTTTTAAAAATTATCAAAATACATTTTATGTGTAAAGTCAGAAATACATTACGATAATTTATAACTTATAATAATAATTTTATTAGTTTCTTTATCCAAGAAATAATTATCAAGTACTTGCTATGAGTTGGAAACTCTGGTGGGTGATTGGAATTCATCAGTGTACAAAGAAAAGAAAAGGAAAGGAAAGGAAAGGAAAGAAAGGAAAGAAAAGAAAAGAAAAAAGGAAAGGAAAGGAAAGGAAAGAAAAGAGAAAAGAAAAGGAAAGAAAAGAAAAGAAAAGAAAAGAAAAGAAAAGAAAAGAAAAGAAAAGAAAAGAAAAGAAAAGAAAAGAAAAGAAAAGATTAGTCTTTTTAGCTTTAACCTTCACAAACTTACTTTCCAGAAGAGGTAGGAAATGGCAAGTAGAGCTCAGGAACAGAGAATTACATAATTGTACTATAATAAGTATGACGAGAGATTTACTGGGTGAAAAGCACCTAAAATAAATACCAAGCATAAATATAGGACAACAGACAAGGCATGGCATCAGGGAATTTTTTTATATAATTGTGAATCTGCTTGCTTTTTAAAATAAAAATTGTGGCATGTTTAAGAGGTGTGGGGTAGGGCTATTTAAATGAGAAGAATGCTTTATTTTAAAACAGTGATATCATATATATTATTATGCCTTTTGAGGAATTGTGCTTTCATTTGTTTTTTAAGTACCAAAATTATTTAAATTACAGTAGGAAATATGCTTGTAAGTAAATACCTAGTGGAGGAAAAGAAACACAGATTATATGCCTTAATGGAATTTACAATCCAAAGAACTACTTAAATTACTTGTTTTAGTTTTTAAATGTCTCATTTCATTAGATAATTATACAGGCATATATTGACATTTATTATATATAAAATAACATTGAATAGAAAAATTAAGGATAAACAAAATTATACTTTAGGTAAGCATATTTCTTTATTTGAAGACTTTCGAAAATTGGCTTTCAATTAATTATTCAAATAATGCGTCAGGAAATATACCTATCCTATGTTTTTCTATTCTATAAATTAATTGTTTAAATGTATTTTTATTGCTATGATAATCACCCTTCTTTATCATGTTGACACTTTTGTCATTTCTGAATTGATGTATATTTTTGTCCTAAATATATAGAAATAGGTAGAGAAAGAAGCTGGCAGAAATGCTGATTTTTTTAGAATATTTGAGTGCCTATTTACAAATGTGTTGAATTTCTTCGATATTCCACTTCATTAAAATGGTGACTGCATTCTTCAATAACAAAGTAAACAAGTGAAGAGGTTTTGTCATGTGTGACACAGAACAAAGTTGAAGGCATACCCATGATGGGGATTGAAGTCAATACAATCTGATGGTCTCCCAGTGAAAAGCATGTGAAGTCCATACTAATTAGTTTATAAATCAGACTGATACTTGAGTTTGTTTGGTGCAGAAAGACTACCTACTGTCAGGCAATCAAGCACTACCCCTTTAATTGCAATTTATTCCAACAACCAGAATTTATTGATCCAGGCATACACTTATGCCACAGCAGTATCATTATTTGACTTTATTTTAACAGCTTCAAAAGGTTAGAAAGTTAGAAACCACTGTGAAAGAGATCATTAAAAAGTTGACTTGCTAACATTACTTCACATTTTATGCTGAGCAACCTTACTATATATATATATATATATATATATATATATAATTACATTTATAAGAGAAGGAAAAATAAACTAGTGTTTATTAAGACAGTATGATCTAGTGCTTTCTTATACAGAATAACACTTGAAACACAAAACACAAAAGCAAGGAAGGTCAACATTATTATGCACATTTTATAGATAAGCTGCAGCTTAAAAAGGACAAGCAAATTTCTCAGATCTGTTTATTTGTTTATTTATTTATTTAATTTTCTAGAGAGGGGAAGGAAGGGAGAATGAGAATGAGGAAAAACATCAATATGTGATTGCCTCTCTCACTCCCCGTACTGGGACCTGGCTGGCAACCCAGGCATGTGCCCTGACTGGGAATGGAACCAGCAACCCTTTAGTTCACAAGCCAGCACTCAATCCACTGAGCCACACCAGCCAAAACCCAGAACTGTATATTTAAATGGTAAAGTCATTTAGATGACTCCAAAGTACATGTTTCATTTCTTTTATAATTTCTTGCAAGTTTTGACACACTGACTATTCTGTAAGACTGTGGTCATCTTAACATATACTATGTGTTATTGAAAGTGTAAAGATAGCTCACCTACATGAGTATTGTGCTTATCATAGTCTTTAAAATATCAAGACCTGATCAATCTCCGTTTTTAGTTGTATTGCTTTGCATAAGCCAAGATATTTTTTCTTATTTACACTTGAGAATTGTGGAATTTCACAGCTAATTAGATAATGTATACAGCATACTTGGTAAGCAATAACTTTGATAGCTTCAAAGACATTTTAGGAAATATTCAGTGACTATAAAGAGTAACTTAAAGTTTAGTATTTCCATTATTTTCCCCAAATTAAAAAGGCTATATGATTTAATTTTTGGCAGCTCGAAATTGCATGTATTTAAAGTTACAAATTGATAATTTGACATATATGTCCATTGTGAAATATTCACCACAATCAAGCTAATTAACATTTCCATCACTTCATGTAGATAGCATTTGTGTGTGTGTATAGTGAAGATACTTAAGATTTACCTTTTTTGGCAACTTTCAAGTCTGTGATACAGTATTAAGTATGGCCACATTGCTGTACATCACATATTTAGAACATATTTATCTAGCAAAAGTGAAATTCTATCCCTTGATCAATATCTCTTTGTATTCCACTCCTTCCCATTTCTGCTAATCTCCATTCTATTCTATTAATTTGACATTTTTGTTTTTACGTATAACTTAGAACATGCTCTTTTTGTCCTTCTGCTTCTGGCTTACTTCACTTAGCATAAAGTCTCTAGGTTTATCCATGTTGTCACAAATGGCAGTATTTCCTTCTTTTTTAAATGCATTTATCTATCATTATGGAAAATGGTATGGAGGTTCTTCAAAAATATTAAAAACAGAACTACTTTATGATGCAGGACTTCTGGATGTGTATCCAAAGGATACAAAATAGCCTCTTGGAAGGATGTCTGCACTCCCATGATCATGTCAGTGTTTTCCCCAATAGCAGCGATATGGAATCAACCTAAACAGCCCTAGATGAATGAATGGATAAGAATTATCATTTTCTTTGAGTGGGTCCATGTGACTGAATGTGAGCAATCAAAATTCTCCATGAATCCTCCCTAAATCCCTAAGTAGATTTAAGCCTGGTGTACAGGAAGGGGCCGACATCTGGAGGCCCTAGACCTTCTCTTCCTATCATCAACAGTAGCTCTGCTTTCATTTTTTTTTACTTCCATAAATTTTCATTTGCATAATAAATATGTAAGTTAATAAAAATTTTAAAATGAATTAAATTAAAATCATAGATCTAGTCCAATGTCCTCATTTTTGCAGGTGAAGATATGGAGAATCAAAGAAGTAAAGGACCTGTCTCAGAGCCACACTACTAGTAAGTAATATCTGGAGATCTAGAGTGAGATGCTGGACGTCTGACCCAAGTTGTATCCATTGCATAATAGTTTCTCATTTCAGGCACAATGTTGAAAATTCCATATGAAACTCTGTTTCCATCCCTGATTAGAACATAAGTGGTCAATGGCACTAACTGCATGCCACCTGTGTTCACTTCTACTCTGTACTTTGGAAGATAAGGGTGTTCTTTTTAAGAAGAAAGAATGTAGTTCATGAAATAATGTATCAAAAGAAGAAAGCTGGAATTCATTTGGAGGCTTTCCATATCCTATGTGCTTAATATGAGTCATCCCATTTAATCTTCAGAAAAATATTTAAGAGAAATGGTTTCATTCTCATTTTAGAAATAAGCTAAAGCTCTAAGATGGTTGATAGTTTGTCTAAGTTTATAAGCAATTTAATATCAGGTTAGTTTCAAATCTAGATCTTTCTGAACTCAAGACCCCCACCTTTTGTAATATACAATTCTCTACTTAGGCAAAAACAGTAATTAATACAAATAGTACATAATTCAAAACTAGTGTGATATAACCAGTTGTATAATACTGCACATAATTTGAGGTGTTAAGAGAAAACTAAGTAGTGGAGGTCAATTGGGGTTGACACTGCAAAAACTGAAATGCTTTTGCTATTGACTCCCAAGTAGCAATTATTTTAAAGTTTGTTACAAAGTAGATATTATAAATAATGATACCTGTACAATATGAGTGGGAAAATATTGGCAACACATATACATAGACACTAATGGTAGAGATTGATAACTTGTCAAGATCAAGAGAGTGAGAGTTTAAAAAAGAGGGAGATTTTACTTTAGCAGTTACAATAGGAAATTGTTGTTAAAGTAAGTAGCATTTTGAGTTAGTTGGGATATAGATGTGTGGGATTGGAAAAAAATTTCTTTCAAGAGAAGAGTATCAGAACCATGGTGGTAGAAATGAGCAGGGACATTTTAGCAATAGGGGATAGGCTAAGTCATAGAATATGATAAAGAGAATGAGACATTATTTCAAAAACTTGGCCTAGGATTTATTGGTAGAAATCTCTGAAGTCTGATCTAAAAATGTATTTTACCATATAAACAATAACTAGTTATTGATCATGTTAGTCTTTCATTGTTATTTTACATTTGTTTATTTTTCTCATCTGTAAAATGCTATAGTCTGAACTACATCTTGGGGAAATTATGATAGCATTATGATGGGTGGACTACATAGCTAAAAAATCAGAAGTGAGGAGACCAAATAGAGGGTATGAAAAATAATAGTGGCAAATGTCTCTAGTTAATTTTTATCTCTTAAAGATAAGATTTCTCCCTTTCACAGCAGGTGTAATCGCTCAGATTTCTATGGTAGCTTTCAGGAGAAAATGTTACTGATCTCTTATATAAATTTTAGGTCAGTCTTTCCTCAAAACAAACTTCCATACAATTCCATAAATCCAATATTCATTTTCCTCCCAGTTAACCTTTTATTGATAAATATTTGATGAATAAATAAGTAAATGTCTTTTTTACAGCAAGTTACTTTTAAATTAAATTTATTGGAAGGATATGTCGGGGCCATAGACCAGCAGTGACCACGGAACGCTGCAGATGGCTCATCGAAACACAAGAAAAACATACACATGGACAACCAAGTCCTGTGGAGAAATAGGGACAAAACATCCACTCTTTCTAGTGGGGAGTGCCCTTTTCTCCTGCCTGAGCAGGCTTTTATTGGGTTCATTTGCATAAGAATTCAGGTAAAGCTCATTACTCATTGCCAGGAAGTAAGGATCAAATAACAAGAAACTCTGAGGGCCTATTTTGAGTCAGGCACAGATAGCTAAAGAGCTGTAAAAACTTTAAAGAACAAACTTACTTCTTCCTTGGACCTTTATCACTCCATTGAGAGCATTCTAAACAAAGCAGGTTTCACAGGATTTTACATATTCTTTCTTAGGCCTTATCACCCTGGGAACCCACCCTTTCCAGCACAGGGCGGCAGGACCCTGTCATTGTTTCAGGCTTAGGTGGAACAAGGGAAGTAAGGCAGCCAAGAGATTAGGAGATTTTCTCGAAGACAATGAGGACTCAGGCTTTGTCAAAGCTGAGGGGTGAGGGTCCATTACCCCCTTTTGCTGTAGCCCCCAAAGTCCTCCCTTGGGGGCCTCCCATGATATCGTGCCTGTCTTAGGTTGTTCCTCCCTTGGGGAATCTTACCCGTCATTGGCTAACTGATCAAGCATTGGGGGCCAGGCAGGGTGAAGTAAAAGGAGCAGAAGTGGTGCTCCTGCCAGGGAGATAAGCTTTTGTCTCCTTGCTGGCTTATAGTTCAAGGTTGTTCCCTCAGCCTTCACCTAGGTGGGGGTTACAGCTTCTGATACCAGGCAGGGCGGTTCCCAACAAGGATATTGGTTTCAAGCGTACTATTGTCAAGTATATCATATGTATACTGCATAAATTCCTTTTCAATCTGCCTATTCACCTAAAATTTTGTTATGTAAGGGAGAGAAAAAATACCATGACAGTTATTTTATTGTTTTTATTAATAATATTTTTTATTATCATTGAATCCTATCTATACCTAGAAGAGAAGCCTTTCTGTGTGAAAACTTTCCTTGTCCTTTGAAGATCCTGTTTACTTAATATTTTCACTCAGGTGGAGAGAGGATAAAAGTAAGGGGCACTTGTTTTTCTCCTGAGGGGTATAAACAAAGAGCAAGTAGCTGTTATCCTGAAGTATTTTGCTGAGAAAACAAAGGAACAATAGCAATGGAAAACTCCTTATGCAAATTAAGAATCATTTAGCTTGTTAAAGGTCCACTGCTTGGTTTGAACACCCATGCAGTGAGGAAACAGACCTGAAATCTCTCTGTTCTCCTGTTAGATCAACAATACGAGGCAACTCCTGCTTTTAATCCCTTTTCAAACAGCACTCTCCTCATTTTAGAAACCTTCCTCTTCCAAGAACTATGTGCATCCAGTAATGACATGAATGATACAACCCCACACCCTGCAGCTTCCTAACTATGATCCCTCAAGAAACGGCAGCTACACTCTGAACAATTTCTTTTCTTCTTGCTTATTTGAATCCATACCTATGAAACTTTCTTCAGAATTTTTGTCCTGCATTATATTTTTTATCTCAGACCCATTTTAAGAATTAACTTCATTTAATTTATATTAATATGCCTTTATGCAATGCACATGTATCTGCTAAATTTATTCCTACTATGTTGGATCTCTTGTCTGCTTTTTTAGAGAATTTTTTTTTCTTCTGCTCCAAATGTGGACTAACTCTGTGAAAGGCAATATCTCTGTGATTAGAGATCTGTTTTTTGCCAAACTGATACACATCAACATTTCTGAACTTCTGGGAAAGCAGCACTATGATGTAGGGGCTATTCAAGTCAATTCTATATATAAGATTTGATATTTTGGGAGGGGCAGGTATTTGCAATGAAAAGGTGACTTAGTGTTTTGGGTCAAAAGAAAAGTAGCACTACACATTTATTACAAATGTAAAAAAGTCAAAATACGCCAAACTTGTGAGGGTTTGCTGTGAGCACTGAATATCAACATGAGTATGTCTGGTATACAAAAATATTATTTGTTGAGTGACTAGTGTATTGTTGGCTCACAGTCAATAGTTCTTTTGTTTATTTCTCTTCTTTGTTTGTTAATATAGTCTATCAATTAAAGGTTACATGGGTATGGACACATATCTAGGGTTAGATTTTAGGCAACTGTCTCAAGCCTTACTCCTCTCCTTGCTGAATGCCATTCGTTAGCCAAAAAGGTGAGTGTGTGCAGGGACTGAACAAGACTCAGTGGTATTCCATTTATGGTTTTCTTTTCATTCTCCCTAAGTTGGTCTTTGAGCTGAAAATAGAATGAGATTCATATAATAGAGGAAAAGCATTATTTCCTGGGTCTAAATATCTGCAATGGAGAAATGAGGGAAAACATTTGCTTTGTTTCCCAAGATGATAAATTAATCAATTTTTTAATACTATGAAAGTTTTAAGCAAAAGCATTGTTAAAAACTTTTTAAATATAAAATATAAAATTATATTATGGGAGGTAATTTTTCACAGAGATAAAGAGTATAGATTATGGGGAAACATAATATATGTAAAATCATGTGTTTCACCTTTAATTATTTGTATGATCTTAGAGAAGTTTTCAAATGTTTCTGTGCCTCAGTTTCTTTACCTGTAAAAACATCTAACTCATACTGTTGTTCTTAGAATTAAATAAATAAATGCATGTAAAGTTTCTGAAAAGCATATATAAGCTTTTGTTTTTAAATTGTTAAAAACTTTGCAGACTTAGTATGATATTAATTACAGGTAAAATTTTTCATTTCTTCAGCACATATACAAAGTCTTGTTTTGTATTTAAGTTTGTAAAAGCACAGCTTTTTATGTTAGAAATATTACTAATTTACTTAATATGTATTCATTTATACTCTGCCCAATATTTTCCCCATAAATTTCCTATTGAAATGCACATTAAGTTGACAGATACATTTCTTTATAATTATATCTAAGTCCACTTGGAATATGACATTAAAAAAAGTAATACATGTTATGTTGGAAGTATATCTACATTTATAAATTTATGTCTATCTTTCTAACCCTAATTTGTTAAGAATCTTTTGACTAAAATTTTATTTGAGTTTATAATAAAGTACATCACATATAATGGAATATTGAGGGAGAATTCTATCTTATAAATGGTATTTATTAAAGAGATAAATAAATTTTAAAATAATTTTAATATAGTACTTTTCCACACATTTAATAAACCAACAATTGGACACTACATTTTAAATTTATAAAATTAGAAAAGAAAGATCTCTCCAGTTTGTTAAAAAAATGAGATACTCCAGCAAATTTCAGTATATGCCTGTATTTGTTGATGCTGTGCTTGTAAGCCAAATAATTCACCTACCCCTCCATCTGAAACCTCCTGGACTGAAAGAATGTCTTCAATGCACATCAGGAAACATCTCATCTCTGTTTCTATGGAGAAGGACCTTTATCTCTATCTCCAAAATCTAAAGCTCCAGTGCCCTTTTAAAAAATATATATTTATTTATTTTTAAAGAGAAGGGAAGGGAGGAAGAAAGAGAAGGAGAGAAACATCAATGTGTGGTTTCCTATCACGTGGCCCCCACTGGAGACCTGGCCTGCAACGCAGGCATGTACCTTGACTGGGAATCAAACATGACCCTTTGGTTCGCTGTTCCGTGCTCAATCCACTGAGCTACACCAGCCACACATCCAGTGTCCTTTATAGTATGCTTCTGATATTACTTTCCTGATTTCATCATTGGGACTCACTGTCTCCCCTCCCCCAGTGACTTAGTGTCTTGTTTCTGATATAGCTCTTGTCAATGACTGCCCTATATTTATTTGCCAACTTTTTTTGTGGGGGGGTCACTAATAAAAAGGAAACTTTTTTTTTTATTATTTAAATCTCCTATCATCTGGAACAAACATAAAGATTTTCTGGACATAATTTTCTTTCCTGTTGGAGCACCCATGCACACTGACCCATTTCTTTCCTTATTAAGCTCCTACTGGGACTGAATTTTGCCCAACAGAACAGAGTTAAAGTTATATATCCCACTTCCAGCCCATACTAACCTCCCACACATGATCCTCTAATCACTATTCCTTCCTGCGATAACTTGGGGGACCACATAAAATTAGTGCTCTCCCAAAACTCTTCTGCTTTTTTGTTTCCTTTCTTTGACTACTATTAATCTCCTTCCATCCAGACTCTGGGATTCAGTCTTGACTTTCACCTATTTTTGGCAAAATATTGGTTAGAATCTGACTGTATTTAGTTAGCATTACACGTACTCATTTTAATTACAAAGGCAAAAACAAAACACAAAAACACGAATAATGAATGATGTCCTGCCAGCCTTTTGCTGAGTGCAGCACTTGTTTATTTGTGTTTGCCTATTGTATTTCCACAGAATTTTATATGTACTTTTGAGAAAGTTAGTTTGCTAGGAAGAGGAACCTACTAATAACTGAGTTCAGGTCATTTTCAGTGAGACTTCCTGCAGGGGCAATATTGAGGCACCTACAATGAGGCTATTAGAAGGAGAAGGAACATTGAGACAAAAGCTTTTGAGTCAATAGCTTTAAAAAGTCCCAGGTTCCTGGAAGGAAGAAGAGAAGTAATACTAGATAAGTTCTGAAAAATAATAGTTTACAAACATTTTCTTCAGATTGGGAAAGGTTACAGCTTAAAATTTGATTTAAAGTATAGTTCTAGTGGCCTATCATCTTGTAACCTCTTTTTATAATCTTCATTAACTAGTGTATTTTTTCAGTGTATAATGCAGGCTTTTTTGTCCAAAATTTTGAGGGTGAAAAAAGGATGTGCATTATCCATGGATAGTACCTGAAATACCTTATACCTGTTATTATGTTTTATAATTATTTGTTACATAAAATTTCTTGTACCATAGTATGTTCAAAAATGAATGCTAAAATTCCATTATAATACAAAAAACAAGTATCTAAATATAAATTTAAAAAATAAATAAATAATGAATAAGTAAATAAATAAGTGCATTGAAAATTAAAATGAAACTATTTTTTTCCTGAAAGTTTGGTCCAAAAACATGTGTGTACCATATGCAGGGATTCATTATACACAGCAAAATAGCTAAATCAATGACCTAATTTCAAACTTTCTCCAGTCCTTAGTTTTACACTGACTTTTGTGTACAACACTTAGCTTTAGCACCTTGGCATGAATAACACTATTTGGCCCACAAGTGAAGCATGTGTCCTGTCGAGAAATCTAACCAGCAAGGTTTTAATTTTCAGGACAATGCCCAGCTCACTGAGCCACACCGGTTAGGGCACCATGTTTTTCATCACCATATAAACTGGCTTCTTTAGAAATCTAGTACAGTGGTACTGTGACAGGACATAACTGAGCAGTTATGCTCATTCTTAGATAGCAGTTATCTCAAGGTCACATGCTATCCCCCTCATTCTGCTTCTGTAAGCCCGTGTTCTGCCAGTACCTGCGCTCTTCCCTTCTCCTGCTTCTGCCTTTGCAGCAAGAATACAAGCAAGCCCCCACCTGAGTTCGGGGCCCAGAAATTGGAGACTGCCTCCTCTGGGTCTGCATGTGTGAATAAAACTCCACTTCGTAAACCTTGAAGCTGTCTGAGTCGCTTTTCTGTAACAGTTCCTCAATACTCATCATTAATTCGCTCCCCAACTCCTGACAAGAACGATGAGTCACTCTCTCTTGTTACCACAAGAGAGTACAGCAGTGTGACTCATACAAGTTCTATCAAGTGCAAGGGGTGCCAAGCCAGCACCCAATGCTGAAACATTTTTCCTCATCAAAATGAGATGAGTACAGGGTTTGACAAGTTCTGAAGCCACTGAGTACCAAGGTATGACTGCATTTTATTTTGCATGTTAAAAATGAAAATAAAGTCTTGTGTCAAATTTGATATGATCTTTGTAACAGTGGAAGGAGGAAACATTTTTGCAATAACATAAAATATAAATGTCACTGTATTTAATGCATTAGTTCAAATGTTGAGAAGGCAACAAGGACCCCTCAAGTGCACCCATCCAGCAGCTGATTGCATAGCAAACCCAGAAACCTGGATACAGCAACCTTCCACTGTGCAGGAGAAAGGATCAGACATGTATAACAGTGTTTTGCTTCTTGCTATGATTTATTATGGATAGCAAACCACTTCAGAGTAAACTCGACATGAAATAATGCAGCATTCCTATGGCAAGTGCAATTCCATCAACTAAAAGGCGCTCTGAATTGGAAGATAAACAAGTACAGGGAAGCCTTTGCAGGGACTGAGTGATCTTCATAGGTGTTCTAGTGTGTGCCATGGAAGTGGCAGATCTTAATTAGAGAGGCTGAGTTTAATATCCCTCCTGAAGATTTTACCTTTTTAGTGGAAGTAAATGTTATCTTTCTCTCAGTCTCTCTGTACCCTACCTCCTCAAAAATGAAATTAGAAAATAGCAGATTCCACTTCATCAGGGCAGCCAATTAAAATGGCTGAGGGTGTCTGTTTCTGTGTTGTTTTCAGAAACAATTGTATCATTAAATTGCTAAACTTGTAGTGTCAGCAGTAAATAGAGCAAATAGCTGCCAAAGGGAGAAAAAATATGAACCATGCAGCTACTTTGATGTCATCCTGACCTCCTTTTCAGTGTCTCTTGCTGAACAAGCTACAATCAAAATGAGCGGGAGCAAAGGCTGGTGTGTAGGAGACAGCATGGCCTCAACCTCCCTTTCTGGGAGGTTCGCACTGATTTCCCCGGTTTTACACTCCATGCCTTAGGCGGATGGTGCTGATCAATGTTTCAGAACACAACTTACCCCACTCTGCTTCTGTTTTTCTCTAATTACTGTTCACTCATGGAATGCACTCTCTTATCTCCTGTTTTAAAAAAAAATCCATACATTTATTTATTAAACAAATAACCTATTGAGCTCCTTCCTTGTGCTTGACACAAATCCAGGCTAAGCTACATCATTGAACAAAACAGGCAGAAAACCCTGTCTTTAAGGAGATTGCCTCGAGGTAGTAGAAACAGACAGTAAATTATGTGCATCATAAATCTGTCAATTATATAGTTGGGTAAGGGAAATCAAGATTCAGGGGAGTTCAGTCTTTAATTGGGTGGTCAGAAGTGTGGGAGAAAGTGTTTTATGTGGTCCTGAGAGGCTCATAGGACAGTGGTTAATAACAGACTTTTAGCCAGACTGCTGGGGCTTTCAATACAACTAGCTTTATCCCTTTTTAGTCCTGTAATCCAGGAAACTCACTGTATTCCTCAAGACCTCAATATCCCCATCTCTAACATGGGGATAATGTTAGTACCTAGTGAGACTTACCATATGGGAAGGATTTGGAACATACTGTGTAGTACACACTACATAGTATTTGCAGTAAGGACAATATGAGTTCTCTCATTATCAACTTCTGAAGAGAGTATATGCCTCAATTTCAAAACATCTGAGAGTAAACACCCAAAGATTATTCTTTCCTCCTCACTAACCTGTCAGTTTTATGATCATGAAAATTAAGGTAATTAATTTTACAATAGCTCTACAATTTAGAGCTATTGTTAGGATTATAACAATGTTTTATTATATATTCATAGGAGATCTTTGTTAAATGCCATGTCTTGTCTTCTCCTAGACCCAGTTGAAATGCTTTGACGCCTTCTCATGTTATTTCAGTGAGTGAAAAGCTTAACTCTCCTAATATCACTCATGTTGGTTATCACATACTAGCTTGTGCTGTATTGGATTTCCTCCATTCTAAAATATCATGGATGATTACCCTGTCAATTTAATAGCCGCTTTTCAAGGGTGGGGGGAGAATCAATGCCACATTAAGTGCACCCTTCAATTATACACTGTGCCCTGATTTCATAATGTGAAAAATAAATGCATTATGGAATCAAGAAAATGTGTCTGTTTCTATTTATATTTCTCATTACTGCTACTGAAGGCTTTACTACTCAGAAGCTATGTAATTCTTTGTATCATTCTATTTTCTTAACCTACTACCTTGTGCATTGAAGACCTCAATAAATACTTCCCAGATGATTGAATGGATGACTGTACAATTCCTTGAACAAAAGAAGTGACTTAAGTTTATACATAAATATTGAATGAAAGTAGAACATGGTTTTTCAAGTAGGGAGCATTCTTCATTCAAAACTTTATATAAATAGTAAGAATATATATATTAGGTCTGTCCAGAAGGTATCTAGCCATGTAATATGAAAAATAGAGACATTTATTGAAGAAGTATAAGATACAAGAAACATTGTACACAGGACAATGATACCTCAGTCCTCTTCAAAGTAGGAACCTTGGCCTCACACAATTCTCTCAATTGCCATCAGCTGCCCTGTTTTATTTTCCTGAATCTCACCGATGGTCTGAAATCTCTTTCCTTCCAAAGGTGATTTTAGTTTGGGGAAAAGCCAGAGGTCTCAGGGCACCAAATCTGGGCTATAGGGAGGTTGAGTCACCTGGGTGACTTGATATTTTCTCCAAAAGCTCTGCATGAGACATGATGTATGAGGAGATGTGTTGTTGTGATGCAGCTGCCCATCACCAGCTGCCCATAGCTGCAGCCTTCTGAATCATCCAGTAGTTTCCACAGGAGAATGTCCAAGCTTCATGCAAAATTGGATGCAGATTCATTGCTGTACTTACTCAGTCATTTTGAATGTGACAGCCACACAATACACATGTTCATTCACCAGCATCTATAGCCCACACTGACTAGTACTGTGAAGTCATCATTGTTCACACAAGTACATTCCAGTCCACTCTCCTTGGCTGACAGGTTACATTGATGTCACACAAACCATTCTCATTATATTAATAATGGCTGGACTTCTTCTGGACAGACCTCTTTGTATATATAGTTATATAGATATACCCCTACTACCTATATGTGCATATATACATATACATATATGTCTAGTATACATCTATATGTGTGTGTGTATATACACACATATATATGTATATGGAGAGAGAGAGAGAGATTGAGGAAGGGGTAATTTTTTGAAAGCAATATACATGACAAACTTTAAAAACTGTTTATTTCTATTCATTGTGTGATTGGATAAGACTCTGATTGCTATTTAGTGAAACTCAAATTGAACTAATGAATAAAAAGTGGGGGCAAGTTCTATACACATAGAGAATTCTAGAAGCATAGTATAAAATTCAAGACCAGGAATGCAGATGCAACTCGGTGCCTGTCCAGTAGCCATTTTTTAATGAATCATCTCTTACTGCAAATAAACCACTGCAAGCTGAGTGGCATAAAACAGCCTGTGCATCAGGATTTCAGACAGAGCACAGAAGGGACGGTTTGCCTCTGTTCTGCAATGCTAGGGTTCTCAGCGGGAAGACTTGGGCAGCTGGCTTTAATTCAGATAGTTACGGGCTGGCCTCTTTTGAAAACCTCACTGACAGCCTCTTTCAGGCCAGCCAGACTTCTACTAATGGTCTTTTCAAATAATGTCCTTCCAGCTCTCTTCATCGCAGGGCCCAAAGACATTACCAAATGGTTAGGTTTTTATTGTAATAGTACTCGTGTTCTATACTAATGTCTGTATCAGGTCAGGGAAGCAGAATCACTATGATGATATGGGATGAGGAATATAAATATACATACATATATATATACATATATATACACACACATATATACATACATACATATATGTATATATATACATATATATGTTTGTTTTCCGTACCTACCAAATTGCCTATTATAAGAACAATAATTGGTATTCTACATTATCTACAGCCATCACAAAACTCTGGAGTTATTCAAATGTGGATTATCAGGCATGCAAATATTTCATGCCCCAGCACTTATTGATATTTGAATTCCCATAGTTATATTGTATTCCAAAGAAGTTTTAGTTTGAAGGGATGGACATTGCATTATGGAACTCATTTACTGATATTTCAGTTATGATCTTTTTAAAATATGTTTATTGATTTTAGAGAGAGAGCAAGGGAGAGAGACATTGATGTGAGGAATATCGATTGTTTTATGTCCACACGCTTCTCGAACTGGGATCAAACCTATAACCTAGGTATGTGCCCTGACCAGGAATCGAACCTGTAATACTTTGGTGCATGGGCTGATGCTCCACCCAAATGAGCCAGCTAAAATCTTAAATGGGGAATTGGCCTGAATACATTTTAAAGTTAAAAAAAAATCAGCACCATAGAGTGCATGGTTTTATTTACAAATAATCTAACACATACACACATATATAATGAAAGTGATATTTTTCTGATAATAGAATTTATAGTTGATATTTTTCTTCACACTTTTCTACTTTCCTAAAGTTTTAAAAATTATCGTGCTTTACTTTCATAGTAAATATGCTAATAAGACCAAAATGAGAGACTGTTTGAAAACAAAGAGTGGGCAGGAAATAAATTGGGAATCTTGTTAAAGAATGTTTATAAGCAAAGCCAGTCTGAGCTAAAATAGTTCATGACATAAGGTTGAATCTGTCTTTAACCATTAGTATATAAGTCAGTATTCAATAGTGGGAAACTTAAGCTGTACAAAGAAGATTTATCTTTCTAACAGCAGGATCTCAATGCTATGGTTATAACTGGTTTTCTGTAGACAGATATGGAGGCCTGCTACAACAGTGACCTGTCTATAATGTGATTTTGTGAGTTGTCTTATGAGCTCTAATAACAACAACAACAGAAATTCAAATTTCAGATTTGTATACATTAGCACATTTTATAATATCCTATTAAATTTTATTATTCCTAATTCTGAGTTCTCTAAAGTAAGAGTACTTTGAACTTTGTTTAATTAATAAATTACTTTTTTCACAGGAAGAACATCAAATAAATGCCTTAAAATATATCCTTAAGTCTGTGCATAATCAGATTTCTATCTGGCCAAAGAAACACAGAGGGACTACTTTTAGGGTCTTAGCATTTCACCTGAATTATTTGGCAGCTTTTCATTGGGGAACATAAAAATTTCTGAGTCTAGATGACAGCTTCCTTATTTGGACTAAGATTTAAAAACAAAATTTCCGGTCAAACATGGTGGATTACTTTTTAATTTTGCTTTGTTTTGTGTTTATTAGCTTAGAGAAATGGGAAAATATATAGATAGGGATGAAATGTGTTTACCTTAGAATTAATCAGTAGATCAAATTCCAGGTTTGGACAAAATTTTCTACTTGGATATTTGTTCTGACATTTCCCCAATGTGAAAAGAAAATTACCTCAAAGCAATTTTTGTCTGTTGCATAAAAATTATTAAATGCCAGGTTGTGAATTTCATATTTGTTCTTCCCAGTTAAACTAATGAAAAATATACTTAATATTTCATGAGAGTGGAACCATACATCAATAGTCATTTTTTTAGCTAGGCCAATATCCCTTTAGTCATTATGCTGAAGAAAATAAGATAATTAACAAATTATTATTAAATGTGAGATTAATCTTATAGGTTGAAAACAATAGTCTCAGCTAGGATTTTTGGTTTTATTTGGTTTCAAAAGGTTTAATTATTATTTGGTGTGTTCAAAAACTTCTGGGATTATACCCTAAGAATCCTGAAAAACCAAGCCAAAGGAACCTATGTACCCCAATGATCATGGCAACATTATTTACAATAGCCAAGTGATGGAAACAGCCTAAGTGCCCATCAGTAAATGAGTGGATCAAAAAACTGTGGTACATTTACACAATGGAATACTATGCAGCAGAAAGAAAGGAGGAACTCCTACCCTTCATGACAGCATGGATGGAACTAGAGAGCATTATGCTAAGTGAAATAAGCCAGGCAGTGAAAGAGAAATCTCATATGATTTCACTTATAAGTGGAACCTAATCAACAAAACAAACAAGCAAGCAAAATATAATGAGACATTAAAATAAAGAAGAAACTAGTAACCAGAGGAGAAGGGGAAGGTGATAATGGGGGAAAAAAAGGGAAGGTCATCAAAGAACATGTAGAAAGAACCCATGGACAAAGACTACTGGGAGTAAGGACTGAGGGTGGGAGATGTGCTGGGGGGGACAGGGGAGATTGATGAGGACAAAATGTGGAGAAAGAAGGCTAAACACCAATAAGAAATATTTAAAAGAAGATTTTTTCAATGCTTCTTTTCTTTGAATTTCTTATAATGAAGCTTTGAAAGTAGCAAAGAATTTCAGCAATGTAAATAACTAAGATATTGTTTGGCAGTGTGCAATTCCTCATTTATCAGCACCTTTCTTTTTAGTAGTAGGATAAGATTATGGGGTTAAAATTATATATAGCATGAAACATAACCTTTACTGTGTACTTACTCAGAATTTATCTTCCCCTAAAACAAAAGAACTACAGCCAGAAGAGAGATTTCATAAGTATAACATAAGTATAACATAACATTTTTTTATTACTTAATGTGTATTATCTTTGCATGTTAAAGTGTGGCTAGGAGTACTACAAACAGTATTAGTGTCATCTGGGAGCTTGTTAGAAATTTAAAATCACAGGCCCTACCCCAGACCTAAAGGAGTTATCATTTACATTTCAATAAGACCCTTGGGTGATTTGGTGCATATTAAAGTTTGGGAAGCCCTGTTCTAGAATACCCATTCCTTCATTTGGCATTGAGTACTACTGACTTGGAGATGAAGAAAGCTTTGGAATCGAGAGCCACTCTGGCCCAAGTACTGATTTTAATGCATAGTACCTAAAAGACATGTCATTTAACTAATCTAAGTCTCCTTGATAAAATGTATTAACAAAACCCACCAAAAATTGTTGTTATGAGCCTCATTGAAGTAAAATACAAAAAGGCACTTTGCATATTAATATTATAGATATGTTAGTATAATTTGCAATTCAGATGTCTTATTGAATTGGATATTTTATTTTTGAATAAAATTTTGAGTGGGCCACATGCAGAATTTTGGTAGTAGACCTTACAAGTTGATGAGACCTCATTATTTATATAGTGTTTCAAAAGCTAGAAGTATAAGTTATATTTTCAAAATCTAATAATGGTCTGACATAAAGAGATTGAGTGCTTCTTTGAAGGCAAAGACTCTCAGTAGGCTAATCCTGACTGCAGCAGGTTGTACCTCAGAGTGTGTGTTGCATTCAGTGGAATATAGGGATTTGGGAGGGATACTTACAAAACCATTGTGGTAAACTGGGTCATCTGACTAAACAACTCCATCAGCTCAGTCAAACATGGGAACAGTGGAGTGACAGCTCTCAGACAGAGAGATTCAGCATATGCACATAATTTTGCTAATATTAGCAATAACAACAGCCTGCCTATTGACCAAGCAATAAACAGACTTTATCTTTGATTTTTTTTCTTGCTGTGAAATCATATCCACTTAATTATCATTGATTATTTCTTACATTAAAAGTGAATGATATTTCCTAAACCTGCCACGCTCAAAATCTTTGTTCAAATTAGTGTCAATGAAACATTGTGAGAACTTTTTAAAATCTACTTTGATATTGGTTTAAAAGTTTACTTATTTTTCAACTGAGAGAAGGATGTATCAGGGTACCTAAGAACTGAACATTCTTCTTATAAGGGATTGTATATTGATAAACTCCCTCTGTGTATGCTGTATTCCTTCTCTTTAGAGAAGAGTCAGCCAATTCCCAGGATTATAGAAGGGCTCTCATACTTTAACCTGAAATTACAGGAAAGTGAAAGAGGAAGCATTGTAATTTACCAAGAGCTTGCTTTGTTTATAGAAGGACTTGAATATCTATCCATTAAAATGATTCCTTTTCTGCTAACTTAATTCATTGAAAGGTAATCATGCAATTTATTTTGAATTTCTCTTAAAAACTCATACAAATTCATTCTCCAAACTGTTTTTTCCCATTGGAGGATAGATACTCTTCTTATCTACCTGTCTACATATAATCTAAAATAATTTTCTGGTGGTTAGCTGCAAGGTGACTTAGGTGACTTGTAAACATATGTGTTCTCTCTGCTTTTTGGTACACTATAAACCTCTTTATACTAGGTTTGGGAGATTGGCCTAAGGCACTAGAGAAATCCTTAGTTTATATTTGAAATTATGTGATTTGAGTGTTAGCTTGGTAACCTCCTGATTCAGCCTGCAATGATATCTCCCAAACATGGCTTATTTTATAACTAACTTTAGCTCTCATTTTTTGTTCTATGGTTTTCATCACTTTTATTTTTACACTCAGTTAGGATGTGCCAACATTACATACTTTAACATGCATAATCTTTTTTTCTGGGTCTGTCATGCATTAAACTGTCTGCAAGATGTTCATATTCATGGTTGCGAAGAGTACATACTGGTCTTTCACAAGCTGATCAAGTATTTAATGGGGTTTTGATTTGAGCTTGTTGGAAATAGTGATGCAATAACCCTCACATAGTTTGTTTAGAACATAAATTTTTCTCACATTTTCTTTTGATATGAATGTATTTGATTCCTGGGACATAGTCTTTGTCATACTTCCAGTTCTGTCATTATATTTAAGAATTAAGTTATGATAATATGCATCTCTAACTGATAAATGTTCCTTCTTTACTTTTTTGGACATATTTATTTCAAAGCTAAAATGCTTAAAGGAGTAAAGGGAATCAATTCATCTTTAGAAAAATTTGGAACATTTAATGTATGGCATTGTGTAATGTTTTCGCTATGATCCGGTGAGTGCCTTAAGAGTTAACTGTTTTAGTCAGTGGTTCTTGATTCTGTTTATCTACTTTCTTGGATGTCAATCTCAGACATCAATATTTAGGAAATGAATATCCCATCATAATTCCTTTTAAATTATGTAATGAACAAAAGTAAATAAAAGACCTGACCTGCTTTTGTTTTAATAGTTAAGGATTATGTTTCTACGTACTTGACTACCACTTCTAAGTTCCCACGACTTCCTCCAATTGCTCTGATCTGGGTTGAAGTCTGTAGTCAACATTCTACATACAACATTCTGTTCAGTGTTGCTCCGTCTCCAACATAATCTTGTATCTCTTGTCTTCCAAAACATGTTAAGCTTCTCTCAGTTTCTTTGATGCCCTCTTTATTTCAGACTTTTATTTCAGAGTTTATTTCAGACTCTTTGTAATTCTATTTTGTTTGTTGCATCTGTGGTTCACTCAGCTTTTAAGATAATTTCTTCAACCACTCTCTCCACCAAATCTTCTTTCCCCTTTTCATTTTCCAGTTTAAATGGTATTTCCTCAGAGTGGTTTTCTCTCACTCTACAGATTCTGTTAGAACTATATAGAATATAATTTTATAACAGTTGCTATTTTCTCTTTGGTGCCATTATTATAATTGTAATTAATTGTTGGTTTAAATGATTATTAGTGTAAAATCCATTTTTTGACTAAGGGTACATGAGGGCTGAGGTTGTCCACCTTGTTTTCCATCCAATGTATATGAGTAATATGACCATTACTCTTACACATATTTTGTGAGTGAATAAATGAATGGAAGAACCTTCAAATAGATGTTCTAAGTAGTAGTTTCTAAAAATTCATAAAGAGAAAACAGTCCAATTTGCATTTAACAATGTAAATAATATATGACATCTCTGTGGCTTTAGTGTTGAATGAATTAGTAGCTGAATTTCTCTAATAATAAGGAGATGATGCAAAATCAAAGGATCCATGGGTTTTTGTGAAAGGTGTCTACCAAGCACATGATGAAGCAGTCGCTTAAAAGTGACCAGAGGAGAGAGAAGAGGGATTTCGGGGGAGAGGAAGAGGGGTTTACAGGAACAAAGTTAAAGGACACATGGATAAAAGCTAGGGGGAGGGTGGTAATGGGAGGGAGGTAGGGAGTGGGGGGTGGGAGGGCTTGATTGGGGGTAAAGAGGAGAAAACTGTACTTGAACATTCATTTAAATTTAAAAAAAAGAAAAAAAATTAATCTTAACCTTTTAGAGGGACTACTGACCAAGCTTTGCTAAATTCTTTATCCGTATATTAATCAGGCTTAGTGTGATTAAGAGAGCGGAATTTCAAGCTTATATAGTCAGCTCTTTTTTCCTCAGCACAGGCATTGCTGACTTAAGCAAGTCTGAGACATTATTTATCAATATTAAGTGCAGAACTATTCAATTGCTAGCTTTTCATAATGCAGTGTACATGTGTAACTGAAACTGTTATTTATAATTGAACTTGATTTTTTAGACATCCCTTGCTAAATAGCTGCATTGAGATGTAAATTATTCTGTAAAAAGTCAAGAGTTTACAACAGAAAGCAGAAATCCATACCATGTAAAGATTTTTAGAATCACAATCGACAAGCTACTTACTGATCCACTACAATGTCAGATAATGCATTCCAGGCATTTTTATTAGAATTTCCATGGGAAATAACATTTGGTGGCTGAAAATAATTCACTGGAAAATATATATTTTAGGTTAGCACTGATTGAACTGAGGGAGTTGATAATATTATGAATGAAATTATAGGAGAAAGGAAAATACGTCACTGTATAATATTTCATCTAGAACCTCTGTCCTCACATCATTTGTTATAGTTCTGAGTTTTTGCATATTTTTAGCTCTCCTTCATGATATATCTTTAATTATGTTTTATTATTATAAAATAGTTACTATTGCTTAGAAATCTAAAAGCTTACTGGTTTATAAATAGTGGCTGATTTTATGTGTGACTTTCTTTATAAAATAATTGAAGAAAAATATCTGAACTTCACAATTTGTTTCCCTTTGCAAAAAAAAAATATAATCCAGAAAAATTCTAAATTAATTTGATAATTGAGCTTGTAAAGTGAGGTTCTAGAGAATACTCGTAGAAGCTGTCACCCATGTAGGTGGGTAGATAATACCTGCCTCACATATATTATAAATTTCAGATGTGTTTACAAGTTAAAGGAATTTTCAATGTGATATCTAATGTAGTAACAGACTGTAAACCACAGTACAAAATGATCACTAATTTATCCACAAAGGAGAAGGCTAAGTGCAGTTGTTTGCAAGCTTGGAGAGACAGAACGAGAAGGTAATTACAGTTTCAGAGACAGATTAATAATGCATTACAGCTTAGGTAGGCACTGTCCCCTGCCCATCCTTTTGAATCATCTTATAGAGCTCACGCTCATGCTGGTGGTTTGCCAATAGAAACAGTGTGCTCTACCACCTTTATTTCTATTTTTCTCTAATGAGTAATTTCTTAAGAGTGGATTATAAGATTAAAAAAGAAGAAGAAGTTAGAGGAGAAGAAGGGGAAGGAAGCCGCAGCAACAGCGACATGTTAGTGTGACTGATAGCTCTTAGATGGCTTCTTGTTCTGAAACTCAGCCCCACATCCAGATGTAGGAGTAAAAGAACCATGGCAGGCAGATGTTGGTAAATGCCTAACAAGGATATGCTTTCTCTTGCTACAGAAATCTGTCTTGTTTGGGGCAGCAATGTACGCAGTTAAAAAAATGCCCCCTTCCCAGACTTTGATACACCTAGTTTGGTCCTATAACACAGTTTAGCTGACCAGATATGGGAGGATATATACTGCATAGGGGTCTCAGTAGAACTGTTGATTTCCTGACTAAGAGAGACTCTAACAATGTTTGCCAGGAACCTTATGCCCTTCCCTAGACTCTCCATCTTACTTCCTAACATCTTTGCTTTATACCTGAGATGGAGTTGCTGTCTTGTGGTCATAACAATTACAAATGAAGGATACTAAAGCATGAAATTTGATGTAACCTAGATTTCTGGTGATTTTCTGAGAAAACTGATTCTACATCTTTTGGCTTTTTCTCATGTGAGAAAATTAACTGCCTCTATGTTTATGGCACTGTGGCATAACCAAATGTAGCCACTTATAATCCCCATGAATGCAAACATGAGAAATAGAAAAACAGCAAATGCAGCACATATCCCACCATTTTTCAAAGGGCATGCCTTATAAGCAGACATCTGTTTTGTCAAATGATAGACCAAATTTCATAAGTATGATTTAGTTCACTTGGGGAAAAGCAATAGCAACTTAATAGGTACTAGAGGTGTGAAATTACTAAAGGGCTAAGTTTTAGATAGTTTATCAAGGCAGATGTTTTTATACTACGATTCAAATGCCACATGCACAGTGAAAATTAGAGAATTAAAGCAGGAATTTAGAAAATATTAGCTATAGAATAGTGAAAATCATTGTTCTTTGCATGTATCACATGCATAAGCCAAAGGTGAATTTTGCAAATTAAATAGTGTGGTCAGAGGCTGTACACTGCCAGCTTGAAGGTCAAAAAGTGATTTTTACCAGGTTTATGTCTGTTACTTTTAACTTTATGTGAACAAGTTATATTACTTAAAAATTAATGGATTGCATAAATCCAGTTGTTAAATTTTCTCTCAATATATTAAAAGACTGAGCAATACTGGGCCATTTTCCAGTGAAGTTTAGCTGCAACTAAGCAACTACCACTTGCTATTTTTAGTTTCCTATATATAGTATCTTATATGACCTGCTTAAACTCTCTCTTGGTTCTGGCTCTGGTTTCCCAGACTGTTTTATTTACCTTTTTTGTTTTATACAGGCACCCAAAACTGCAAATTGTGTTTGCCCGATCAACTTCTTATTTAAAGGTGCTATTGTTGGTTTGGCCTATAAGATAACGTAAAATTGACATACTTTAATGGTATAATCTTCAAGTCTTCACATTATCATTAAAATGGAGAAACTTATTCAAATCTAATTTCAAGTGACAGCATAAAATTTAACTTAATAATTGAGGGAGATAACTTTTATTTGGTTATTTTTTTCCCTTCTACTTGGCAAAGCACTGTATATAGCCTAGCTTTTTGCATTTGCGCTGCTTAACAGCTCTAAGTGTGAATTTCTATGGCTAGTGTCAACAGGGAAATAAACCTGTAGTGTATGGAATTACATTTAAGTTATGCATTAGTAAGCTAATAGGGATTTTGTACTGAAATCAAAATATGCTTGTCTTATGAATACATGCATGTATTGCTGTTTTTGCTTTGTTTTTGTTTTCTTAGGACTGTCTAAAGAAGCACCTGGGATTAGGTTTAAAGCCTTTAATTAAAACATTCACCCCAGTGCAGATTGCTAGCTTCTTATTCACCTGAGAAATTATTTCCTGTTTTTTGAATCTATACTTACATTGCCAAGACTGAAAATGTTTTAACTGCCCCACTAAGATTTTTTATACATTTAGAGTAATGTATTACTCATAACCTTGATAGGAATTGCTGTTATTAGTGTATGTGTGGGAAAAGTGCATTAAAAAAGCATACAATTTAACATTTTCAGGAATGTATTGATCTAAAAAATAATCTAATATATATATTATATATATTATATACACTATATTGAGATATAATGTAATAATCTAATTTAATTTTAACATAAAACAATAGTGAACTTCTAGAAAAAAATTAGACTAAACTAAATCTTTCACAATTAAAAAAAGGTGAATATGACCAAAGATATTATTCCTAGTTCTCTGTATCCTCTCCCCATTCGTATAAACGTATACAATTAATCTCACTTCTTTATGATTTTTTCTGTTTTCTGTTAATCATCCACATTATTTTTCTTTAAGATTTTATTTATTTATTTTTAGAGAGAGGGAGAGAAACATCAGTGTGTGGTTGCCTCTCACACACCCCCTACTGGGGACCTGGCCCACAACTTATGTATGTACCCCAACCAGGGATAGACTCGGCGACCCTTTGTATTCAGGCCGGTGCTCAATTCACTGAGCCAAACCAGCCAGGGCTAATTGTCTACGTTACCTGATCTGCAATTACATGAAACACAATATGTAACCCACCATGTGGGAACTATTCCATGTTGGCATTTCTTTTTTTAGTTATTTTCACTTTAAATACAGTTATTATCATGACAGTTGTATATTTCTAAATTCCAAACACCTTAATGTCTATGGTTGAAAGCAACATGCTTGTTTGCTAAATTATTGGGAATACTATAGTATTATTTTTCTATTTTATAAAATAATTCAGTGGTAATCATCATATGTATTTGCCATGTAATAGTAAGGTAACACTCATCTGGTCTCTGTCTATCTGTCTGTCTCTGTTTCTATCCATATTTCTCTCTCTCTCTCTTTCTCTCTCATCTCAAGCTCTGTTCTCTGTCTATCTATATCTAAGTTTGTCCTGTCTCCTGTTTTTGGAATTGTCCTGGGTTGGTTTCCTTTCCATAATTTAGTCAGGTGTGTCTCTGTCTTGTAGAGAAAAATATTACTTAGGTATTTTAGATTTTGTCTCAAAATGAAGCCTTTATTTGGCAGTCTGATAATTATGTTGGAACAATAGGGAGTGTGACTAACAGTGCTTTAAAACAATTATAAAATATATATCACCCTTGTAGATTCAAAACCCTAGATCTTATGTTCAGCACACTTTGTGTTTGAAGCTATCTCTTGTTTTCTTATAAATTTCATAGTGGCTTTTCTGGGCACAGAAGAGATTCTGATGACAGTGTGAGAAACTTAGGAAAATCCAAAGAGGAAAATGTTATGAACCACATGCAGTATGAAGCTGTCCTGAGCAAGAATCAGCTCTGTGAATAGACTTCTAAAAATGGCATAAGCCACCAGCTAACAGCTGAGCCATTTTCTGGGGATCAACCAGCTTGAGTGCAAAATTGGGAGAGGCTGCAGAAAAAAGGTTAATTCTCTGTATTTCCATGGGGCCTATTGCTGAACCCTGCAGAACTGTAAAGTGCAAATAGAACAGGGTATGTTATATTTTTACTCAAATTATTTGGATTACCTTGTGGGAAAATTTAAGGAAAAAATTAATATCAAAGTAATGTAATGATAGTAAGATTGAAACACAGAAATAGAATGTAAGTACATTGTTGGAAAATTTTAGAAATTTGGTTTTGAATTATTTTTGCATTACATATCATAATTTTTAAAACACCCTATACTTTTAACACTTTAATTAAATATTTTTATATCTATATCTATAGTTCCATATATACATTATGGTATCAGAAGAGGTAAGTGTGTTGGTGAATGTAATGGACTCAGGCCATTTATGATGCTTGCAGCTACATTTTACAAAAGTAAAATAATTCTCTCCATCTTTTTATTTATGTTTACCTCATATTAATTTGTATGCATGGCATCCATCAGGCTTTCCAAATCATGGAATCTGTGATTGACCTTATTAAAAAAAAAGTAACCAGGTAGCTCAGTTGGTTAGAGCATTGTCCCAATACTCCAAGGTTGTAGACTTGATCCCTGATCAGGGCATGTACAAGAATCAACTAGTGAATGTATAAATGAGTGGGACAACAAATTGACATTTCTGTCTCTGTCTCTCTCCCCCTCACGCTTTCCTTTCTCTATCCTATAAAAATCAATAAAAATTAAAAATTTAAAAACAAATAAAAAATTTAAAAAACATATTCCTGGAATGAATTTGAAAAGCTTAAACAATAAAACTAACAGAAACATAAAGGTATTTATTCTGGATGTCTCATCTAAAAGTGAATTATAATTACATATTTTCTTATCATAAAAATTAATTGTATGTGCATATATTTGAATGAGAAGTTGATATTGGTCTTTCTTTTCCATATGTTAGCAAATCTTCTCTACCTACTAACTCTCACATCATTCCCACATGTATTTAAATGGCAAGGAATTAGAGTTAGACTATATGAGTTTCCATTAACCTGTCTCAACACTCAGAAGTAATTTATAACCAAGGCCTCAAATTCCACAACAAACCTACAATTCTGAAAGTGTGTGTGTGATATTGCAGTGTGGTATTGTTAAAAGGCAGAGAGCCTGGAATTCAGAGAGACAAATTCTAATTCTGTTTTAACCATTTATCTAAAATATTTTATTAATGACAGATGGCACCTTGGTCATTGGATAGTGTTAACCACAGTTGTGCGCTTGAAAATCTTCTCTCTTGGCTTCTGTTACACTGCATGCTCATGATTCTTCACCTATTTACATTTGCATCCTTTAACTCTCTTGTTTCTTTGTAATTTCTCATCACCACTATGAAAACCATAATCAAATGTATGTGTGTATATGCACACACATATAATACATATTTATTTTATAATATAATGTGTGTGCCCTGGCTGGTGTAGCTCAGTGGATTGAGTGTGGGCCTGTGAACCAAAGGGCCACCAGTTCGATTCCCAGTCAGAGCACATGCCTGGGTTGGGGGCCAGGCCCCCAGTTGGGGGCATGTAAGGGGCAACCACACACTGGTGTTTTTCTCCCTCTCTTTCTCCTTCCCTTCCCCTCTCTCTAAATAAATAAATAAATAAATAAATAAATAAATAAAATATTTTTAAAATAATATAATGTGTGTATGTATTTCAGCTTTGAGTTCTTTCCCAAACTTAGGAATGTGTTTCCAATTAGGTCCCAGGCTCATCTTCCTCCTGTAATAGCGCATGCCACTATAAACTCAAAGTTTCCTTAACAAGAACTAAACTCATCATCTATTTCTCTGCTCAACAGTCCCTGATTATTTTTTACTTGCCTCTGATATATCATTATTCATTCAGACTCAAAATAATGTCATTTTCTCTACACTTTTAATCACACCCTTCACATTGATTAAGATAAATTCCATGGATTCAGTCTCTAAAACCTCCAGAAATGTTACCCTTCTTTACAAATAAACACAATGATTTATTAAAAATAAAAAGTAAGAGTGATTTTTGTACCTATGCTCCCAAATTTCAGGCAAGGGATCCAAGAAGATTTCATAGAAATGCTGTCGCCAGGTATCAAATCCTTATAGTGGACTTGATATTAATTCCTACTCCAACCCCCACCCAGCTTTGCCACAGAATCAAGTTCACTATCCCCCTCAAAAACAAACAAAAAACCCCCCACAAACTAAAACAAGACATTTTGATATTATAAAAATGACCAAAGTACAAATAATATTTTTCTTATAATATAGTAATAATTCTGTATATGGTCTTCACATATAACGTATCCTTTCCTATACAAATAAACCTTGTATGCATCTACCATATTAATACATTTACAGGATAATTATGATTGTCCTTTCCCTGCTCCATAGCATTCAGAATTTTCCCCACTGACCTCAAGATTAAAATGCAAATTCCTGTGACTGAAACCAAACTTTTTTCAACCTTGTCTCTAACTCAGAGGTTTCTGCCTCTGCCATTGTATCTTCATGTCCTCTTACAAAATTACCACAGCTCAAAGACCTACTGCTCTATGACTTTGGACCATAAGTCACTGAATGAGAAATGATCTGTCTAATGAGGTTTTGGCTATACCTTTCTTACAGCAGTTATCACAGTGGTCTTTACAGATTTTATAAAGTCCCTTGCAGCATAAGAAGAGAAACTATTATGGAAGACTTCCACTGGGAGGTATTACTTTAGCTGGATTTTGATTGGTAACTGGAATTCAATGCACAGAGAAAACTGGTAAAAGTGTATTGGGCACAGAGGAAGCAATACTTGCAAATGCATCAGAGCAGCATGTTCCAGGACGTGGAACTTGATTTTGATGGCTAATGTATGTGGATATGTGGGAGTTGGTGCCAAACTCCAACCTAGCTACAGACAGCCTTGTATCTCTTGCTAAGGAATGTTTATTTCATGTTAAGAGCTATTTGAAGGATTTTAAAATTTTAAATCCCATGATTAATAGTTGTATTTTGGAATAAACATCAATAGCTGTTGTATTTTAGAATAACCATATTAATGACAGCATAAAGCAAAGCAAAATAGGCACTGTATATTTTTTCCCATTTGGGGAGAGATATGTATATACTGCCCTGTCTCCTGTCTCTGCACATGGTGCACATTTACATTTATAGGTTTTAGCCTTCCCTGTTCTTCAAATCTCTAATTATTAGCTACAGTATCCTACATGAATAGTGCAAGGGAGATATTATCTAGGCTGTTCCTCTGAAGCTGTGTATAAGCATCAGGATGGTTTTCTGGGCTGAACTGCATAATGATGAAAATTCTACTACTTTGCTTCTTCCTGAAACACCTCTTTAAAACCGTGTCCCAATCTCCAGTCCAGAAAGTTTCACCTGTGGAGGTTACAAACTGCTTAGGGGACAGAGAAAATGTAGAGGGTATGTATCCAATCAGTATTTATAATCATGATAGGGCTGTTTATCTTCAACTACCATGTATCAATCAACACCATTGACAGACAAACAGGCCTTTTTAAAAAAAATACATATATCTTTAAAGTTAGCAAGAATGCTTTTGTTCTGTACAAGAGCAATAAAAATGACAAGAAAATTTTATTTTATAAAATTGCATTCCAAACCTTTCATATTTATTCCTGAACTTTACCACAACTGAAGAAAAAGAAATCTTATGGCCAAGGTCAGTGGAATTGTACCTTCGATTCCCATTCTTAGACTGTTTTCTTGGTGAATCTCTAATTTTGTTTTTATTATCTTGCTCTGACTGTTTTCTGTTTTTACTTTTTCTCTGGCTTTTATATTTATATTGATATATACTACTATAAGGATGTGTACTAGCTAATGCTATTGGTCATTCATTTCCATACAAGGTAAAGGATATATTGAATAGATGAATGTTTTCTTTAAAGCATTAATTTATTAAATTTAAAACTTCTAAAGCCAAGTTGTTAGAAAATGCCTACTAAGAGTTTCTCTTTTGAAATTGCATTTCTAGTCCAACAAAACTAGAAGGTAGCTGTGTGCTCTCCTTCTATTAGTCGTGATCAATACCACCATATCCCTACAATATAAAATGCTGTTTTAGTTGTATATGTGCTTACTTTATCAAGAAAAAAATTGATCTTTTAAGATCAATATTCTTTACAAAATAGGTTCAAATGGATGAAGAAGAGTGAATGGCACAAATATGCAGAAAGAATTGACTTTACCTTTTTATATCAATGTTAGTACAGGAGTATGTAATGAAAAATCAATTACACATAAAATCTCATGATAGGCGTTCAAGTGTTTTCTCATCAAACGACAGTACAAAACCCATTCTGACAGCTGACTATATTCCATATCATAAGACTCCAGTTATTTTTAATTCCTTTAAGTAGGAACAGAGGCTAGAGATACATAATAACAAAGGCACATAGACCCCTGTTGTTCATTGTGTGAGATAATCCAAGTGAACACCTTTCACAGCCAGATGTGTCTCTGCATGGGGAAGGAAGGAATTCAGGGAAAGGGAAGGTGGTGAATGAAATTCTGTGATATCTCTCCCAGTGGCCATTCCTGATGAAAGCATTTTACTGTATCAGTATCACTATAAGTGGTTAACTATTGGGACTGGGAAGCCCATTATGGTTAGCCTAGTTGTCCTTATATGGTAAACTGATCCTGTTACATTGCCCGAAGTAATCTCCTATTATATAAGGAATGATACAATGCAACTACAGTCTGTAACCTCTCTCTGCCTCACATTTTTTCCAATAGTTGCACAGTGATGGTTGTATTAATGCCTATTGGTTACATTAATGCCTATTAATCTGATACATGCATAACTCTTTGCAGTTTGTGAGTTGTATATGTTTTAGTTTTCATGTGGTCTTCATCCTCACAACCAATCAATATCTTCCACACAGTAGGCACTCATTAAATAAGTGATACATTTATAAATAAATAATGAAATGATCATAAAAATAGCCCAGTGAGGTAGGCAGTGCAATTGCATTTATTTTGATTTTGCAGATATGTTGAGGGCAAGATGTTATGAAGGTTACTTGGCAAAATAAGTAGCAAGGCCATAACTAACATTTAGATTTACATTCCTAGAGCGTATTGCATTCATGTTTAGATTTTCACCAGTTTTTAAAACTGTCACTTATCTTTCAGGTACATGTATTTATGAGCTTTAGTTATTTCATAATTAGGATGATGATTTGCTTTAAGCTTGGAAGGAGTCACTGTGGAAGCTAAATATTTTCCCTCCAAGTTTAGAATATTAAGAAGGGAAAAGGCAAGACAGTATAAGAAAAACATCACCGTACACTAGGGGAAAGGGAAGGCTAAGGACTGCATGCCAAATTTAAAGGATAATATCATCTACATAAAGCATAATCAAAATAAAAAGTAAAATAAAACAGAATAAATGTACTAAACTTGAATATCCAAAATTGGATCTTGTACCCAATTTTATGGGAAAAGGGCCAAATGGAGTTTGCCATAAAAGAAAATGATTCCCATTTGCCACTCATGCTTCTTCTGTGACAGAGATATTTGAAAATGTAGGTACAGCAGGCAATTGGAAGAAGCAGCTTATTCTCAAAGCTGTTTTGTACTCAGCTGCCCTTTGCCCAAAGCAACAATATATTAATGGAGAGACCATCATTGCAGTCTTTTGTGTGTACGAATCATTCAGACTTGTCAGAATTCCAGTGTAGTTGCCCCTTGTTTGAAGACAGTGTTACAAGGATGTCTGTTCAGGAATTCATAAATATCCCAATGGCTTATTGACAAATGGAACACAATGGAGCTTTGGCCAAAAGCTTTAGAGTCCACTGGGGCTTGCGGAAATATTTTCTCTGAACAACTGGGGAAGATCCGAACTTCCACTATACCCTCCCTTTAAGACAACCACACAGTTTTTGTTGTTTAATTCTCAGTTAATATGCAATTTCTCTTTCTTTCTCTCCTTCTTTCTCTCTCTCTTTCTTTTCTCTCTCTCTTTCTTTTAAAAGAGAATCACCTTTTAGTTTTTTTCTGTAGTGTAAGAACCCCAAAATTGAAGAACAACTTCAGGCTGCATTTTTTGTGCTTTGCATATATTTTGTCACTTTGGGAACCATTCTTCTGCTTAATGTTTTGGATCACTGCATTTATTCATGCCTGCATCCTTTAGCCCTGCTTGCTTTGGAACTGTGCCGTAGGAAATGGCAACTCTGGCAGTAGAACATTTTAATATAAAGGATGACTTGGGAATACCATATTCTATGTCTGAAATGTTTCCAAATCATTGGAGTAAAGTCCCCATAACCAGAAGTAAATATTCAAGCGATATTTACTGTATCAACATTCCTCTGACACTTTCTCACTGGTCTCATTAAACAACTAAGGATGAAAGTTCTGGTTTTTCCCTCAGGGCATAACCAAGTATTAGTTATACTACCCTGTGGAAATCCCATTTATAGTCTGACAAATTGATTATTTATTTATTTATACCTGAGTTACTCTGGGATGTACATCAGCAACTTTTACAGGATAACTGTTTGCAGAAGTGGGCTATATCCAAACTTTAAGCATTGGTAGTACTCAAACCAACCCTGGTTAACTCACTTTCCTTACTGGAAGAAAATGTGTCCTAGAAGGAGATCTAGCCCAGATGTTGTGGGTTTGCCTGAATTCTGTTTTTCTCTTAGAATTATAAGACAACTAAAAGAACATAATCCAAGTTCATGCACTGCACACTAGTTTGTGAGGGAGTATGTAAAACTGAAAAAAAAAGCAGTGCATCTTTTTAGAATCTATTTTTATTTATAACACTCAATAATTAAGGGAAATAAAGTTACAGATAGTTTCACAAATTAAAAAAAGATAAGAAATGAAATATTTTTTCTCATGTGCACTGTATTGAGATGTGTTCCAGATATTGTGGTGCCTCAGATTCACCACATTTTATTATTAGAAGTTTATCAGTCAGAAGATTGAGTACCATTGATCAAATGGGTGGGCATTATCATCACATATTGTTCTAATGAGGATGGGGAATACTACAGGATTAAATAATAGAAATACAATGGATAAAGTCAGTGATTTAGAATGCAAAGACTTTAACAGCAGTTTAAGCAGAAAGAAACAATCAAAAACAGGTCACAGTATTTATGTTCTTGCTACCTCAGAAGCAAAGCCAGTGAAGGCCATGTTTGGAAGTCGACTGTATTAAACTGAGTTCTACAGAGGCTGACCTGCTTATGTCTCACTCCCAGACACCTGTGGCTAGGGCCCCTTCCTGTGCTAAAATATTATCTAATTAAGGAAATAGAAATTTACAAATTAAAAAAGTATTATTGTTCAAATACAGTTGTCTCCATTTTCCCACCACCACTCTAGCCTGCCCCACCCACCCCCACCTCCCACCCTCAATCCTAAGCCCCCTTTGGCTTTGTCCATGGTCCTTTATACATGTTCCTTGACTACCCTTCCCTTTCTTTCCCTCATTATCCCCCACACCCCCTTCGGTTACTGTCAGTTTGTTCTTTATATCAGTGTCTCTTGTTATATTTTGCTTGCTCATTTGTTTTGTTGATTAGGTTCCACTTATAGGTGAGGTCATATGGTATTTGTCCCTCACTGACTGGCTTATTTCACTTAGTGTGATGCTCTCCAGTTCCATCCATGCTGTTGCAAAGGGTAGAAGCTCCTTCTTTTTTTCTGCTGCATGGTATTCCGTTGTGAAAATGTACCATAGTTTTTTGATCCACTCATTTACTGGTGGGCACTTAGGTTGCTTCCAGCACTTGGCTATTGTAAATTCTGCTGCTATGAACATTGGGGTGCATAGTGTCTTTTGAATTAGCATTTTAGGATTCTTAGGGTATAATCCCAGCAGTGGTATTGCTAGGTCAAGAGGCAGTACTATTTTTAATTTTTTGAGGAAAATTTATACTGTTGTCCATAGTGGCTGCACCAGTCTGCATTCCCACCAATAGTATTTTTTGAACAGGAAAGAATAAAACTGGGGATGAAATAATTTGAGTTTGTCTGTAAATGACATTAGTTGGATATGTACACTTTCAATCATCTGCACAAAGCATAAACTTATTGTTTATCCTCTGTCTGTGGTCCAAGTTCAGTGCATATAATCAGGCACACGGTTGTGTGTTTATGTTGCTGTGAGGTTCTATCCTTTGGAATCACTGTTTATAAGAAGTCTTAGATGGAGAAACTGAAGACTATTCTGCTGGTCAATGTGGACAATTAGTCAGGGATCAAAGCAAGCTGCTAATTGTTCTCCCTGCCCAGAGAATCAGCCTTGAAAAGTAGTGGCAACAGACGTGTTAACACCCAAGGATTTTCTAAGCATGTTCTGTTTATTAATGTCAGTAATCTGAACATCACGAGTGCAAGCTATAGCATTCTTGTTCCTCTTAGATGTGCTTATATTTTTAAACTGTTTAGCTGTAACTGAGGTCTGATATCAGAAATAGAAGTGTATTTTAGACCTCTGCCATGTATTACAAAAGATAATGTTCATGATGATATTCAATGCTGTTATAACAGACACTGGGTTAAAAAAAAAGAAGCTTGTCTCTATGATTTGGGTAGTTTCATACTTATGGGTGGTGAAAACTGTGTAAGAAATTGTATTTTCTCTTTTGTTTTGACTGATAGGATACTCGGTGATATACTTAGATTCAAAAATTATGACTTGCTTTTTCAAGTTAGAGATCCACTGTTCTTTTTATCCCATTTTATCCTTTTATTTTGTTTGCCTCCATCTTTGGGTCTTAATTCCCATTGCTTTTATTGTAAATCATGTTATATCCTTCTTGAAAATAGATTATAAATAAATCAACTTAAAATAAGATCAAGGATGTAGATAACAGAGCATTATATTCAATCAATAAAGTTTATTGACCATCTCCTATGTGAAAGGCACTGTAAGAGACAAAGGATATTATCATGAGTAAGAAATTATCTCTGACCATGAAGAAGTAAATCTGCTCATATTTAGTCTTTTTGTAAAGCCAACTCTGGTTTCCTATGCTAGCATAACAAAGTACCACAGTACAAATTTATTATCTCTAAATTCTGTAGGTCAGAAGTATGTGTTGGTTTGATTAGTTCCTTTCTTTTGGGTCTCACGAGGCCAAAATTAGGCATTTTTCTGGGCTCTTTATCTGGAGACTGTTGAGGAGAATCCTTTTTCAAGCTTATTTAGATTGTTGGCAGAAGGATGTTCCTTGGGGCTTTTGACCTTAGTTCTGTGTTTCCTTCTAGCTGCCACCTAGAGGCCTCTTTCAGCTCCTTAAGGCCATCTGCACTCCTAGCCTTGTAGTTCCCTTTCCATCTTCGAAAGAGCAAAGATGGATGGCCCTTATTACATTTCATATTTCTTTTACTTCTACATCTCTTCTGCTTCAGCCAGAGGAAGTTTCCTGTATTAAGGGTTCCTGTGATTAGATCGGGCCCACCCAGCTAAGGGTAGCACAAGATGACCTACATGTCATGAGATCTCTAACTTTACAGCAGCAAAGGGACCTTGCTGGACCTGCATTTGTAGGACTCAGGAATTAGAATAGGGATATATTCAGGAGCCAGCCTACCTATTATACTAGAGTAAACTCAGAAAATAAAAGTGTAGATGGAAGGTAAAACTTCTAAAACCTGATAATAACATGGTATGACAAGTACCTATTCTTGTTTTGGAGTTAACCTAAGAGAAATCATCTCTCAGTCAAGCTAGGGGCATTGAGACTGTTTTTATATTAGTTTCTTATAATGGTCATAGTTGATTCCCTTAGTAATTTCTCTGTGTGATAATGATAATTAGAACAATTCTCAAAGAATCTGGAAGTCACCTAAAGCTTAGGTGAAATTAGAATGTATAGGTTATGACTCATATTTTTATAGCAACAAAACTAATTTTATATCTTTAACTATATAAGTGAAGGGATAATTGAAATCTTCAAATATCCATATTCATACAATGTTCTTTGAAAGATTTTTCAACAATTAAAAGTTTTCCTCTATTCCCAAGATATTAAATAATTATAAATCTTAAAGTAAAATTAATCCAACTAGAATGTTGCATTCTTTTTGTTCACATTTTATATATTATTGACAAAGATAAATAGATAAAAATCATTCAATATATTCACATAGTATAACAAAAACTATTCTCCATTTTTTTCAATTTATGATTAGTAAGTACAAATTCAACTTATTACTTATGAAATATCACTGGGCTTCAATCAGAAGACAGGCATTAAAAACTATCTCATTTCTGATACATTCTAACTCCATGATTTACCTGTTAAGTAATCTGAATATATTTATATAGCTCTATTAAAGAGAGCATTAGATTAAATGAACTCTAAAGTATTTTCATACTATAAATATTTAGAACTTTATACTACAGTAATTAAATGTCCATGGAAATGCATGTATAAAATAAAAACAAATTAAATTCTGAAGGATTTTTTAAGAGTTCAAAAACTATTTCTCCACTAAAAATGCAAATGGTTTCCAGAAAAACAAAGCTTTTATGTTGAGTCGATTTTCAGTCATTTTCAAAAATGGGGAAAACATCACATAATGTAATTGTTTTTAATGGTTATTATACTTTAGCTTGTAACCACCCCCAACAATTTTCTTCCTTTCTGCCTTTTTCAAGTTAGATGCTTTATCTTAATGGAATTTTTTTTTCCTGTGTTTTCAGTAGATGGGCATCTCTGTATTTATAACCACTGAACATTATCAAATTCATTTGAGGTTTAGCCTGCCCGATATGTCTCTAACTCTCTCTAGATAAACATGGGAAAGGAGGGAAAAAATGTTTGCGTAGTGTTTACTGACAAACTCAATATAAAAAGGAGGCATGGATAATTTATTATCAAGGCACCAAATTTTGGTCAAACTTTTCACTTATTTTACAACAATGTTGAGAGATTTTCATAGATTCCTGGATACTTACAAACTTGACACTTAAGATAATATGCCATAACTAATAGGAAAATCAATGGAATATATAATTTTTTAATTGTGTATTTAAAGAAAGCAGATCACTGAGCATCCACAGTGAGAATGGCAGAAAAAAAAGATTCACCACATTATTTTCCCATGTTGTTCTTAAGAATGTAGAATATTCTGACTGGATTACTGTATTTTTGGACTATAAGATGCCTCCCCACCCCAATTTGGGAGGAATAATGGTTGTTAATGCTGCTGTTGAGTTCTGTTTACATTTACATTGGTGAAATATTATGTTATTTATGTTATTAAATATTTTGCCAAATTGTTTTTCTTCAAAAAATTTTTTTCCTATTTTATTCCTCTAAAACCTAGGTGTGTCTTATGGTTTGAAAAATACAGTAATACTAAGAGCTATCATGTATCACCTCCGTGTCTCTAAAAATGTCACCCTTGTGACTTGTATGGTGGTTCTCTCTATCCAAAATAACTAGAGTCATATCTCAAAACATCCCAAGTAACACAATTGTCAGTGATTTTTTCTATACTTTTGAAAATGAATGTACGTCTTCAGCATATGCTGAATTTGAGGAGAGGAAATTTATAAAGCCAGTGCCCATTTTACTACAGAATACTTCCTTTAATTTTAGTGTTAGATTTTATAAACACTTAAGGAGTATCCTTAACCTAATGATGGAGCAAGAGTTAGTAAATAAAATTTATGTAACAAAATGTAATATTCTTTAACCTTATCTTTTCAGTCCTTTTGTTTACTCTTCTCTGAAGAGTCCAAACTAAGTCTCTTATCAAATGCTAGTTCCTTCACCTACAAAACTTTGATAATTATGTATACCTTGAAACAATTGCCATTTTCATTATGTTTCAATTGAAATATAGATGACAAAATGCTATGTGTTAGTCTAGGAAAAACTGAATTATTTTGTACAAGGTAAAGAAATACTGAGTGTTTCAGCCCGTGGCTCGTTCAGGGGACCTCAAACACTGTGTTGAATTGTCTGGTCATGTTATTTCATTTTGATGTGGAATCTTGAAACAGACTTTGAAGCTGGCAGTTTTAAGAATGGACTGTCCTATCAGCTGCTGTCTACATAATCTTAGCTATGCTACTTAAATTTTAATATTTAAAATGAGATAAATGACACCTCCCTCATAGGAGTTTCCAGTGGCTTATGCTGCTATAACAAAAATGCCATAGACCAGGTGGCTTTAACTAGAAACATTTATTTCTCAGGGTTCTGGAGACTGGAAATCAGAGACTGGAGTTGCCAGGGTGATTGGGTTCTTGATGAGGGCCCTTCTTCTGGTTTACAGACAGCTGCTTTCTTGCCCTGTCTTTACATAGCAGGGGGAGAAATATATCTCTCTCATCTCTCTCCTTATAGGAACATTAATCTTATTCATAAGGTTTCTACTCTCATAACTTAATTACTTCCCAAAAGCCCTACTTCCATATATCAACATGTGAATTTGGGATAAACACAAACATTCAGTCCATAGCAACAGAGTTTTTATTATTATTTCTTTTATATGTGATTTGTGTGTCTAATTTGTGAGAAATCATTCACTCAGCAAACATGAAATGAACACCCAATATAAGCAAAAACACCTGGAACATAAAAGTAGGTAGTGTTGGCCAATATTAAGGTAGCTACTTATTCTATCATATAATAATTAATATAACATTATTTTATATACGTGCATAGTAGCTCTCAATAAGTGTTCCTCATTCATGTAACCTAAATGAGAAAGACTGTGTTTTAGACGTGAAGACTCAATAGTGAACAAAAGACATTTATAGAGTTTATATGTGTGGGGAGAAAATCAAATAAATAAATTAATGTATAATTTTAGGTGCTAAAAATAACAATAAAAAAGAATATATTTGCCATATTTTCCTGCATTTCATTAGATTTTACCAAAGAGCAGCCAGTCTTAAAATTTCCCGAAAGTGAAGGTGATTTTCTTTTTTATGTTGTATGTCATCTGTGGGCATTTCAGGTCAGCTTCAGTTCTGGGCTTGTATCTTCTTTATTCTGAAATACTAGCTGTATAGCTTATGTGGACTTATAGCCAATTTTGGAAATTTCGGCTTCTATTCTAAGAAAGATAGGAAGATGTTAACATTTTTGAGAGGAGAAGTGACATGATCTATTGCATGTTTTAAAGGCTCGTTCTGCTTTCTGTGTAGTAAGTGTAGTGTCAGGAAGAACGGTTGCCAGGCTCACAGTATGTGTAGAGGAGAACAAAGTAGTAAGGATTAGGATGGTAGCACTGGTGATGGGGAGGGATAGTGGTCTGGCTTTGGAGATATTGAAGGCAGAGCTGAAAGATGTGCCGACTGACTATGTGTGGGGCGGGGAGAGAAAAAATTCATTCAAGATGGTTCCTCAGCATCTTGCAGTTGCGCGATTGAAAGTATGGTGTTATTATGAAGATAGGTTTTAATATTAATTACATAGTACTGTGATAAACGCTTTAACTTGTCCTGGGCTGTGATCAGTGCCTTATAACTTCTGGTAATATAAAACCTAAAATTATTTAAATTAGTGGGAAGTTTACTCTAAGGCTACATTTGAATGAAAATTTAGGATAAGATTCACTTAAGTCATCAAAAATGGCAATCCATTAATCAAATATTTATCAGAGAAAATAATCACCAATGCCACTCAGGTAATCCTCACATATGCCTTGCACTACTGTGCTTAAGTGGTTCCAATACAGAGTAATTTAATGGCTCATTCTATCTTTCCATTTGTATTAGTTCCCATGGCTGCTACAAAAAAAAAAAAAATCTTCACAAATCTAGTGTGTTAAAACAACACAAAATTAATATTTTACAATTCTGGAGGCCAGAAGTCTGAAATCATTTTCACTGAGTAAAATGAAGGCAACTATAGGGGCACCTTTCCTTCTGATTCTCTAGAGGAGAATTTGTTTCCTGTTAGTTCAAGATTCTTGATCTATGTTACTTGCATTTTTTGGCCCCTGGCTCATTCCTCTGTGTCCAAAGTCAGCACTGTAACATGCTCAAATCTTCCTGTGCTTCTTTCATGTCACATTGTCCTCTGTGAAAAGATCTCTTCTGCCTCCTTCTTACAAGGACACTTGCAATTCCCTTATGTCCACACAGATATTTCAGGATCATCTCCCCGTTTCAGGATCATTAACTTAATCATAACTGAAAGATACTTTTCTCATATAAGGAAGGTTACATTGAAAGGTTACAGGGATTGGAATGTTGATATCTTTTGGAGTTATAACTCAGCTTACAGCACAACCTTTTTACTCTGCCTTTTGCAGTCTGGTGGCTTCACCATTCAAATGCCATCCATTGTGGCTGCATGATGGCCACACAGTCTAGGAAGGACATGAAGACATCAGTCTTCAGAGAACAAAAAATGGCTCCATCTGTGTTAAGTGTCTCTATTTATCAGCAGGGAAACCTTTCCCAGATGCCCTCCAAGTAGATTTTCTGCATAACTCAAGAGTAATCTCACTACATACTTATTCCTAAATAAATCACTAACTGGGAGCAATCAATGCAGATTTCCTGAACAATTGCATGTGTTAGAAAAAATAGGTCAGACTGTTAGATGTTTTCAGCATTAGGTAAACAGCCAACACTTCTCTTATATTTCTCTAGCACTAGCTTAGCATTTCTATACCAAGATAGTTTATTTCATATGCAAAAGCCTCTATAGGACTTTGTGCATGTGTATGATTTCCTTTTTTGAGATCATTTATCATTTAATTATGAAACTAGCTAACACTGAATCCTCCATAATAACACTGACTCATTGTGACCTCAACCCTTATTCTTTGTACTTCAGCATGTGTAGAACGCTACCTTTTGGTGTGTGTTTTTTTTTCCCACTCTGCACCTAATGTGTGCCAGATATTATGAATGTATTTTAAATATATTTTGAAGTAACACATATTTCCTGTAGTCCCATTGTTTAAAACCTGGCTCAAATTAGAGTGTTAGGAAGATTAATCCAATGTAGAAATCAATAATATAACTTATTTTCTTAATTTATATATTATAATGTGATTTAGTGGAATGTGTCATTTTAAACATATGGGGAGAAAGCTAAAAGAAGCTTTCCAACATGAAGCCGCACTGTGATACAACTACAGCTTTCTCATGTATACTATAATCCCCAAAGCAAATGTCTGACATTCTCTTTCTTAAGTTGGAAGCTGATTTATGGGTTTATGCCTGCATCAATGCCTCCATCAGATCATTGCAGTTTGAAAAAAAGTAAACCATCCAGCTAAAGATTTTCTTTGTTAACAGTTCTAAAACAATAATAGTCAGCCTGTCATACAAAGGGAACAGAAAGAAGAGGTATGGAGGAAGAAAAACCTTGACTTCTCTCACACAAATTAACAGCAGTTAGGATGCTCTACAATGTGGAAGTTGCTGGGAGCAGCAGCCAGCACTCCGTGTTTACTGCTGTCCTCACAGGGCTTCAGGGAAGCTCCCAGATTTTATTAGAATATTGCAAGTTCAGTAATATAACATGTCTGTCCTGTCACAAGAAAAGATTTGAACACTAGCTCATTTTGAGTTTTTATTAAGTGACAAAATTTATAATAAATTCAAGTGAACCACAATGTCCACTTTTAAATTTCACTGAAACAAATTCTGTGAAAATGTAACTATAACCTTATTTCCCCTGCCCCTCCTCAACACACATACATCATAAGAGGTCCTTCTATCTCTAAATGCTCCTGAACATTTTATTTTCACCTCTCTTCCTACCCATTATATTCCACTCTTCATTGTAATTTGTCTTATTCATATCTTATTTCCATTACTATAATTTAAACCTCATGTGTGGGGCTATATCATATAATTATAGATATATGTGATATATAATATATTATATACAAATGTATTTATATAATAATTATACAGGCATTTTAAAATACATATTGAATAAATGTGTGGTTCCAAATCACATTGCAGTATTCCTTGTTCAGTCACATTTTTTCAACATCCTAATTAACTCTTGTGATGAATAAAGAATCTATCTATGCAATAAGTCATTTTCTGTTTTTTTTCATAATTTTCTAATCAAAGTTCAGGTGCAGTATTAATATTTATGGCCAGGGGTGAAGGGGACCATCCCTGCCAAATCAGTTCCACTTTTTCTTCAGATTTCAAAACCAAGTAAAATTGTCATTATCATGATTAAAGATGTTGTTTCCAAGAAGTCATGTGTACCATCTCTGATGTTAGTCATATCAGTACTAGCACGGTTTTCCTTTCTCTGCTCACCTTCACATCTCCAGCACTTAGAACTGGAGCTTCATGCACGGGTCACACTCCATAGGTGTATACTGAATAGAAACATGTGTTTTATACTTTATAACACGGAGTCTTAAAAAATACATTGAGCCTTATTACGAGTTTTAAGTTTATTTGAGCAAATATGGATTTGCATTGGGCAGCACCAAGCCAGAAGCGGTTAGGGTTGCTCCAAGGACAGGAGCTCAGGCAGATGCTTTTATAGAGGAAAGCTGGAAGCAAAGTAAAGGAACTACTGATTGGCTAGACCTTAATGCCTAATTGCTGTTTTCAATTGGTTGTCTGTAGGTTTTGATTTCACAAGCTTGAGGCATTTACTGACTAAATTTTTGGTTTGCTTATGTAGCTCCCACATCACTAGCAACACTTTAGTCTAATAGATTCTTTGTTTAATTATTATAACTACTCTTAAATTAGTCACATCCTGGCAATATTTTCTTCAAATTTGAATCTAGCCTTTGTTTTTCCAAAGACTGAAAGAAATAAAAAAGAAGATAACAAAAATGTCCATTTTGATTCAGAGTAAGTGTGTGAGCAATGTTTTGGTTATCCCACATCATACACTCCTGACTGGTGTCTTATTGATGCCTTGGCATATGGTCAGTGTCTTTGAGTACAGATAAGAGCGAGATGGGCCCGACCGGTGTATATTTTCTTATAACCATATTTTAGCATCTCTGAAATAAATCCCACAGGAAGGAAGAGATGTTTTTAATTTCCCAGTTCTGATCTGGGTTGTTGCCATATCTATATTTTAGAAATTGTAAAGTAAATGAGGCAATGATGAAGCTTTCATGCCAGAGACACTTTTAAATACCAAGTGCATGTCATTACTGTAGAGTTCTGTGTTCCTCCTAATTCTTTAATTATGATAAGAACTGCATCTCTTAAGCCAATTCTCCTGCTATTCTTTCCTGGCCTCCAGAGGATCTTATATTTGTATGCATCATATTTTATTTGTAATGGATTTTCATCAATTGTAGGCTTTGTATTTTCATCTTATCCTTGAACTACAAGTAAGTTCTATTTCCTGTGTTCCTAAAACAAAAAAAAAAACAAACAAAAAAGAAGTTAAATTGTGTTATTGTTTTTTACTTGTGTCAGCAGGTTAACAGATACACTGATGTTTTTTAAATTCTGTGGAGAAATGGAAGGGATGGTCCTGTAATGTATTTGAGAATGAGCGATTATAGAGTTGTTTTTAAAACTAATACCTCAGGAGCTAAATGAGGCATTAGAGACTATGAACAGAAAATTCTCCTTCTAAAATAGTTTTAAAAGAATAATACAAATAGGTTTATGTTTTTCCTTACAATTTTCATGGACGTTTTGAGTTAATTCATTTTTTTTCTTAAGATGACAAAAGCAAAGTCAGTCACCTTTGCCCCCACAATTTTTTTAAGTGGAGATTAATTTTGTTTTTCCATGTCTTCTAAAAGAGGTTTATGGTCAAATTACTAAAATATTGTAGAGTAAATTCTTGAATTTTTAATTGATTCATAATTGTCTTCTGACTTTGAATGCAGGATTGCTCTAGCCAATGTTGAATTTGAGGCTTCATAGGTTATTTACATTTCTATAAACATAAGCCATGCACCACAACACTAGAGGAGTAAAAATTGAGAGTCAGGAGAAGAATATCTCTTAGAAGAAAAATTTTGTTCTATTTTGCAAAACATCCTGTTGGTCATTTGGGTTGAGGCCTGTAGGATATTGTATAGTCATCTAGAAGTGATTCTCCTAAATTGGAACAGTTGCTTCTAAATTCATGAAAGAATGGAAGAAAGGAGATCAAAAGTGAGAGGAAGAGGGCACAGGCACATGGAAGGAATTGGAGCCCAAACCGAAAAGGTCACCAACAAAGACCTGTCCAGTGGAAGTGGGGACTAACTCTATTAACACTATGTGGCTTCTTGCTTCTCCCTGTGTGATGGCATTTCTCCTGGCTCCTGCCTGGTGCCTGTATACCTGTATAAGGGGAGTGTGAAGCCTGAGGTAGGACATGTGCAGTAACATTGAGGGCATCAGCATGTGGATTTTGTTTTAATGGTGCTTAGTATTTCAGTAGGGCACATCGTCATTTAACCAGAAATAGTCTATGTGCAGGGCTGCATGTGTTAGGAGTGTGAAGTGTTAAGAGACACTGCTGAATTGTGCAGGTTTTACTATGCAGAGACACCAACTGAGTGGTCAAGTGGTTCCAAGAGTCAGTTTAGCTCCATTCATCATGTCTTGTTACAGGACCTAGGCCTGCATCTGCCTAGTCTTTGGGGCACTTTTATCTAAAGGAAGCACACACTCACACATACACATACCACCACACCATGCCACACCACACCATGAGCACAATCATGGCCTTACCCTTGTTAACTACTACCTTAGGCCCAAAGAAGGGATTTTCAGGCTTGAACCATAGGCTATCTGCTGTACAATGAACAATTTACAAGCTCCTTGATTACATATGTAGGCTGGCAACTTGGGTAAAACACCCCGATGTAAGTAGTGTTCCCTACATTTTTTCCTTTCTCTGCCTCTCTTTCATGATAGTTAGCTAGCTACATGTTAATGTGGATAGCTTGATATGCATGTATATACACATGTGGATATATAGAGGCATGCCTATGTATGCACACATACACAATTCATATATAAATGTGTATATATATATTTGTGTATTATATGTATTTATATTCATACTCCTGGCACAAAATAGCACAGAAGTAGCATTTGCCCCTACAATTCTCTACAGTAATCCCACTTTTCAGAGGCAAATTTTGGTTTACATTTCTCTCATGAACTACCAGTAAATAATAAGCATATACCTTTATTTCTCAATTTATCAACTTGAGATGATAACTTTTTGACACTCACCCATGAAAAATGACTGCTGTGCAATTATATTATCCTTGTAATCTTCCTCATTCCTCTCAGTATGTGATAGAGGAATATTTTTTATAATTATTGTCTTGATTAATTTTGCTTATACACATGGCTCATTTGAACTTCAGCTTTTTGTACTGTCAATTTGTGCAGCAAATTGAGAACCCCCACTATACTTAGAGAGAATACTAGTGTTCTTACTTCCTTCAACAGTTCTCTTTACTTGCTACCTTTTACTTGTTTTTTGGAAGACTTAACTTTGCTTTTACATTTCATGTTTATTAAATATATATTCTGCGTTTCTATCATATTTGAGTCATTAGCACTTTGTGTATATATTGATGCTAACCATTAAAACAAACACTCAGAATGGTATGAAAATGTGAATATTGTTACTTGCAGTAGGGTGTTGGAATATGTATCTATTCTACAGTTTCAAGGCCAGGAACCTTTTGAATCAAGAATTAAAAATATATATATTGTCATTATTTTCTCCCTCTATATTTTAATATTTATTTAGGGATTTCATATACATACATGTCTAAAATTTAAATATATACTTTTATGTTATTATGGATTAAAATATTAAACTATATATTTTACACACACACACACACCTCACACCAGGCTCTTCTATCTATGTAGAAACAAATTAACACGTTTAATCCTCCCTATAACCCTACTGAGTTTGCCATCTGTTGTGAGGATAACAAAACCCCAGAATGATAGGTAGTGTCTCTAATGTTACAGAACTGGTGGATCACCGATGGTACTGGGATTCAAACCCAGGCATCTTGCTACAAATGCTGTGATTTTGTTAATCATCGTATAATGTTTCCATAAGAATAATTAAATTTAGATTCATGTTAATATATTATTTCTGGGTATTTCATCATAAAGAAAGAAAAATCCAGGTGAGATTATTTAACATCTTGACATACTGAATTTCTATAAAGAACTTCATGCCTGTAATATAAGGGGAAATAAATCAAAACAGTCATTTTTTGCAAATATTTTCTTTTGGCACTTTTAATTTCTTTACTCTCTCATGTGAAAACAAATAAATCATCTCTTTTGCCAATTCTGAGTTTTAAAACATTACATTCTTACAATGTCATGTAGAATTGATAAAAATAAGTATATTTGCAAGTAAGTTCTTTACATTTTGCCTATTTCAAGAGGTACATAAGAGTTAATAACTGATAAAAAACTGTACTACAGTAATTAACCCAATTAAAAGTAAATTTTCCAGTAAGTAGTTAAAATTAAACATTAATAGCTTTCATAAAATGTTTAGATTGATGATTAAAATTAAATGTTAATATCATTTGAAATATGTCCAAAACAGAGGTCTTATATAGCAGATTTATTTGGATTATGTTGTAGACCACGTATGAATGTGCTATGCAGAATTTTGAGATGAAGCTCATGCCCCACACCTTGTATAATGTCTGTCTCCTTTAGTATAAGCTGGCCCTGCAAATGCTTCAATCCGTTGAAGATGGCAAAGTGAAAGTATTTTCAGATGTAATTAAAGCCCATAATCAATTGGCTTTAATTTAATCAAAAGGGAGGTTATTTGACGGACCTGATCTGATCAGTTGGGACCTTTTTATTTATTAATTAATTATTTATTAATTATTTATTTATTTTTGCTGGAAGGGAAGAAAGGAAGAAAGGAAGGGAGAGAAGCATTGATGCATGAGAAAAACACTGATTGGCTGCCTCTCGCACATGCCCCATCCGGGAACTGAACCCACAACCCAGCCACACACCCTGGCTGGTAATCTAACTGGTGACCCTTCACCTTATAGGATCATGGCCAACTGAATGAACCACACTGGTTGAAGCCTGATTAGTTGGGATCTTTAAAAGGACTCAAAAGGTGATACATTGGAAGCACAGACACCTTCTCTTTCCTGCTGGCCTTGAAGAAACTAGATTCTATGAATTGTCCACTAAAGTGAAATGAATTTTGCCAACAACCACATGAAACTAGAAGGCCATATGAGACTGAAACCCCAGCCAACACTCGGTTCCAGCCTTTTGAGGCCCTGAACTGAGAACTCAACTAAGTTGTGCCTATATTTCTGACACACTAGAACTATACAATTTTTAAAAAATGAGTATTATTTTAAGCCTTATAGAAAACTGATACCTTTACTTTTGTTAGGGGCAAAGTGAAATATTTTTTAATAAAACTCATTTCCAACTTCGATAGCTTTATCACATGCACAGACACAAATGCATGCAAGACTAACACATCTAACTCCTTGGAATTTGTAGAGAAAGATTAAATCTCAACAATTATACATAAATAATTCTAAAAATCATAGAATGTTAGAATTAAAGAAATAGTTGAGAGTACATCTGGTTTGAACTTTTTTTTTTTCAGCTAAAAAATAAAAGCTCCAAAAAGAAGTGAAGCCCTTTCTCAGGGTCACATAGGCCCACAGAGTTGCTGGGATAAGAGGCTAGGCTGTAACTGGAGAAACAGACCTAGTTTCCTCCTGGTATGAGTTACCAGAGGTATAACTTGCAAAATCTAGTGAGATTGCAGCTAACCAATGCACAATGACAGATGACTCACCTTTAGGATCTGTAGAAATAAGATTCTGTAATCTTGTAATGAATAGGATTGAAAGGATTTTACTTCATGACATATACAAGCCTAAAGATATTAGGTCAATTGGCTGGATGTTTTTATGCTATATGTCAGTTCTCAGTGGTGAACTGTACATTTGACACCAAAGAGATAGTTTAAATTCAACATATGCCTATCAAGACCCAATCTCAGTCTTCAGATGAATACACTGCAGTATGTGAATAAGTCAGGATGATTATACCATAGTGAAACTAATTCGCAGAACAAATAAATGCACAACACCACTAGACTCATGTAAAGATGCTCTGCCTAAATAAATACAAAGCAACAATAACAAAGAATATTTTTACTTTTCACTATTTAATAATTATTAAGTACTTCTTGTGTGTTGAACAGTTTATGTTGCTTCCGAATATGAATAGCAAAAACATTTTTCTTGCCTTTTTGAACCTCACAGTCTACATTGAACAGATCACACAAATAAACCCAAAATTGAATTTGTATTAAGTCCTATGGCAGAAAGGACAAGGGGTCTACGAACACCTACAGCATAATTTCTAACCCAGTTTTGAGGGGTTTGAAGGAAGCTTTTCTGGATTAATGACTTTTAAAAATGAAATAGAAATTGAGAGGGGGAGGGGAGGGAGAGAGAGAAACTGTAAATGTAATAGAAGGAAAAGTTTTAAATTTCATGATGTGATTTTGATCTTGGGAAATTGGAGAATGGAGGTTTAACAGATATATAAAAATACTGCTAAAGAACAGGCACTAATGAATGGAAATGAATTCAATTTTCAACAAGCTGAGTTTGAAGGGGTTTTGTGATATCCAGACAGATGGAAATAAGAGAATAGATTTTGGATGAGGAAACTGAATGGATTCGGTGAAGTACAGAGAATCCTTAGCTGGAAAACAATAGATTGTTTCAGAGAATCTTTAGCTTGGGGAAAAAATAGATTCTTGCTAAATCCGCTTTTAACTTCCTTCAAGCCTGGAGCATTTATGACTTCCCTGTAAGGTGTTGGTTCACAACTCTAACTACAATGTGGATCACCAGGCATCTTAAAAGTAAATTAAATTTAAAAAAATTTATAGTCAGGCAGTACCACGCAAAGATTCTGATTTAATTTTAGGGTGTCCATATTTTTTAAAGGCACTCAATTGATTCTAATATACAGCCAGAGTTGAGAGCCACAGATTTTAGACATTTATTAGCTAACATTAGGATAATTTATCTGGTGCAGATTTTTAATATGATTTATTTTTTATTTATTTATTTTTTAAATATTTTATTTATTTATTTTTAGAGAGGGAAAGGAGGGAGAAAGAGAGAGAGAGAAACATCAATGTGCGGTTGCTGGGGGCCATGGCCTGCAACCCAGGCATGTGCCCTGACTGGGAATCGAACCTGCGATGCTTTGGTTCACAGCCCGCGCTCAATCCACTGAGCTATGCCAGCCAGGGCAAATTTTAATATAATTTAAATTGAGAATTTCTTAGAGCAGCTATTTAGAATACAATAGGATAATAAATAAGTGCCCTGGGAAATCATCCAGTTCAATTCCTCTAATTTTTAAATGAGTCTTAAGGCTCATCTTCTCTAAGTAACTTATGTAGGGTAGAAAAGTAGCCTTGTTTCTTTTCAGTTAAGCCTATTTTAAGCATAGTGCACATATGAAATTCCATATTGAACAATTAAAACACATTCTCAAAAAAAATAAGTCAGTGTTCACTATGAGACAGACTGTTCTAGGTCAATTAAGTCTAACTAATCCTATACGGGAATTATTGTAACTTCCAGGTTAAAGAACATTTGAAAGTCAAGAACATTAAGTAAATTTTCTAAATCATAGAGCCAGTAGGAGGTGGAGTCAGGATTAAAACCTAATCCTACCACGTTTGAAAGTCATATCTTTCTTTCAGTGACAGCTTACATGGGCTTATCCAATATTTCCTCATATCTCTACAATTACCTATAGTTAATTTAGCTGGTTCCTTCAACCTTTCCTCAGGGCCTATTTTGCAATGTTTTATTTTTTATTTTTTTATTAGAATCCCAGCAACTTTGTATGTGTACACTTATAAAAGATTGTGTCCTCAGGAGTTTCAAAGGAGTCACTGACTGTAAAATAGTTTGTATTATAGGATAAATGCAACAGAATTGTGATCCTTGTTCTCAAACATATCAAAGTGTTCACTTAAACAAATCTTCTGAGTCAATTTTGAAATTGTAATCTTGACCTTTAGTAAGTGTTAAACAGGTTTGTTCAAAATTTAATGAGGATGAGTTTTCACATGATAGTCATTTTAATTCAGAGGATTGTGAAAGATTCAACAATTTTAGTATAAAATAGCAGAACGTGTTACATATGTATGCTTGAAGACTAGCTCAGGCTAAATTTTGCATATCTATGGAATCTAAAATTCAGTTGGGATTCTATCCAGTTTTTTGTTTAAGTGTTATAAGTGAAAGAAAATATATAGTCTAAAATGAATCATGGTTGGAAACTGCATTCTTTTCTCTGCCACATTTGCTTATGGAGTGGCTTCCCAAGAACAACCTTAACTGCTGAATATTAGGTGAACTTTAGAAACCGTGACAAAACAAAGCATGCAGACTATGCTGGCTTCCTCTTACCTCATCTCATCTACTAAGTGTATAAAATGGAGCAGATAGCCTTAATTTGTGTGTCTCATTATTTCAAGATGCAGTACATCAATCAAACTGAAAATAGAATATTGTTATTCTGTTATAAATATTGAGCTTAGATTTAAGTTAGCCTCTAAACTAACCACCATTTACCACTAAAATACAGGGTCTGGCACAAATAACACCCCTTTTTTTATTACAAAATCTGTTATGACATAATCATGAGCACATAATTCTGTAACATAACACTATCACACTCAAGCACACCATATGACATTTTAGGTGAAATGCTCAAATTAAAACTATAAATTATTACACTCATATTATTACCCTTCTAACCACACTCAGGCAGGTGTTACTCCTTCTGGACCCTGTATGTAATTCATTGCCTGGGTAACTTTAACCTTCATTATACCCGACTTGTTTTTCTTCATTCACAGTTTTTAAACAGTTTTTATTTATTGTTTGTTCATCAGAATATTTATTTAGTAGTTTAGTTTTAACCTTGTACTTTATAAATACAAGTACATATATGTATGTATGCATTGCAATATGCATATAAATACATATGCACTTATACACACTCAGTTCTGAGCTGCGGCAGGCTCCAGGGACATCCTAAGAGTCAAAGGCATCATAATAGGCACATTAATCAAACAAACACTAAAATGCTTAGTGCATAATATAAGAGAGTGATTAAAATTTTGTATCTCTAAGGTAAATATATAAGAATCACCTGGCTTATAATTTATTTAAAGAATTTACATATAGTTTCTATTTCCTCTCTCTGTAGAGGATACTAAGTAGAGAACAACTTGGAGAAATGAAAGCTTCCAGAAAGCCACTATCTCTTTGAGAAAAAGAGAGTGCCATAAGTGAAGAAAGAAACTACCAAATTACTAAATTGTATGTATAGTATTTTCAGATTAGTTACTCTCAATCAAATGTGGTTCCTGAATTGGCAAAACCTATATAATCTTAGGACTTGTAAATTCATACAAGGGGGAGCACAAAAATCAGAATTTATTTATAAAAAATTGTGTATTTATTCTTACATGTTTACACTTCAGTTACCTTTGAAGTATTCTTCATTTGATGCAGTACACCTATCAAAACATTTTTTCCACTGCTCAAAACAGTTTTTGAACTCGTTGATTGTGATGCCTTTTAGTGCTTCTGCCATTTTTTGCTTCACCTATTCCACAGTGGCAAATGTTTCCTTTTGAGGACTTTTTTCATCTGGGGAAACAAAAAAAGCTGTTTAATATGAGACTGGGTGAGTAGGGAGGGTGGGACATGGGGGTCAGACCATTTTTGGTCAAACACTGCTGAACACTCAGTGTGGTGTGGGCAAGTGTGCTGGTAAGTCACCCATCTTGAATGAGCAAATACATTGAAAGAGTCTTCAGAAAAATTCACTGAAGCCAAACGCAGCCTCTCACAGCAATGCTAGCTAGTACACCAGTATAGATGGGTTCCTTACTCAGTGGGGGAAGCCTATATTACAAGGGACCCACCATCCAGAAGACAATTCCATTTTGGGGGGTTGTCCTTGTATTTTGGGCCCCAATCCAGACCTACTGAAACAGAAATTCTGGTGGATGGATTGAGAAGTATTTCCAGGTGATTCTGAAATAACAAAAGTTTGGGAACTGTAGGCATTGTTTTTTTAAATTTCTATTATTTTAATTATTCTGAACTAACATTTACTCTAATTTGAAATTGGTGAAGACTTACTCTATTTTTTTCCAGTTTTACTTAGATGTAACTGACATACGACACTATAAATTTAAAGTGTACATCATAATTTGATTTACATATATTGTGAAATTATTACTGCAACATTTAATTAACATGCAGCATCTTATGTAGATAAAAAAAGAAAAAAATTCCTCATCATGAGAAGTCTTAAGATTTATTCTCTTAACAACTTTCATAGGTGCCATACAGCAGTGTTAACTGTAGTCATCATGAAGTGTATTACATCCCAGGGCTTATTCATGTTGTTACCTGGAGGTGTGTACTTTTTGATCACCATCATGTAATTTCTCTCATCCTAAACCCTCACCTCTGGTAACCACCTTTTTCCCTTTGTTTTTTGTTTGTTTGTTTGTTTGTTTGTTCTATTTTGTTCCTTGAGGTTATACATACAAGTGACATTTGTTCTGTTTATCATTCTTTGACTTCTCTTAGCATAATGCCCACATGATCCATTCATGTTGTTGAAAATGGCAGGATTTTGTCAGTTTTATGACTGAATAATGTTTCATTGCATATAAGCCTCAACTTCATGCGTTAACCCGGCGGTAGACGCTGCGGCGGTTTTCACACCGTGGCTTGGTGAGCAATGCTGCTGTGAACGTGGAACGCACCGCACACCTCTTCGGCCCAGTGTTTTTGTTTCCTTCCGGTTCCCAGAACTGGAACTGCCAGATCATATTGTAGTCTCCTTTTTAATTTTTTGAGGAAACTTCATACTCTTTTCCACAGTGGTTGTACCTCTTTGTAATTTAATTAACAGTGCATAAGTGTTCCCTTTTCTACACAAACAAGCCAGCCTTTGTTATCTTTTTGATGCCGCCATTCTAATAGGAGGTGATATCTCATTGGGGTTTGGATTAGCATATCTCTAATGATCAATGAGGCTGAGCAGCTTTTCATACACCTGTTGGCATTGCTGTATGTTTTTAGGCATCTTAGATTATATAAATATTTTCTTCTGCTTAATTTCCTTCTCAACTTCTCACCTAAGTGTCTGTGAAACAGGAAAAATCCCAGAGCTCAGGTAATTAATAAATAGTGACTTAGACTAAGTTTACTTTTGATTAGAAGAATTCTGTATAATTCTAAAAGAAAACTTCACCTGGACATAATTTTAAAAATCAAGGCTTTCAATTTGGACCTCCTGATTCATTTGATTTCTTTAGTTATGGCTCTATGAGTGTTCATTCTACTCACCATGTAAGTAACAATGGAAATTATATTAAATATAGAATGTGGCCTTCCTTCTCATATTCTCATAATATGCTGAAATCCAAGATTTTAGAAAACTGAATAGTTAGGTGGAAGGATGTGATCAGCTGGGGAGCAGTAGATGGGGTCGAATTCCCCTGCACTTCAAAGGATAAGACCCTCCACAGCTGAAGATAAAAGAACATTCCTAGAGAGGGGCATGACAATAAAACTATAAAAGTATCAAATTAGGAACACTCATGGTGAAGTTTTCACACTTATTGACTATAACTTTAAGATTAATATATACAGGTGGACTATTCTATTTATTCTTCACCAGTGAAACAAGCCTAATATGAAAGACAAAAAGTATGTTTTAATTATTTTCTCATGTATATTTTAATAACTTTTGTGATTTTTTTTGTCTAGAGTCTATGAGGATATCAAAATGCCCTTTTAAATTATCTTTAAGGCACTTTGCCTGAGGACCAGTTGCCAGAAATCTTCTTTGAGAGGGATATAGATTTCATTTAACTTCATTATGTAGATGATCCTTTGAAGATCAAGCTGGGATAAATAGAGTACAGAAATATCAACAGAGTGTATTTTAGTTTAATCATGAGGATTTTTCTACATTAGGGATGGAATCTAAAGAACAGTGCAAGAAAAATGAGCCTGGAGTGGTACAGCATTGCTCCACAATTGTTTGTGTTCCAGTAGGAGTGCACGCCTTGCTCATTCCTGACCTTCACTTCACCGTGCCACACAGGATTCTGCATAGCAGGAGCACTCAACAAATGGCTGGAAGTTGAATGAAGTATCATATATCACTTTCTTGTATGTTATAAATTTATAGCTACTTTTTTCTTTTGAAATGATAAGTATAAAATGCAATTTTAAACTTTTAATATATAGTTTATAGAATATGAAAAATGATGTTATTTCTCCCCATAATTTTATAAATGTGAGATATACACATGTATCTTACCCTTAACAATATATTGATCCCTAAAATTTTATAGAATCAAAGTTTTGTAAATCAAATTAATGTAAATAGTCCCCATTTGCAGAAGTTAGTAAAATGTATTGCCTGGGTGTAGTTCAGTGGAGAACGTATGGTAGAAAATCCATTATCTCACAAGTCTTGTACACCTTTACTTCTAGGATGATATTTTAAATACTCTTCTTATATAATGCCCATTCAAGCATTTTATTGTGGCTGAAATAAAAATTATAATAAATCCATTAAAATAATCTGTTTTTATATTTAATATACAAAAATGACCTTTTTATCCTCTGAGTGAAACCAGTTTAAATAAAAGCTTTTATCAAGGTTTTTTTCTCAAAGTTTGTTTTACTGTATTCTATACTGTGTTCTATAGGGTTTTTGAAATAGACTTTCTGGAAATCTCTCTTATAAAATACCGACACAAAAAATTACTAGGAAAAGTTCCCTAAATTTTGCTTGTCCAGATATGTGAAAATACCTGTAGATTAGCTTTATACTTGAGTATTCTTGCTGCTGTGAACACTCACTAGACACCAGATGCACCCCATCCAGAATTTGGTTCAGGTGTCAAGACTGATGATACACCACATACACACTCACACACACCAGGAGTATATAAAGTGATTTATTATCTACAAAATGAGGTGAGGTAGAGCAAGACATGTTCTTTGACCCAAAATGACTTCAGATAAATGTAAAAAACATCTGCTTGGGTTTCATTGTGGTCAGGGAGGGGGCCAAGGTGAGAGTTATTGCCCTTATAAGTCAGGCCTGTGTGATTTGAAACACCCTCTGGTGTCAAAGGATTGAACATCCAGGCCTTTTCTTTTCGATTTGCCCAGATTGGGAAAGAAGCAGAAGAAAAAGTGGTGAGGCTTAACACTATCAAGTATAGAACATCAAAAAATGAATTTGGACTATTAGACTTTTTGTACTCCTTTTTAAAATGGATGAAGTGGGAACTTGTTTCTACTTAAGTTTTTGGCTTTGAGCTTTGAGAAATTGTTTCCAATTCTTCATGATGGATAGAACAAGAGCATCCCAGAAAAAGGTAGTGGAAATCTGTAGGTAATTATATTAGAAGCAAATTTTGATCAGAAAGATGACACTAACCAAACTCAGAGAGCAGCACCTTTACAAGATCCTGAGATGTTCTAACTCCCCCATGCGATGGTAGTATTAGCTGACATGTATTAAGCATTCTGTGTCAGACACACAACTAATCAATTTACATGATTATTTTATTAAAACTTATAGGTTCATGGTTATTCCCAATCTACAAGAAAACTGGTACTTAGAGTAGTAAAGAGATTTTGTTAAAGCTCACAGATTGTGGGACAGATTGCCAGGCTTGCCTCACAGGAGTGCTATTAATCACTTTAGTTTTCTGACTTCTTAAATTCTGAATTCTGATGGAAAATAAGTAACAAGCATGGATTTAACTAACCAGCAGAATAAATTGTGAGGAATGCATTGCTATAAACTTCTGGGACTTAAGCTGAGATCCAATTTTGAAATAAGAGAAATCTCTGTTATTTTATATTGTTCAGTATATTTATAATTCAGGGTTTTAATGTTGTTACTTTTTAAAGTTTATATAAACTACTGTAAGAGTTCAGGTTTATAAAACTTATAAGTGACATTGTACGCGATATTAAACTTTGGGTCAGTTATGAGAGGGTTAGGAACACAGTGAAACACAATTCAAGCCTTTGAATTGTACCTGGTTGGTGGATGGCTTTCTGCTTCTTTTTCCTTTCATCCCATCTTCTTCCATGTCCAGCCCTTAAAAGTGCCATGCTGGGAGGATCAAGGGCAATATAATTTGATCATTGTGCATGCAACCGTATCCCACTGATATATTCTTATATTACATTTAGACTCTGATTAGACCTAGCTTTGTGAAAAACAAAGAGCAAAGATAACACAGAGTAGAGACAGTCATGGTGATGTGGCCAAGAACTGTAACTTGAAATGTCCCCACCCCCAATTTTAAACAGGCCTGCTATTTCCAACGATGAGAATACGTTACCTTCTAGACATATGCCTGATACAATACATGCACTTTTTAATTAATTCAGTAGGTGTATGATATACAAGAATAAATTTTATAGGCTTAAAATTCATACCTTTATCTGCTATGAATTTTTATATTAGATTATAGAAGTACCTAGAGGCTAATGCAATGAATGTGTCTAAAGATTTGTTGCTCAAATGAATTTTTTACAATGATTTTAATGACTTTGTCTTGATTTACCAAGGTACTATGCTTGCAGAGATCTGATCATTTCCCAAATGACTGGAATTAGTTATTACTTTCACCTACATTCTCCTTTAATGAGAAAATTAGCTACTCTTTTCTTGCCTTGTCTTTGGGTGTAAGGAAGGTATCAAAGGAAGGAAGGAAAGTCCAGAACTGTGCATTTGTGTCATGTAATGGTTAACGAGCTGACCATGACATCGCCCAAGGGAAATCTAATATGCAAATGAAGCAATGGCTGAATTAAAGCCTTTCCATGTGTTTAACATGAAGTCCTCTGTAGAAATTATTTTAATTACTTTTTAAAAATATTGTTTACTGTTGTTACACATGTAGATTCCATTGCTGCAAAAGATTATTCAGAAGTTTAGGTGTCCCTCAGAAGCCTGTGCACTAAGCATGGTATAGGGTCACTAAGGTCCAGTTGAAAGTGACAAGTTAACTGGAAATCTGTCAAACATTTATAAACATTCTCAACTCTACAGCCTAAGAGAAAAAATAACCCACTTAATTCCTATGTACCCCAAATTATATTGGCCCCCAAAGCCCTATGTGCCATATTGATTTTGAGGTTCTCTTCTCTAATTATAATATCCTTCATGGACTTTCTCTGTGTGGACTATTTCAAAATATTCCTAAATCATGTTATACTTCTGGCTTTACCATTTCCTGGATCCAAATTTAATCTCTCTGATTTGTTAAAGGGGTGCTTTTAATGCTTCTGCTAATCATCCCCTATAATTCTGGGAGAGGGGATCTTGACCTAAATGCCAGCAGATGCTACTACCTCCAAATGACCTTGAAGGAGAGGGAAGGAATGCTGCCTTTTTTATGGCAGTTTATTCCAATAGTGAAAGAGAATGTGCCTTTATTTGTTCTCCCAAAATAATATAGATCATAACACTATTTATTACTAACACCAGATAATAAAACACTTTATGGAAGACTTAAGTGTAGACAGTGTGATTTAATCTTCAAATAAACCTATAGCATAAGAACATTAATTCTCTTTCATGAACCAAGGGCAAAAGTAAGTTTTAAAGAGGTTAAATAAATTGTCTAAAGATTTGTTGCTTGAAAATAGTATATATCAGATTGAGGGCTACTTCTTTTTTTAATTGTTGTTCAAGTAAAGTTGTCTCCATTTTCTCCCTACTGCTTTCCTTGCCCCACCTCCCCCCACCTCCCACTCTCAATCCTTCCCCCCATTGGCTTTGTCTGTCGGTCCTTTATACATGTTCCTTGATGACCCTTCCCCTTCTTTCCCCTGTTATGCTTCTTCCCCCACCCCTAACTAACAGTTAACTGGTTACTGTCAGTGTATTTTTTATTTCTATGTCTCTGGTTATATTTTTCTCATTTGTTTGGTTGATTAGGTTCCACTTGTAGGTGAAATCATATGGTATTTGTCTTTCATTGCCTGGCTTATTTTCACTTAGAATAATGGTTTCCAGTTCCATCCATGCTGTTGAAAAGGATAGGAGCTCCTTTATGAAAGAAAAAAATAGCTCCTTTAATTCAAGATACTTCTATCTTTCAAAAAAGTAGCAGAAAACAAATATATGTTTTTAAGATAAAACGCTTCACTACCATCTTCAGGAAAGTTTTATTATAATCTGTAATCTATGATGGCTGCCACATAGTGGTATCTCCCAAGGTCTTCTATCCTTGTAAAATTAAGTATTGACAAACATTCATGGCAGCCCTTTTTGGATGTGAACACAAATGCTCTGAGTTTAAAGACCTTCTGCTTAACCATGCCATAAACTCAGAGATATCTGAGAAAGACCTAGTCACATTGTCTATGTAAATTCTAGGTAAAACAATTTAATACTTTCTGCCCACACCCCTGGTCACTTCAGTGCACAGCTGCTTGTTAGTCTACCATGAGGACACATTTCCATCATTGCCATCTACCTCCTGAACATTATGAGGACAAAAGAAATTGTAGAAGGAAAGCTGACAAAATCAATGAAATTAAGGCAAAATGTAAATCTGACTTCTAAGTTATATTAAAACTTTTAAGTGGAATACCTTTTCCTCTCTCAAAACTCAGCACAACATAGAAGAAAATACAGACAGAATCAAACTCCATTGTTCTTTAAGCTATTGAACACTCGGAACTATGAACAACAACATAAAGATAGAGAGTTCTTAAAAAGGGATAAATGCAAGCCTGATATTCCATCAGTGTGGCATGTTTGTGTTCCTTCAAGAGTCACACTTATTAACTAATTTGAATATCAATGTAGGACACATTAGTTTAAACCATATTCTCTTTATTTTAACTTGAAGAAGGTCCCTAAGCAGATCAGTCACAGGAAACTATTTGGAGAATGTTGGTTTTGAGGCACGATGTTTACTTATAGCCTCCTGTTGTAGCACCTCTGACTGGACTACAACCATGAAACAAGTCAGTCACAAGTTAACCACAACCCTTTGCCTCAGAGGGGATTCCTAGTAAGGCAGTCCATTTTCATTCCCCCAACCCATACACAAAGGCCATTCATAAAAAGCTCATATTGTATTTCTGTCTGGAATAATCAAATCTTAATATGACTTACATACCATCCATTTTTATACCATACTGTTTCTTGTGATTAGAATATAGCAGAGTTGGATACTTTAGAAGTCAACTGATGGCTAGAGCTTTCATTTTAGCATTGAAGGAACAAAAACTAAGAGAAATGCAATAAATTTCTCAAAACTAAGAGAAATTGAATAAATTTCTTATAGGAGGACACAACTAGAACATTTGTCTTACGACTTAAAGCTAGGATTAGCTTTAAAAAACAACTAGGATTTTTTATTTTTTTATTTTTAATTACGGCTTACATTCCATATTATTCTGTATTAGTCTCAGGTGTACAGCATAGTGGCTAGGCATGTACTTTACAAAGTGATCCCCAGTATTTCAAATAACCACCTGTACTGTACATAGTCATTATAATATTACTGACTATATTCCCTATGCTGTACTTTATACATACCCATGACTATTTGGTAACTGTCAATTTATACTTAATCTCTTCACTTTTTTCACCCTGCCCCAGAGCCCCCTTGCCTCTAACAACCCTCAGTCTGTTTTCTTTGGCTATGAGTCTGACTATTTTGCTTGTTCATTTATTTTGTTCTTTAGATTTCACATGTAAGTGAAATCATATGGTATTTGATTTTCTGACTGACTTATTTCACTTAGCCTAGTACCCTCTAGGTCCATCCATACTGTTGCAAATGGTAAGATTCCATTCTTTTCGTGACTGAGTAATATTCCATTGTGTGTGTGTGTGTATATATATATATATATAATCACCCTTTCTTTATCCAATTGTTTATTGATGTACAGTTGGGTTTCTTCCATATCTTGGCTATTTTAAATAACAGTGTGATAAATTTGTGTTTGGGTTTCTTTGAATATATATTTAAAAGTGGAATCACTGGGTTATAAGGTAGTTTCATCTTTAATTTTTTGAGAAAATATTATATTGTTTTCAATACTGGTTGCATTCCTATCAGCAATGCATGAGGGTCCCCTTTTCTCCACATCCTTACCAACACACTTGATAGCCATTCTGACTGGTATGAAGTGGTACTTCATTGTGGCTTTAATTTGCATTTTTCTGATGAATAGTTACATTGAGCATCTGTTGGCCATCTATATGTCCTTTGTGTAGAAGTGTCTATTCATTTTCTTGACCCACCTTTTAATTGTATTGGTTTTGTTTTTTTCGTGTTGAGTTGTATGAGTTCTTTATTAGTTTGGGCTATTTCTGGTAAACTCTATCAGATATATTATTGGCAAATATCTTAACCCATTGGGTAGATTGTCTTTTTGTTTTGGTGATGGTTTCCTTTGCTGCATAAAACTTTTTAGTTTGGTGAAGTCCCATTTGTTTATTTGTTTTCTTTTGTTTCCCTTGCTTGAGCAGATATATCAGAAAAAAATATTGCTAAGAGAAATGACAGAGATTTGACTGAAATCCCAGGATTTTAAAAATTATATTGCATTTATTTTAGTTTTTTAATTTATAAAGGAGGATAATACATTTCTAAATACATAGTGATGATAATACTATTATACTAATAGTGGTAATACTACTCTACTACTTCAGTGAACTATATCAACATAGCCTGCGTGTGTCTAGCCTTTTGTAGCATACTACTGACCAGTACCCATTATAAGTGCTACCAAGGCATTTCATCTTGACAGCACAATGTATCACACCATTATTTCCATGCTAGGTGTCAGCAGCATTAATATGGCAGCTTAGTCCTTCATTCTCTTCTTAGTGATTCTCTAGATAGAGGAGCCATCTGCATTTTGATCATCTCACTAAAGCTACTTTGTAATGGACCAGATGTTACATATTGTATATGACCTTTGTAAAATTTGATTTATCCCTAGGAGCACCACTGAGATGATTTTGACAAAATAAAAGCATTTATACTGAATTAGAATTTTTGTTTTGAAATTCAATGAGGTTAAACATTAATTTGTGTGCACCTGCTTTTTTTTAATCTACTTGTAATGTACCACATCTAATGTAGCCTACCACTTTAAAAGTTCTAAGTTCTACTATTATAGTAAAATAATTTTCTCATAGGGTTATACAAAATCTATTCTCCACAATGGTCATTCAATAGATATTTATTGTACTTAAAATCTAATATGTGTCCCATGGTGTAGCAATATGAAATCAGGGAATGTATAAACCGATGAACCAAAGAAGGACACAAATATATTCTAGAGCTATATTTGGTTTCAAAAGAGCACTTCCAAGCTCTCACGCATATCATAGTTCTTTACTGGTGATTCCCATGTGGAATTCTGTATCATTCCATTATGGGTACATCATCTGAAACAGGTGAGTTCTTCTCTGAATATCAGAATTATAAATTAAAAGAAAACATCTGCACATAAATTGTGCCAGTCATCAGAGCGTTTCTGAGGAAAGACAATTTTTCCTGTGGGCTTGCTCATCAAATCTTCTTGAGTGTGTTTGACAGTGACATCAGGCATTTTTCATTTCTACTGAATTGAAACAGAATACTGACAGATAACATTTCAATTGCTCATCCTGCAGAAGAAAGACATTTATTAGAAGTTAAGATAGAAAGAGTTCAAAGATTCAACATGATAATATAATACTGTTTCTTAACCATATGTTAAATTTTTAAATAGCCAGTATTTCTATTTATAAATGTCAGGTTGAATAGAAGCTTACTTAATTTACTGACTTTTTAAACAGGGTCTCAAATTAAAATAAGAGCTAAACCACTACTTATTTGAATTCAAACACTAAAAGGATTTGTAAAATGGAAGACAAAAGTTGTTATTTGAAATTATATCTTACAAATTTCATAAGAATAAAGCATAGCATTGTCTCCAGAAAACAAGGTAATTTTTTTTTCTCAGCTATTAAGAAAATAGAAATTACATGAAGGTAATAAGAAGGTAATAGGGTACAAACAATGTGTGTAGCAGTGCAGTCTTTTGTTTTTTGTTTTTTTTTTTTAAAGCAGTCCACTCCTGGGTATATGCCCACAGGAAACGAAGACATGTCTATACAAAAATCTGTGCATAAGTGTTCTGAGTATAGCTATTCACAATAGCCAAAAAGTAAAATGAAAAAAAAAAAAAAACCCTCAAATATTCATTCTGTACATGAATGGATAAATGAAATGTGATGTATTCATAAAATGTAATTTTTTGGTAGTAAACAAAATGGCCTCATAAAAAGAGTTTAGGAGTCTTGGATTTTATGGCATAATATGAGGAGAGGGGTTAGTTCTTCCTTAAATGGTTTGCAAAATTCTCCTGTGAGACCCTCTGTCTGGTCCAGGACTTTTGTGTGCTGTTTTTTTTTTTTTTTCTTTAATTACTGCTTCAATTTCAATAGATATTATTTGTCATTTCAGGCTTTCTGCTTTTTCTTGATTCAGTTTTGGAAGACTACATTTTTCTAGAAATTTGCCCATTTAACCCAGGTTCTCAAACTTCTTGGCATATAGTGGCTCGTAGTAATTTCCTACCATCCTTTGCATTTCTGTGATATCAGTAGCAATTTCTTCTCTTTCATTTCTGATTTTATTTATTTGGGTCCTCTCTCTTTTTTTCTTGATGAGTCTGGTTAAAAGCTAGTCTACTTTGTTTATCTTTTCAAAGAAACTGTTTGTGAATTTAGTGACCCTTTGAATTGTTCTTTTAGTCTCTATGTCATTTAATTCTGTTCTGATCTTGGGCCATACACAAACATAAACTCAAGATGGATAAAAGACTTAAGGATAAGTCACAAGGCCATAAAAGTCCTAGAGGAGCACATAGGCAGGAAAATTTCAAATATTCCATGCAGCAATATTTTCACTGGCATGTCCCCTAGAACAAGAAACATAAAAGAAAGAATAAACAAATGGGACCTCATCAAATTAAAAAGCTTCTGCATGGCTAAAGAAAACATCAGCAAAATGAGAAAGGAACCAACCACATGGGAAAACAAATTTGCCAATGATGCCTTGGACAAGGGGTTGATCTCCAAAATATATAAAGAACTCACACAACTTCACTCCAGGAAGACAAACAATCCAATTAAAAACTGGCAAAGGACATGAACAGACACTTCTCCAAGGAGGACATACAGATGGCCCAGAGACATGTGAAAGTATGCTCAGCATCACTAGCCATCAGAGATGCAAATCAAAACCACAATGAGATACTACTTCACACTGGTCAAAATAGCCATCAAAAACAAATCAACAAACAATAACTGCTGGTGAGGTTGTGGAGGAAAGGGAACCCTAGTACATTTTTGGTGGGAATACAGACTGGTGCAGTCACTGTGGAAAACAATATGACATTTCCTCAAAAAAATAAAAATGGAGCTGCCTTTTGACCCAGCAATTCCACTACTGGGATTATACCTTAGGAATCCTGAAGCACCAATTCAAAAGAACCTATACACCCCAATGTTCATAGCAGCACAATTTACAATAGCCAAGTACTAGAAACAGCCTAAGTGCTCATCAGTAAATGAGGAGATAAAAAAACTGTGGTACATTTACACAATGAAGTACTACACAGCAGAAAGAAAGAAAGAACTTCTACCCTTCATGACAGCATGGATGGAACTGGAGAGCATTATGCTAAATGGAATAAGCCAGGTGGTGAAAGACAAATACCATATGATCTCACCTATAAGTGGAACCTAATAAACAAAATAAACAAGCAAGAAAACTATAACCAGAGACTTTGAAATAAAAAACAAACTGACAGTAACCAGAGGAGAGCGGAGAGGACAATAACAGGAGGAAGAAAGGGAAAGGTTGTCAAATAACATGTATAAAGGACTCATGGACAAAGTGAAAGGTGAGAAGGGTTGAGGGTGGGAGTGGGTAGTTCTGGGGAAAGAGGTGGTGGGAAAATGGACACAACTATACTTGAACAACAACAAAAATGCAAAAAACAAAAAGCAAAAAAAATGGATTGTTGATACATGCTACAACATGTGTGAACCTTGAAAATATTATGCTAAGTAAATTAGGTTAGTCACAAAAGACCACATTTTGTATAATTATTTTTATATGAAATGGTCAGAATAGGCAAACAAATATAGACAGTTAATTAGTGGTTGCCTCTGGCTGGAAAGATTTTGAGGGGAAATAATAGGCGGTGGCTAAGGAATATAGCCTTTCTTTGGGGGTATGAAACTCTTCTCAAATGGATTGTGGTGACAGTTTCATAACTCTGAAAATATAGAAGAAAACTTGAATTGTGTACTTTAAAAGGGTGATTTGTAGGATATGTAAACTGTATCTCAATCAAGCTGTCATGAAAAATATTATAAACAAAGGCAAATTCATAAAATTAAAAACAAAAATCATAAATAAACTAAATAGGTATTTAAAATGATAAACATTTGAGTTCATCATTATTGACTAGTAATTGCTTATTAATTTATAAGCAAACACTTGAGATGATAATTATGAATAATTTGTTATTTTTGAGAAGCTTATTGTTGTTGGAAGTATTGGATTCTCAGAAGTTATGAAGACATTCTTATTGAGTCTCTCTATATACATGTATTTGTTTTCAATTACAGGTTACTTTCAATATTATTTTGTATTACTTTCAGGTGCACATTAGGGAGGTTAGACAGTTACACATTTTATAGTGTTTCCTTCGATATTTCTGGTACCCACTTGACACCATACATAGTTATTACAGTATTATTGACTGTACATACATAGCTATTACAATATCATTATATTCCTTATGCTGTACTTTATATCCCCATGACTATTTTGTAGCTGTCAACATGTACTTTTTAAATCGTTCACCTATTTCACCCAGTTCTCCAAACCCCTCCCCCTCACACAACCACCAGCTGTGTCTATGAGTCTGAAACATAAACCATTTGCGACAGCATGGATCAGCCTAGAGGGTATTGTGTTCAGTGAAATAAGTCAATCAGAGAAAGACAAATCCCACATGATTTCACTTATATGTGGAATCTAAAGAGCAAAATAAATTAATAAATGAAGAAAAATAAGACATGCTTTATATATTTCAATTACTATTAAATCAACAGTAGATTTAATGTACCTCTTGGATACTTTTCCAGTTGTTAAATTGTAGTTGTAACTGCTAAAATTTTAATGCAGACTTGAAAAGCATTATTTTATATATGAAATTTATAAAATTATATTTGAAATGAATTAAAAATAGCAAACATTGGAAGAGTTTAAATTGACAAGTTGAAGTATTACTACTCTTAGCTTTACCTATCATAATATTAGGGCTCAGAACTTGAGAAACTTTAAAAAAACTTTAAAATGTAAATTTTGGGGAATATTTCATAGGATCATAGTCTTCATTCTAGCAGTATTTGAAAGAAAATGCATCCAAGATATATTCAATATGCATTAAATACATATTTTTATGCTAAAAAATACTTCCTTTTCAAATAAATTGTCATTACTAAGACTGGAATGTTTCCCATAGAATTTAAGATCAAATAATGTATCTGGTATGGAAGTCAGGTTCATATTTCGGTTTTTGTATGGCAGTTCTTCATTTTACATCTTATTCAAATTAGATTTCAACAATATCTGGCAAAGCCCTCTCTGACAGGTTAAAATTTGCTTTGTAAAATTAAAGGAAGCAAAAAACATATACAACAAGGATCATTTAGTTTGCTTTCAAACTGTTTAAAATCTAATTTAAAATTGTGTTTTCTTGACTTGAGACTCACATCCTTAACCTGAAATCCATTGCTTTATAATATTACACTTTTAAAAGTATGATATAGTGAAAGTTCTAGATCAACAAAATAAATTTTATTTCCAAAGTGTTGTGAAAATTTAAAAAAAATCAATATAATTACTCTAATGGGTAATTTGATTAAGGACAATAATTAATTTTAAATATATGTACAGTTATAAAGCTCTTCATAGGCTTATGTTGCCAAACATTTATCACTATTTAAAATATATACACATGAACAAATATGCATAGATAGAAAAATAAATACTACTCATTAGAAATATAATTTTTACCATATAACATATCAACAAGATATTTAGCATAAATGTAACAATTTCTAGTCTCAAAAATTTATATATAGTCTTTTCTTCTATATTTTCCTATTCTGCTTCATAGTTCTGTCATGAAAACAAAACAAACCAACAGAACAGAAACAGATTCATGGACATAGGCAACAAACTGAGGGTTGCCAGATGGGAAGGGGTTGGGAAGAAGTGTGAAAAACATGAAGGGGAACAGCCGGCGTATATTTGTAGTTATACAGTGAGTAAGTCGGGGATGTGAGGTCCAACCTATGGACTATAGTCAATAATATTATCATAACCTTGTATGGTGTTAGATGATGACTGGACTTATGATGATAACTTTGTTAGGTGTATAATGTTGAATAACTCTGGCATAAACCTGAAACTAATGTAAAATTGTATATTAACTATATTTATAAAAAATAAAATAGAAAAATATATTGTATCTGGATGGAAAATTTAATGTTCCTTGATATCAAAGTCACAAGACACAAAGCTTACAGCAAAAGATGTCAATAATGATGAGGGTGAAAAACCCTCCCTGAAATGAACAAGCATATTAACTTCCCCCTCTGTTTCCCTCCTTCATTTGAGGCTGGTTTAAGTTGTGTTCCTATCATAGTTGACCAGGTGGCATGTTGCTGTCAAAGAAGTTGAGTATTGTTTAGGCCAATGATTAGATAGGGATTCTGGGATGTGAGGATAATAGGAAGAGGATTTCAAAACAGGAAAGAGACCAGTTGAGAGAAACATGTGAGAGATGAGTGTTCTAGGTAAACAGAACTGAGGAAAAGGGCCTTGACTGGAGACCTGCAAACCTAAAACTTAGAAAGTGTCATCAATCTATCTACATTATGTGGAAAGGAAAAGTGGGGTTGGATTTTTTTTTAAAAAATGAAAATAGATACTTGGTAACAGACTATGACCAACATTGAATATCAAACTAAGGAGCATTTGAGAATTTTTTCTGTCTTTCTTTTTTTATTGCTGTTCAAATATAGTTGTCTTCATTTTTCTGCCACCACTTTCAAGAATTTTTGAGCTAGAAGGAATAGTATTTTCTGAAACCTTATTTCTTAATACCTATAAAAACAATATTAATTTCTGGTTGCAAATTTAGAAAATTTCAAAAGTGTGAAGGAGTAAAAGCTACCACTCAGGTAAAATTACTCTTATTACTTTGACATATTTTCTGACAATTTTTATCTACCAATATTCTGTATACACTAGATCATTATACATGTATGATTTTTATTTTGTATTTATTCTATTCACCTAATACTAAGTTCCTTGGCTTGTTAAACCTCTTCAGAAATTTGAATGGCCATATAAAGTGCATTAATTGTATATGCCATATTTTATTTAACCATTTTCTTAATGTTGGCCTGCCTTTTGTTTTCACTTTAGAAAAAATTACATAAGATTACAATGAATATCTTTGTGCATAAAATCTTATAATACTATTATTACAAGTAGAATTAGGTGAAATATATAAAATTTTAGAATCTCAATAATTTATGCCAGAATGTTTTAAGAAACATTATACCAATTTATATTCCTTTCAGTAGTCCACAGAAATAACTGCTAATTAGTCTTAAAATTTAAAGCATTCTTTTTTTATTGTTTATTATGTCATGGTTGTCCCATTTTTCCCTTTTGCCCCCTCTAGCAAACCCACCCCATCTCCCACTGTCAATCCCCTCTCCGTTGTCCATGTCCATGAGTCATTCCTATGTATTCTCTGACTAACCCCTTCTTCCTTCCACCATTCCCCTCTTCCTCCTCCCGTACATACTTCAGCTGGTTCCGTGTTTCCATGTCTTTGGTTCTATTTTTCTAGTTTGTTTAAAATCCAGGGTAGGTCTTAACCAAGGAATGCCCTAAGCAAGAATTGTCTTCCTTTTCTATATTTATCTAATAGGTTCTAGTCATTTTCTAATGGTGACTGAAAACCTTAAACATTAAAAAAAATATGAATCAATCCATTTATTGGTAAACCTCAACTCTAGGACATTAATATACATAATTTTATTGTTAAATCATAGTTACTTGTTATACAATTTTGATCTTAACACCTAAGGTTAACATGCTAGTGTTTTTGAGATACTAAGAACCTAATCATTTGTACATCTTTTTAAAATTTATATTCAACCTACATCTTAAAACAGTCTAAGTCCATCTGCCTGATTCCTGAGTACTTATAATGGCAGGGATTGTTGCTTTAGTTTCTTCATGAATTCTAACAGCAGTTTGACTGCATCTAGAATGTTCTTAATGGTTCTAGTACTCTCAATTTTTTAATCTAGATAGGTTATAGCAGTGACTTAGCAAGGTTTTGTTTGTTTTATTGCTAAAATTAATCTTCAGCGCAGAGTTTTTCTTCCTCTACTTAAAAATGTGGTTTGCTCTTAAGCCTAATTTGGTCTGTAATTGTTGATAAATATAATCCACATCCAGCCCTGCCCTCTACTCCATACATATATATGCACTCTTGACATTATCAGTTCACTTTTATATTAAATGTTTCTCTCAGTTAATAACATGAACTTTCTTTTGAGATATATTGTGCATAAATTAAAAGTGACATATCTGAATCAAAATTATCTTCATTTACCATTCAAGGACACAGAATTCTTTAAAACTACCATGTTCCTCAACATCATCTACTCTCTTCACTCTCATACTTTAGTTAACTTACTAGTGGCACATCATATGAAGGACCACATTTGACACTCTGTGTTACACAATACATATAATATGCATAATAAGATACTTGCAAGTGTTTGTTTTCTTATTTTAATTCTCCTTAACATTTCTAAGATCAGGGGCTTAATAATTTTGTTAAGCAACTGTACTCTTAACCAAATATAAGCATACATAACCAGTGATTTTTAAATTTTTATTTTGTGTGTGTGAATGCTTGTGTGACAGAATGTTGATCTCATAGGGCCAAAAAAAAGATATTGGGTGAAATTTCAGTTATATTTATATTTCTGGCTACCATAATTTTAGTACTATATCCAAAGCTTTAAGCAGTCACTTGCACCAAAAATGAAGTTGATTTGGAGAAAAACAAGCATTTTCTATTCTATTCAGTAGTAAAATCTTGTTATTTTCTGACAGGTTAATATTGATTAACTTACAGTGCAAATTTTATTTACAGAATTGATTGACTTTCTCATTATTAAGTTCATCTTGATCAAGATATCAAAATAGGTGGTTTTCCTGCATAACAAACCACCCCAAAATATATTGGTTTAAAAGACAAATTACTGACTGAGAGGCTAATTCAGCTGTGTTTTTCTTTTTCTTTTCTCTTCGTTTTTTTCCGTTGCCTGTTTTGTAAGTAAAGTTTTATTGGAACACAGCCATACCCATCTATTTACACTATGGCTGCCTCTGTGTTGCAACAACAGGGTTGAATGATTGTGATGGAGAATGTATGGCCTGTAAAGCCTAAAACATTTATTGTCTGGCTCTATACAGAAAAACAGTTTGCTGACCATTGGCAGAAAACTACAATCATTTGTTAGCTTACAATTGTATCTGTCAGCAATATGAGCTGAGCTCATCTGAGCAGTCCTTCTGATGGCATTTCCTGGAGTCGCTCATGTGGCTGCAATCTGCTGGCCTCATTTATATGGCTGAGAGTTAGGGCTGGCTGTCAGTCACCTGAGGTAGTAGAGATGACTGGGCCATGTGTTTTCAATAGGCTAGCCTGGGATCCTTGATATCGTTGAGGTTGCAGGACTCCCAGAAGCAGCAAAGGAAGGTAAGCCCCACTGAGCAAGGAGTTTTCAAGTCTCTGTTTGTGTAACATATTCTAGTATCCCATGTGCCCAAGCAAGTAGCAGTGGTAGGCTAAATATCAGTGTGCAAAGGATCTATGCAAAGGAACAGACATAGGGAGGCATGACCAATATGGGGCTATCACTGCAAAAATATACCATGGCCGGTTTCCTAATTGTACACCTGAGAAAAAAAGGCCCTGAGAAGTAAACCAACTTGCCCATGCTCATATAGCTGGTCAGTGTATTTGACCCCAAATATCCTGATTTCCAGTAGCAATGCATCAGTTTCTTTTATTTTTTTAATGCCCTTCAGCTCATTATCAGCAATTTTGTAAGCCTACAGAGATGGTGTAGCACAACAGCTAACAACATTAACTTGGGTTTCAGGCTTCAGTTTTAATCTTGGCTTCACTACTCCAGGTGATTCTGAACAAGTGACCATATCTTCTGAATTTATTTCTCTCTCAACATAAAGATAACAAAGCCTACCTCATAAGCATTTATCTTTTTTTGTGTCAATAGAATGCTTGTTCTTTAAAGTTTTTCATCATTTATTTCAGACTCCAAAACTGGCTTCTCTTTGCTTTTACCTTTCTGGACCATTGATTTTTAAGTAACTTGGGTTTTAACATTTAGAACCTAGCTTGTCAATTAAATGCTTTGGTATGCATATAACAGAGGGGGTCTTGCCATATTAAATAGCATTTTTTTGGCCTTTGAATGTCTTCTCTGTTTGATCATGGCACATATTCTAGAGGAAAGACATTTGTTTGACAGATAAATTCTCTAAACGTACATATTTACCCTCAACATATCCCCAGGCAGCTACTGAGTTTACTGGGTCCTCAGAACTACAGTTTATTTCCTTATTTCCAACAGGCCAGTAAAACTCAAGGCTCCTGCATTTACTTTGATATCTGGTGAAGAGACAGACAGATCTGTTTTGTTTTTCCTATATAATCAGTCACTATTACATTATAATTATTATTATCACTTCTTCTAAAGGAGAGTTGAATTCAAGTAGTGAATCTCTTTCCTTTTTTAAAATGTCCAACCATATTATTAACATAATTATATTAGATTCTCTGATTTGATTTTTTAAACTATAGAAATCACATCTATCATTATAACAATTGGGTAATATGTAAATATATTAGTAATATCTTAACTATAGCTTATATTAAATCAAGATAAATATTCTCAGTTATTTTATTGAGTGTTTATATTATTTTATTTTTTCAAAGTTATGGTGTAATGTTTTTTCTTAATATTTGAGTCTTTATCTGATTCTAGTGCTCTAGTTTCAATGCTCTGTTTGAAGTGTTCATGAAATTAGCAGTGACAGTCACTGAAACCATTGACATATTATTTCCAAAGACATTTGCATTTTCATTTTTTTCCTAACTGGGTATGCATGTGATGTATGTGCTGCAAGGTAAATTTGCAAGTTCGTGTCTGGCTTCTAGATTCTCCAGATGCTGCCACTTGTTTTGACTTATTTGAAGGTGGTCTTTAAAGAGTTAGTTTCATAGGGACAACTGTAATTGAACAACAATTAAAAAAAAACAAAGAGTAGACTTCAATTAACCTACACAAAAATGGAAACCTAATAAAGATTATAATAACAAAAAATAGTTTCATTTTAACAATAGAGACTATGGCTTATTTAGAAAAATGACCATATGTATACACTAAGTAATATAATTTCTTTGAATACCTAAGAATTAAAAAGAGAAGCAGGAAATCACGCTTAAGTTTTTAGTTTATTGTCTAAACTGCTGGCGAGGGACAAACCAGGCTATATTAGCATAGACTTGTAATCATGTGTAGGATAATGCTGACCTCAAAAGAAATTTTCAAGAGCAAGTACAACCTTCCTTTGTTTAATTATCTTAATAGGAGCTTAAATGCCCTTTCTCTGTTATGAAACTCTGAGGGAGTGTAGAATATTCTCATATCCCAGGGTACGTGTCACCTTGTAGTGACATTCACAGGCATGCTAATGCGTGAATCCAGACTTCAGCATTCTTTAAGAACTCAACACTTGATGTCATGGGAGCAAGAGATCAGGGACTTAGGCTCATGTGGTAAATCGTGGACTCACATTTAGGAATGCTAGCTTTGTGCGAGAAATCAATCTTAGCTTGGGATAGAGTGTTAGACTTAAAAGACACCTTTGAAACTACCTAGTTGAAACTCTATATCTGTTCATGAAAAAAATTTGATATCTCAAGAAAAGTCTTTCACCAAATGTCAGGGGTAGCTACTAGTAAAAGAGGGACTCTATTAGTAGGACTAACAGGACCGTGGGATCTGACATTATATTAAAGGGTTTTCTCAGGCTGAATTAAATTTTGATACTGCCCAAGAGATTCTCTTTATTTGTTTATTTGGTACTGGTTTATACCCTAGACAAAACTGCCTAGGTTTGTCATTAACAAATCAAATTAACAAATTAAATCACAGAGCACCTCGTTAAATTTGCATTTCAGATACATAATTTTAGTATATCTGTCTTAATATCTGTCATATTATAACAGGTAGCCTTGAGACATATTAGCCCTGGGTGTCTGGAAAAGAGAGCAAACAGGAAGCATGAGATCAGGGCCCAGACTGCAATGCTGAGTTTCTGGGCAGTTTTACAAGTTAATGAACAGGACTGTTTGCTGGAGACACTAAGTAAATACCAACTCTTTATAAATTAGGTCAAAATTATGGCCATTTAAAGGAGAGTTATAACAAAAGGCTGTGAATTAATTGATTGAAATAAAAAGCATCGCCAGATGGCATTGTGGATTTCTGACACAGTTTCTTTAGTTTATATTGGATCAGAAACTGAATGGGGCTGTTTCTAAAGATGGAAAACAACATAGCTCTCTAAGTCTGGGAGCCAAGATTACAGCAGAAGATACTGAGGCCTTTGTATATAAAAGGCATTATCTGTGGGTTCCAGAAAAGGACAGAGAATGTCCGTCCTACTATGTTGTCCTACAGATAATTTCAGTAATCTAAACTAATCAAAACAAATAACACTTTTTTTAAAGTTGAATTTATCCATTCCCCATCATCAAGTAAATGCTTTAGTGAATTATGAATTAAGCGTGACATACAAAAACTGTGGTATACTCAGTTGTTTTTCCTACTCTGCATTCTCAAACACAAATTGTTTTTCCTAAATGTATGAAAGAGAGAAGGAGAAGGAAGAAAGTCAATACCTTACAAAACTGAGGCCACCCTCAATGGCCTATTTGTATACTTTCTACAGATTTGGAATGAAAAAAAGATGTAGGTGTAAATAAATATTCTGGAGTGAATATCCAGATGATTGTTGATTTGTCAATATGATGCATAAAAATTATTGCTGACTTTACTGCCAGTTTTATGAGCATTGCTAAATGAAAGTGTGTGCATAAAAAGACCTTCCTTATTTATACACACTGCATCATTTAATGATGATCTAAATACATTTAGCGGTCAGCACTCTTTTATCAAAGGTGGCTCTTATAACCTTATATTCCTCTGTTCTGTTACATCATAATATTCTACCTTCAGGCTTTCTCATGGCTCATTCTGATGAAACTACATTAATGCAACATTTCTCACTTCACATCAACCCCTTGACTCTCATGAAAACTATACAGGGAACCATGCAGAAGGGCTGCCTAAGCAGAAATTCATCAGAACCTGAGTCCTGAATCAGGACCCTCAAATAATATTTGTATCACACTCTGTCTGTTCTCTCTTATCCTAACTACAACTGGTTTAACTGGTTTGAGCAAGAAAGGAGATATATCATTGAGTTCACATACTCAGTCCTTGGAAAGGGCAGGCATGGAACAAACTGAAACATGGCTGGTATTAAGGGAAATTATGATCTGTTATCTATATTTCTATCTATCTATTTATCTATCTATCATCTATCTATCTATCATTGATCTATCATCTATCTCTCCTCTCATCTTCCTCTCCCTCTCTTGTCCCTTTATTTACTTTTTTTATATATACCCACAAACACACACACCACATACCTGTTCTGTTATTTTCTACTATGTAAAGTAAAAAGTTTGTTTGCCTTTCAGTGACCACTAGTAAGCACTTGAATGCCAATAGCTGGTCCAGGTGATCTTTCAGCTCCTCTAGCAGAGGAGAGCATAGGAAGGAAGAGTATATTATGGTCCTATGTAAATCATTTTGAACTATGAAATCAGCCCCAACTGTGTCCCCTGTAATTCTCAGAGATATTCCTATTATCTCTCTGTCTCACATTTCTGTGCTTGTTTAACCATTTGGGCGTGACACATGCTATTTTCCTCCTGGCTATAAATTCATCTCTTTGGTCACAGTCATGACTCCTTGCCTTAGTGAATTTGCCCTGAAGAATGGTCCTGGTTTTCTGTGAGAGCTCTTCTCCACCCTGGTTGGAGACTTAACACTTAGCTATGCAGAGATTTTGGTGGAGCCAACCAAGTGACATTGTGCCTGTACACTTTAGGCAAGGTGCGAGAGAGAAACTATTGTCTATTCTTTTATCTCAGGCAGTTGAGAAGCAAAAACATGTCTCAAATTACTTTATGTAATACTTCCAGTTAGTATAACTAATCTTTATTAATAATTTATTGATATAAATCATTAGCAATTTATCTTTTATTTTAATAACATTCACCAAACATTATGTTAGCCAATCTACTAACTGGAGAAAAATTAGCATTTCTCCTACCCTTATAGAGCTTTTAGTTGTGAGGAGACAGATGCTGACCAAAATTCACTTTAATACAGATGCTGTAATGTATCAAATTTATTGCCATGTGAGTGTATAGTGGTGTATATGATATGTATTTATCATTATGTGAACACAATAAGGAAAAATGGTTGAGGAAGGGGTTGAACTGAGATGAGGCAAAGATAGCCCAAAGGAAATAAGAAGCACTTGACAAAGTATGATTAAAAGCATCACTTAGTTTAAAGTAGCAACACTTTGAGACTAGCAGTACTAGATGGATAAGTGCCTCTTTCTTTGTCTGGCAAATTAAAGATTCTTATTAATTATTGTTTTTCCTTTCTCTTCTTTATATCATGTCTACCAGGTCATGTTTCTCAAGATATATTATAGCTACCAAAATTTTAATAAAATATTTATTTATTAAATAACAGAGGGTAGAAAAAGCAAGTGGAAAGATGGTTACGCATATATTTTTTTTCAAGTAATCAGAGGAGGACAAAGGGTTGGTCCTTTAGATCACCAGAGCCAACATTTGGTGACACTTGTCAGGAGTCTCCTGGGAGACAGGTACCTGCCAGCGTAAGTATCTACTTTACAGAAATTCTGCCCATATGTATGTAGGTCCTTGCAGTGCTAGACCCAGAGAGCAAATGGTATCAGGCTGTGTGTTCAGAGGGATACCTCTAACCTCACTATTTCCTTCCTACATCTGGCAGTCAAAAGGATTCCCATTCTTCTGGGAACATTTTTGTTTATTTGTAATGCAGGGACCACAAAAATTATTAAAGGTCCTCAGTGATTTTGATTGCCATCAAACAAAGCTTTCCTGAAACAGAACCCTGTTGGGGCCAAACCATTTGATGCTGTATTCATTTGCCATCTAGTAAAGATGTTAAAACGTGTACGCAGAGATGGCCATCAGCCTGGTGACAGTAAAAATAGATGAAGCCTTGGCTATTTGACAAACTAAAACAATCACCCCTGACTAATAAGAAATTGACACAAATATTAAACAAATATATTTTATTATGTAGGTCATATTGTATATCACTAGAGGAAAGATTCAAAATACTATTAAGCATATTTTGGTAAATCAGTGCCTTACTGTTATTACTTTTGGATTTAAAATGACTGATTTTATATTGGTTACTCACTGTTATTTTATATGATCCTACAAATGATTTATCAGCATCAATGATATCTATTTATAAATAGTTAATAATTTTGAACAGTGTGCATGGGGAAGTACATGACTGTGATTGTACTTTTTCTCAGTGGACAGTGTGATGATTAAGTAGAGCCTTTTTCTAATTTGCTGAGATAAGATGCTTTATTTAGCATTAGGCTCAAATGGCAACATTTTATTATCTTCAACATAATTACATTTCTATAGCTATATAATTAGGGTTAATTTATCTTACTTAAAGTTCTATTTTCTTTCCTTTGACATCTTTTAAAGCCAAATTGCTGGCAGGGGTGATATTCTGTTTTATAGAGTTATCATGGACTTCGTTCCTGTCAGAAAAGCATTTTCTCAAAGGGAGAGGAGAATTAGCCCATTTCATTCCCTGTGGAAATTACAGGGTTTATATAGCCCTACACTTAAAGGAATATGTCCCTTACTTTTTCTCACCAAAGTATTTAATGCAGTAAGCTTCTCTCTTTAGAGAAGTCCACATACAGAGCCTGGTATTAACTGAGTAAATGCCACTCTATCAGAGATTTTTCTTTCTTTGTTCAACAGGTTGATCTCAAACAGTTAAAGCTTCTAGCTTTTATATATGAGGCTAGGTGATGAAACTGAAGTATAATTCAACAGTATGGATTCAGATAACATTACCATGTTCACATTGAAAGAGGAAGATTGGTATTTAGTTTTTTGTGTTAAAAGAGTTGGTTGGTTACATTTCCCTGAGCATCCGAGCTCCTAAATGAATGGCTACCTTCAATGTACCTGGGCACTTTGGCAGTTACATGTCTTGTCGTCTTTAAAAGTCAGAATTTTTTCTAGCTAGCCTCCTAAGAGGTAAAACACCAAATCCCTGGTACTATGGTAATTGATAATGGAAGTGTTCCTCCCTTGAGCTTAGGATAAAGCCCCTTAAGATATGTATCTGTCCTTTTTGTTAACCATCTTAATGTCAGATCTCACTTGGAGCAGTGCTAGGTCATCCCTTTTTTTTCTGAATAGCAGAAAAATTAAATAATCCATTAGCTATAACTGTGGTTCTCTGCATTAGATCTATTTGTTTAGAAGAAAAAGAACATGCTACATCTCCATAAGCAGATTTTTAAAAAATCAAACAAATTCAGGAACATGCTTAATTAGCCTTCTTTTAGTAAAAATATGAAAGAAACCTGGTTATGCCTTGCTCTATAATAAATCACCCACCAAAACAATGAAGAGCTGTCTGAAAACAACGAAGACTTGTCTGTATCTCTCATCATTTGGGCAGTGACTGGGTTCAACTGGGTGGTTGGTTCCTGCTCAGATTATCTCTTGAAAATTGAGTCAAGTAGTTTCTGTGGCTGTTGTTCTTTCAAAAGGTTTATCACAGGTCATGCAGTTGATAATGGCTGTTGACTGGGGATTCCACTTAAGTTTTATCTGGTGAATGTTTACATAATCTGTACAGATGGCTGATACAATCTGATGACTGGACTCCAACAGAAGCATAGACGGAGAGAGAAAGAGAGAGAGACAGAGACAGAAGCAGACAGAGGCACAGAGGGAGGCAGACGTTCTACTGCCTCTTATGATCTAACTTTGGAAGTCATATAACTTCATTTCCATCAAGTTCTAGTCTTGTTACCGCCATCATGTATCACCCAGCTTCAAGGAGGAAGACAGATTCTTTGACAGCAAAGTCACAGTGCGAGATGAGCCAGTGGCTTATTGCTTTGGCCGTTTCAGGTAAATATAATCTGCCACAGTGACTCCCTAGGGATCCAAGATTGAATCACTAGTAATATTAGATAACTTCCACTGTATATTTCCCACGTGCTCTGTGATATTCTACACAATTCACGTGGATTGTCATTCAGATCTTACAACATTCATTCTTTAAATATGAGTTCTATGCCCTGGCTGGTGTAGCTCAGTGGATTGAGCGCAGGCTGCGAACCAGGCATCGCAGGTTCGATTCCCAGTCAGGGCACATGCCTAGGTTGCAGGCCATGTCTCTCAGCAACCGCACACTGATGTCTCTCTCTCTCTCTCTCTCTCCCCCTCTCTTCCCTCTCTAAAAATAAATAAATAAAATCTTTAAAAAAAATAAAAAAAAATAAAATAAATATGAGTTCTATTTTTTCCCCCATTTTAAAGGTTAGAAAACAGAGCTAACTTGTTTAAGATTGTGGGGCTTGAACTGAAAACACACATACTAGCCTCTGAACATCTATCCTATACTGCTTTTCACTAGACAGCAAAAATGGATTGGGAAGAGTTTAGTATCTGAATTTAGAGGGCCTATGGGTTAACCATATGACCTTGATTTACTTACTTTCCATCCATGAACCTTAGACATCTATGTCTAAACATTTGAGTAGAGACACTAAACTTTTAGGATTATAATCAGTGTTAATTTATAATGTGCAAAAAAAAAAGCCTGGCATAGTGCTGGACACATAATTGTTCCCCAAAATAGAATGCTATCAACATGTTATTTCATCAATGTTTTTTATAAAGTTCCTTTTTAAAATTGTTTTTCTGTTAGCTTCAAGTCATTTGATATAGATATGGATGGTACTGAATACCTTCATTTTTCTTTCAGGGCTTCCTATTTAATCCTGCTAATTGAATTATATTGTTATTGCTAGATATCATAAATGACAATATAATCATTTATACTTCTAACAAATGAAAAAATATTTTTAGCATTAAACTGCAGTGCATTGTTTTATAATCTGATATCTTTCAGGAATCATAAGTATAAAACATTTTGTCCCTTTAAATATATACATAATTAAAATTTTAATATATGATATGGTTTGGTGAAATTATTGTATATAAATATGCATATATTTTATACACATGCACATTTTTTTCTTGTCTCTCTTTTACTTAGGGAAGTAAACCCCATATGGCAGACTTGACTTGAAAATGAAGTTGTTTTTATTCTGACTTAGTTCTTCTGTTCTCTTGTGTTGTGTGCTCAATAGGAATTTGTTGATTGATCAGAGGATTTTAGGCCCCAGATTAAGCTTAAAGAGGGATTATTTCTTAATTGTTTCTTGCTAAATATCAATTTGGGAAATGTTTGAAAATACCCAAGCCCTATTTAAGACTGCAATTTTGATCCGGTACTAATCTAAACCTTATAAAGCCTTTCCAGGCCTTTGACATTACAGAACTGAGTCCCAGTACATCTTGTCTTGGCAGGAACCCAAAAATGTAGAAACTGTTCAGATGTCTTATAAAATTATTGAGGTTAATTTAAAAATTTGTTATATAAATGAATGAGAGGTGAGAGAACATACATGACATATATTTTATTATCCATAACCTGAAATTTGAAGAGAATTACTTGCTTTTTCACTTTTTAATAGACTCTTTTATCAGGATCTTCATTTCCCATCTCTTGATGTTAATGTTTTAAAACAATAAATGTTCACATTATGCTGTACTTTAGTTCTCATAATCCTCAAATAATGGATACTAAGTACTTTCATTCAAATAGAGTTTGACAAGTGCAATAACTAGATACAAGCTGAGGTGTTATTTTTTTCTTTTTTCCCCCAACAATATTCTTTTAATCCAAATCTTTGAAAGATTTACAGACAGCCTTTATTTTTTCCAATGCACAAAAATAATAAAAATCAACATTTTTTTTCTGAATTAGCAGGTATAAGCCTATGTTTACAGGGAAATTGTGTTTAGAGGAAAATATTTAAGCACTTATTTTTCAAATGTGGCAGGCAATTTCCACAGCATATTGCAAGCCCTGCCACTTATAGACTTCGATGTTGATCCTAAATGCACTTGAACTTTTTGTTAGCTAAACCTGATGTTTGTTAACAATTACAAAAGCACAAGGCAAGTGGATTTATAGTGGCACCATTTGCTATTGCCTAATTGTGGGAACAAGGTCCTGCATGCTAGCCCTTTTCATAGAACAAACAAATAACAAAATGTATTTGAATCAATGTGATGAAATAAAAAATGAAATATTAATTTTAGCTCTGTGTCATTAATTCAATTTTAGGTAAGTTCCTCTACTTACTTTATGCTTAGCCAAATGTCCAGATATCAAGGGGTCATCCTTTTTGTTCTCAGCTAACAGTATCAGAGCAACCTCAAGAAATGGACATTTTAAGGTTTGATTTTGGCTATAACCAGGTCAAAATTTAACCTCTTTTTTGTTGCTCCTATAGATTTTGAAACAAAAAGAGAAGCTGAGAACTACCATAGCTGTTAGTTCCACGCCCCACACACACAAAAAAAAATCAAGCATAATAATGTCCTTTTTGGCTGTGAAGAGATCTGTGATCACATAGGAGAGAACTAGTTTCCTTTCTACAAGGGGGACAATCAGCTGTTCTTTAGCTCAAGGACTAACAGCTGTACTGTTTCCCCTGACCACTGTCAGCAGGCATAACAGGAGAGAGACAAGCAGAGAGGCCATAAAATCACTTTTAATCTTTTACCTGGTGGTAAAGATTTTAAATACAGGTTGAGTTTGCTGATTTATGGTGGTGTGGGTTGCTGGGGGGAGTCAGGTAAAAGGGGACAATGGTAATGGGAAAATGCAGTAAAATAAATTAATTAAAATTAAAAAATAGTTTTAAAAAGAATTAAATGGTAAAAAAAAAAAAACCCACAAATGTGTAAGATTTGCTGAAGTCACACCTTGACTTGGAAAAGGAGCACACACGTAGTAGGGATGCATTCATTTCGTAATTCGAAGGACCCAGTATCTATGCTACCACACATCACTGTTCTCTATGGAGCATAAACACCCTGAAATAGACAGAAAAATTGAATTTGAGTGGAAATTTAGTGTTAGTATTGGTAAAGATGATCACACATTTCTTATGAACAAAAACATGTTTTAGTCATCTTTTACTCCCCTGACAGAAACTTTCTGAACTGACGCAAACTCTCCAAAACAATCTCACTATGTGGGAGAAGAACATGCCCTTAATAGAGCAAAGCTATGTCCAGAAGTAGGCTCCATAGAACTTCCTTACCTCAAAGATTTCCATGCAAAGATTTAGAATGCCTATCTACCAACTGATATTCTTGGAAGTTCTCTAATAAAGCAACCTTGATTTTGCTTGATCGACAATTTCTAAACTGTTTTGTTATGTGGGTTTTCTTTTTTTTTCCCTTAAGTTCTCTTTGAAATTAGGTAGATATAATGATGAACATGGATCACATTAGAAAAGTTGCATTTCTTGTTTTAGTGAGTAGCTTATTTTTGCCCCATCCCCTAAGTTTCTTTCACAAGCAGTTCTTCGATAAGTTCTGTACCTACCAAAATATCTTAACTTGGATTCAGAGGCTATGGTGGAGTATAAGCTTAATTCTTTATGCATATTCATAAGTATGGGAATAATTGGTTATATTACCTAGGATCATCACCCCAGCAAATGGTGACTCAGAGCCCCAGTCCCCTCTCTGCCTCTTCTTGATACCACTTAATGCTTACTACTAGGCCTCCACTCTGCTACTTCCCATAATCTCCTCATTTTATATCTGCCATATTTCTTCCCGTACCATCCGGTATACAATCCTACCCTCTCTTTTGCCTCTCCTCTCTCTCCTCTGGCTCCCTGAGAAGGCAACCAAGACAGAATGCAAATAAATATGAAAAACAGTGAGATGTATTATTTTGCAAAAATTTCTACAACCCCATAAACCAATGTTAAATGTACAAACAATGTTAGGTCATATAGGGGAAAATATCTATGGAAATAACAAATGTGACAGCAACTATAACTGGCAGTAATGCTGAATTCATAAAATGTTGTCTCATAAAATGTTCAGAGTGTATGGTAATGTGTATGTAAATTATAGAAATAAAAATTCCACTAAAACATTATTTAAAAGTTACTTTATTGAAATAGATTTTGTGCCCAACTTATTGTTTTGTGATTAACTTTTCAGAGAATTAATGGAGTTTTAATAGGGATCTTATTATTTTAATTTGTCTAGGAAAAAACAAGCATAGCTTTTCTTTGATTTTCTGAAGCATGGATCTTAATCATTTCTGATTAAGTTTTAGTTGCAACTTTATAAAGTCTAACTAAACAAATATAATTTAGACATGAAAATTTGAGATGCTATGATCTCTCTAGATATATAGGTTTCTCATTAATAGAAACAATTGATAATAATCACTAATGAAACTGCTTTTGTGTAACACGTTTTAATCAAAGACAAAAATGTTTAAATTTTCTAGTAAAAATCTAGTTACATTTTATGCCTGCAAAGAGAAAATGTCTCCTTAGAACATGCTCGTGTCTCTACAGAGTACCCATTGCAGTCAATGAGTATTTTGTGCTCACAGTACATCTACCAGCATTGACTGCCTAGAGGTAAATATTTGAAATAGATTTAATGCCTGCATAGTGTAAATGAACAACTAATAAGAGCAGAAAGAGTAAAATGATGATAATAGAAGGAAAAGAAGAAGGAGGAGAATGGGAAGGAAGAAGAACAAGAGAAAGGGAAGAAAGAAGGGAAAAAAAGGGAAGAAAAAATGCATACTGGCTACATATTTAAAAGGTTTTAGTTTGTGCCAGGAATTGTTTACGTATTTTTCAGATAATCCTTTAAACAACCAAATTAAGTATTAATCTTCCATTGTATGTATAAATAAGGAGACTCATGCTTAAAAATATTAAATGAACTTCTACAGCTTATATATCTAGTAATTTTCATAGAGCATTTCAAACTTAGGTTTATTCTTTTAACCACTATTATGGCCCCATATTTGTTAGAAGTAGGATCAGAAAAAAAGAGATGTTCAAGAAGCCAAAGAAAATACAAAATAGAGAGTATCCATTTCTAATGTGGTTTATATTTCTTTAATATTCAATGCTTGCCTTTTTATTTAAGGTGTTAAATCACTGAATTGGATTGCCATATCTGTTAAAATTTTATTCTTCAAAATACCTCATATACCACTATTTCTCAAAGTATTTTTTGATTCTCTCTCTGCCTTACTTAAGCTTACTTAACTTTGGACCATTTATGTATGAGATCTGTCCAGAAGGGATTCAGTGGTATAATGTGAAAAGTAGAGACATTTATTGAAGATACAAGATACAAGAAACATTATACATGAGACAATGTCATCTCAGTCCCCTTCAAAGTAAGCACTGTGGGACCTTGCACAGTTCTCCCAAATGCCATTGAAGGTCTGAAATCCCTTCCCTTTCAAAGGTGATTTCAGTTTGGGGAAAAGCCAGAAGTCGAAGGGCACCAAATCTGGGCTGTAGGGTGGCTAAGTCACCTGGGTGATGATTTGATGTTTGACAAAACCTCTGCAGGAGATGTGATGCATGAACAGGAGAATTTTGTCATGATGAAGCTGCCAATCACCAGTTGCCCATAGCTGTGGCCTTCTGAATCATCTGAATAGTTTCTGTGGAGGAATGTTCAAGCTTAATGCAAAATTGGATGCAGATTCATTGTTCTACTCACTCAGTCATTTTTTAATAAAAATTATTTTTTATTTTTTCTTGTAAAATGATTGGTATATTTTTGTGTTCTGATTGGACCATGACTAATATAACCTCCACCACTTGCATGAAGTATCCCAGAGGTAACTTGGGGCAGCAACGCATATTATCTTTAGGGAAACGAACTGCAGATCACAACCCTTCCTTGTGGGATTCATTCATGTTTTATATAGATTTGTTCATTCTCATTGCTCTGTAGCCTTCTATTGTATGAATATGCCACATTTAATTTACATTCTATTGTTAATGAGCATTTACATTTTTTCTAGTTTTTTTTGTTGTTGTTGTTACTGGCAACAGTGCTGTTGGGAAAATTTTCATTCACATCTTTTTCATAAATTCATGTATACATTTCCATTGGGTACATACCAAAGAAGTGGACTTGCTGGGTATATGTGTGTGTGCTCAGCTTTAGCAGATATTGCCAAGGAAGTTACACTCTCTCTCAGTCATTTTGAATGTGATGGCCACACAGTACACATGCTCACCTAACAGTGTCTACTGCCCCCACAAATACAGTGAAGTCATCATTGTTTGCACATGCACATTCCAGTCCACTCTCCTTGATTGACAGGTTACACTGATGTCATGAAAATCATTATTGTTATATTTACAATGGCTGGAATTTTTTCAGACAGACCTTGTACTGTCTCATCTACTTAATTGATCTCTCTGGTTCATTCCACTCTTCCCCAAACAGTGCCCCACCCCTTCCAAGAAAAGTTAAATGCCTTGGTAGGAGGACTATTTCTGATTTCATGATTTGCTCATTTATTTCACAGTTCATTTATTCATTAGTCAAAGAAATGTGTACTAACTGTATACCTTTAAAAATCAAACTACTCTTTCTTCTGTCAAAGTGTGTAATGGGAGAAAAGGGCTAGTTCACCAATATTCTTAATGCCTTACCTGTATGGTCACCTAGCACATCTTATGCATAAAGGCTATCAATGAGTACCAATTGAACAGTCAGTTATGCCCTTTGTAAGTAATAATTTCACTGAAAATACTATTGTAATCATACTTGAAAATCATAGTACCATGGTGTGTTTAAATATTTCAAATTATTAATTATTTTGATTCTCATATTATATGAACCATATAACATTTATCATAACCTCAGGCAATCCTGTACTTAAAGGAATATATATTTATTTTCCTTAATGATATTTCTGCTGTACACATGGTTCTATGACATATAACTAATATATCCTAGAAAGAAAATAGACCCAGAGTATATTGAAATTTATATTTTTCTCATTTGTGTTATGGTGGAATTTCATTTTATTTTTTCACTATGTTTAGGGTGATATGCTTGTCAATAAAGTGGAAAATGGCAAACCTTAAATAATGTCATAATTAAAAATAACATTTCTGTTTGGGTAGTCAGGTATACTACATTAATGTTATAACATACTTTTATTCATAAAATATTTTTACTATCAATTATTAAGAAATGGGAGGATGATAAGACTATCTCAATATACTTATAATCAAAACAAATCATGTAATGAACTGTCAAGCAGACTTAAAGCACATGTCTGGTGTCTAAAGATTATGCCTTGGGCTTAGACGAGTCAATATAGGATCAGCTAGAAAGCAGATTGCTTATAAAAGTAGGGCCCTGATAAGAAGGGCAAGCATTCTAAAATCATTGTTCAATTAAAGGAGCAGCCAACATATTTTTTCTCCTATTTTAAATACTTTTTGAATTTCAGTCCCTTCACCCAAATCTTCATCATGTGGAACATTCCATTTTCATCAGAGGCTCTACCATATGAACTAGTTTGAGACAAATTTTCCATTATGTCTTTTGATTGGGATGATTCTCTATTTATATCCAGAATTCAAGAGGGATTTTTATTGCTATTCAATCTAATAACCAGCTTTGGTAAGAAGAAGGAAGTCTATATTTATCATTAACTCAGATCTCTTTCCTAATATTTTTTTAATGTACACAGAAACTTACTCATCTGTGCTCTCTTGCCATGTACATCACTGTATTTGTAAAAATGCATCAAAATTCTGCATCTAACAGACATTTATTAGCCCTCCACCATGTACAGGGCATGGTGATGGGCGCAAGGGATGCAGAACTGCATGAATCAATATCTCTGCACTGAGGAAAATTGTAGGTTAATGAAGATGCTTTGAAACAAGTATTAGAAAACATTGAAGGGTTAGTGAAAATGTAGGTGTGGTGTACTTTAAAATGCAAGAATTGCATGACTAACCCTCTTAGCAGGGGCAAGTAGTGATTCACAGAGAGGTTGCTTTTGATTTTGGTCCTAAGATAGGAGTGGGATACCACTAGCCTACAGCAAAAGTTGTTTTAGTAGTGAAGATGGTTGTGAGCTCTCTATTTGCCAGCTCACTCCATGCACTTTACATATATTGCCACATTTAACCCTTCTGAAGCAATGAGATAGCATTGAATAGAGACAGCACTGAGTAAATTACTTAATATCCCTACAGTTTGATCATTTTAATTTAGAAATGTAATTTACTCAATGTCATAACATAACTGACCAACTGTTAGTGTAAATTAAAGTTTTGTCATTTTAAATCCAGCAGCTTAGTAAAAGGACATGAATCCAGATAGAAAAAAAAAAACTCATTGAGGACATAAAGACAGGCCTGCATGTACAACGTCTTTAGCTTTGGGATTATGAGTTCAGAGCCTGGAAATATGGCAAGTCAGAAAAGATGCTGAAATTAGACATTGAAGCCATATTGTGAAGTTTTATATTCTATGTATTTGTATTTATTACTATTACTGGGCATATATTTATTGATGATGAAAATACAGTATATATACATGTATATTGATATTTTCTTTTTGGTATTTTATGAGATTTCTGAAGAAAATTGTGTCAATGGTGTGGCAAGGAGATCTTACTGAGAAGAAATAGAGCATGTTAGTTGAAATCATAAAGTGAAGCTATGCAGTTGAACATGGGATGATACTGATAAGCACTCAAATTAAAGCTGTAAACACAGCTCTGGTGCTATGGAATACAACATATGTTTAATAAACTGTATCTTATGATCCAACCTCCACAGCCAAGAGGAAACTTAGTAATACACAAAGTAAATAAAGCAATAAACATAAAAAAACATTAACATTTAACATGAAAAGAAAATTAAACCTGTCTCAAAAACACTAGCCATGGCCAAATGTATATACCAGGCAGAATATAAATCTGGAAACATTTCAGTTTTCATAATCAAAGGAAGCTATTATTCTCAAAGCAAGTAATTTCTTCAGGAAAAAATAAGCTTGACATCAAAGAAGCTTCTATTTAAATAAGTTATTCTCCAAAAGAGAATACCCTTGAATTTTTGACAGTTATCAAGTAAAACTGTTCACAAAGTGTAAAAGGACAGTGGGAAGTAAATTGCCTCAGGCTGTGAAAACAGAAGCTAGAGTTTAGAGGCAGAAATTTGTATTTTTGTATTAACTTAAAATTTTTACTTTTTAATTTTTTAATTATTTTTTTTGTTATTCTGTTAGAGTTGCCCCAATTTCTTCCTCTTTGCCCTCCTCCACCCATCCCACCCTCTCTCCCACAGTCAATCCCCACATTGTTGTCCATGTTTGTGGGTCATTCATACATGTTCTTTGTATAGTCCCTTCCCCTACTTTCCACCATTATCCCCCTCACCCCTCCCCTCTGGTCACTTTCAGTCTGTCCATATTTCCATGCCTGTGGTTCTATGTTGTTTGTTAGTCTATTTTGTTCATTAGATTCCTCTTATAGGTGAAATCATATCTCTTTCATCGAATGGCTTATTTCACTTAGCATAATATTTTCCAGTCCCATCATGCTGTTACAAAAGGTAGGAGTTCCTTCTTTATTTTTTCTGCTGCTTAGTATTCCACTGTGTAAATGTACCACAGTTTTTTAATCCACTCATTTACTGATGGGCACCTAGGTTGTTTCTAGCACTTGGCTATTGTCAATAATGCTGCTATGAACATTGGGGTACAGAGGTTCCTTCAAACTGGTGTTTCAGGATTTTTAGGGTATAATCCCAACAGAGGAATCACTGGATCCAAAGGCAATTCCATTTTTAGCTTTTTAAGGAAATTCCACACTGTTTTCCACAAGGGTTGTACGGATCTGCATTCCCACCACCAGCGCACTAGACTTCCCATTTCTCCGCATCCTCATTAGCACTTTCTGTTTGTTGATTTATTAATGATAACCATTCTGACAGGTATGAGGTGATATCTCAGTGTGGTTTAATTTGCCTAACTCTGATGGCTAGTGATGTTGAGCATCTTTGCATATGTCTATGGGCCATCTGTGTATCCTCCTTGGAGAAGTGTCTATTCAGATCCTTTGCCCATTTTTTTAATTGGATTGTTTGTCTTCCTGTTGTGGAGTCCATGAGTTCTTTATATAGTTTGAAGATCAAACTGTTGACTGGTACATCGTTGACAAATATGTTCTTCCATACAGCGGATTCCCTTTTCAATATGATGATGATTTTTTTAGCCATGCAGAAGCTTTTTAGTTTGATGTAGTGTCATTTGTTTATTTTCCCTTTATTTCCCCTCCCCTAGGAGATATATCAGTAAAAATATTGCTATATGGGATATCTGAAGTTTTCCCACCTTTGTTTCCCTCTAGGATTTTTATGGTGTCATGACTTAAAAGTTTTTTATCCATTTTGAGTTTATTCTGGTGGATGGTGTAAGTTAGTGGTCTAGTTTCATTTTTTTTTTTTGTATATGCCACTTCAGTTCTCCCAACAGCATTTGTTGAAAATCTTATTTTCACTCCATTGTATGTTTATGCCCCCTTTGTCAAATATTAATTGACCCTAGAGACTTAGACTTATTTCTGGGCTCTCTATTCTGTTTCATTGATTTGTGTGTCTGTTCTTATGTCAGTACCAGACTGTTTTGATCACAGTGGCCTTATAGTTTGATATTGGGTATTGTGATCCCTCCTACTTTGTTCTTCTTTATTAAGATTGCTAAGGCTATTGGGGTCTTTTTTTTTATTCCATATAAATTTTTGAGATATTTGTTCTACATCTGTGAAATATGTCATTGGTATTTTAATAGGAATTACATTGAATCTATAAATTGGTTTGGGTAGTATTTTAATGATGTTAATCCTTCCAACCCATGGACACAGTATATGTTTCTATTTATTTGTATCTTCCTTAATTTCTGTCTTCAGTGTTCTCTAGTTCTCCCAGTACAAGTCCTTACCTCCTTGGTTAAATATATTCCTAGGTATCCTCTTTTTCTTGTTGCTATAGTAAATGGGAGTTTTTCCTAGGTTCCCCTTCTAATAGTTCATTGTTGGTGTACAAAAATTCCATCAATTTATGAATATTCACTTTGTAACCCACCAATTTGCCAAATTCACTTATTAGGTTGACTAGTATTTTGGTGGAGACTTAGGGTTTTCTGTTCTACTTTATCATGTTATCTGAGAATACGGTTTTGTTTCCAATTTGGATGCCTGTTTTTCTTGTCTGATCACTGTGGCTAGAACTTCCATTAAAATGCTGAATAAGAATGGTAAGAATGGACATACTTGTCTTGTCCCTGATATTAGTGGGAAAGCTTTTAGGTTTTTCACATGGAGTATACTGTTGATTGTATGTTTCTTATATATGGTTTTTATTATGTTGAGGTATGCTCCCTCTATTCCCACTTTACTGAGTGTTTTTATCATAAATTGATGCTGGATTTTATCAAATGCTTTTTCCACATCTATTGATATGATCATGTGGTTTTTGTATTTTATTTTTGTTTATGTGATATATTACATTTATTGATTTGCAAATATTGTACCATCCTTGCATCCCTGGAATGAATCCCACTTGATCATGGTGTATGACCTTTTACTGTATTACTGGATGTGGTTTGCCAATATTTTGTTGAGGATTTTAGCATCTATGTTCATAGAGATATTGGCCTATAGTTTTATTTCTTTATTGTGTCTTTGATGCATTTTATTTTAAACACATGTTCTCAGCCACCCTTTCACCATCTGGAAATGAAATGTAAGTTCATGTGTATGATTATAAGTCCATAATGAAAATAGAAAGGTGAAATAAAGGGTAAGTAATATATAGTAAAAAATTTTTATTTTATTATTGTTTGGGCTATACTATTATGAAGACCTAATAAAATAATCAGTTATTTGCACTTATATGTAGAATGTCTGTAATGGGTCAGGTACAAATACTCATTTATTAGATTGCAACTCAAACATCATGAGCAGTATTTCCATGTAGGTAATGTGATTATGCCTAATGGAAAAGAACTATAGCTAAAAAAATAGTTTTTCTAGGTATAGTCTTTCTTAAGGCATAGGTTACTTTGTGGAAATTCATTGTATACTTAAAATATGCAAAATGCTCTATGTTCACATACCAAAGAGTGTTACATATTAGGCTCAAGTAACTATATATATTTTCTTTCTCTTGATGCCAGGCCATTCATTCAAAACCATACAGGATATGCAGTCTTCTTTGTTGTGCAAGACCTCCTTGAACTTTGCAAAACTTTTCTGATTCTCCCTACTAAAATTTTCATAATGCCCTTCGTCATTCTGATGACCAAAATACACTGCCCTCCAGGTTTAAAAACCTAAGAGGAGGTACTGCTTCTGTGGACCCTCAATGGCATAAAGTTTAAATAAAAATTACATTTGAAGCTACATTACCCAATTATCCCATTTTAATAATTTCTTCAAAGGTCAAAATTAACTAACTGAGTTTGGAGAAAAATATTTTCAGACATAACAACATAGTTCACTATCTATTGCTATCTACTATATTTAGATATTTTTAATGTCTTATATTAGTTCCATAAATATAAGTGAATTAGTCTCTAGAAATCCTGATGAATTTTTATCAATTTAAAGAAAAATATCCACTTTTAATAATGTTAAAATAACTCTGTGTCTCATATGAAGAAATACAAAGTTGCCCTAGTACCGGTCGTTATTATTTGAGATTAAGAAACTAGATTTTAAAAATATAAGAGTATTTAATTACTTCTCTATAATTGATAGGCTGCAATATTGTAAATGAACATTTTTAAAATATAATTTAAAAAATCAAGGTTTTGTCACATGGGATGAACTCACACAATCTCTTCAGAAAGCAGCTATGAAGATGCGATCCGTGTCTACTTAGAAGCCCAGTCCCATGTGCAGACTCAGTCAGAATGACGAGCCTCTCTTGCATCACTTTCTGACCAGCCTTCACTCTCTTCTGGATTTTTTTTTTTATTTCTAGGTTGAAAAATAATTAAGTTTTTCATAGGGGATCACTAGGGATTGATTTGAGTTTGATGATAGATTTTAAACAAAATTAACATTTAGTTAGTAAAATATCACACATAATTACTGAATTATGTAATATCCTAACATGAAATATATCATGAAATTTTTAAACTAAAATATGAAGGATTATTGCAAATAGCAGCATTAAAAAAGTTTGAGAGATGTTACAGTTAAGTTTAAAGTATGGCAATAGATTTTCCATATACCCCAAATGCCTAAAGATTCCAATAGCTAGATTTTACAAGGAGGTCTACCTTGTAGGAAAAATAATAACAATACATAATTCTAAGGGAAAACAAATAGACTGAACATATAATTGAGTATGCTGGGGAAATGCAATTAAGAAAATTGTGGTAGTCAAGTATGCAAATATGTTTATCTGTTGAAAACTCCCTTGGGATAACATGGGATTGGTGGAGATAAGTGAAGTATTTTCTAAGCATTCCTGTCAGAAGTCATAAGTTATAAGCCTAACTGTGAAGAAAGGAATACCTTCGAAAGGTTCTTAGTAAGCCAAAAACTTTCCCTGGTCTGAATGACTTAGCAAGCCCAAGAGGTATACCCAGACCTAGAATAAAGTCAGGCCCATTTGTTTCAATAAATCTGCATCAAAATTGAGCCAAGTCAATCTTTCAAATGTCCCTGGCAATGGCTTAGCTTCCTGGAATTTTTTGTAGAGTGTAGACCTATGTATTCCCTGATAGACAGAGGTTAGTTAGGGCATAATATGGGTTGTAGTAAGAAATACTGGAGTTTTTAAAATGCTGTATTTTAAAACTGAATTCCAGGGCATTATTTGTTGTAGGAAAGTTTTTATGATAGTGGAAACTTACATTAAATTGTAGCTTTCCTTTTTCTGCTGCAGGTCAGGTAGTTACTTCCATCTCTAGAGTTAATAACAAATATAGACCCTGACAGTGTGGAATACACAAAAATAATATCAAATGCACATGTCAGCCTACTAGCATGATATTTCTTTACATGTCTTTTAAGAAGCATCATTGTGGGGTAATTTTATATTGAATTTTCAAGAGCAGTAATGTATTAATTACTTAAGTATTGATAAATTGTTGGGATGCATTTACTATATAATCTATAAAGTAAGTCACTGTGGATAAGAGGGTTTACGACAAATGACTTTTGCCACATATAAGGCATGTTATGAAACTCTAGGAGCTTATGAATGGTGACTCTCAGAACCAGTTGCTGTTTGCCTCTTTTGGTAGTTCTTTGTGCCTGCATTTGCTTTTCTGAAGGAGTCCAGAACTAGGCTTATGTGATATCACCAGGTGTCTTCTCATTGTGTGTGTCTCCACATGTACTAGTTAATGCTCAGACGAGTTTTCATTACCTTCCTAGTTGCACCCTTTCTGACGTGAGCACCAAGCTGTGCTTCTTCCTGCATCGAGTCTTTCTGATGTAGAACACAAAAATTGTTATTACTGAATGGAGCACGGTGATTATTATTTATAAGTAGTCCTAGTAAGTTGTGGCTCACCTAAATTATTTTACACTGGATTTAACACTGCCTTTTACATTGTATTGTTAAACTAAGGTCATGGAAATTCAGAGGTTTTCAGAAAAATGTAATCCACTAAAGTGTAATTTTTCACTGTTAATCTATAATTAAATAAATTAGCACTTGCAATATTTTTTATTGTAGCAATACATATTAATTGTCAAAATAGAGAATATGAGAAAAAACAATGGATAGATAGGAAAGTAAAATTATTGATTATCTCTATATACAAGATTTATTTTAAATATTCTGTAATGATTGACAATGTTTTTATATATATACATATATATTCATATATCTGTGTCTGTTTCTAAGTCTATATTTGTTTATATGTCAAGACATACAATAATATATGTTGTATTAAGTATTTTGATGATCTAATTATAACTATTATAATCTTGTTTTCAAAAAATAGAGAAACACTTCAAAGACCCCATTTAATGATAAATTCAGACTTTCAATTGTGAGATATTTGATCTCCCAAACTCTGTATAGAAATCTATAGTGATAATTAAAGTGTCCTTCAGTATGACTTTTATTATTACTAGGAGATAAACAATTAGATTTACTCCATTCTCCAATGAAACTCATCTTGATCCAAGAAGTAAAATAAAAGATTTGATCACGTATTAACTTAAATAATTGTTAAACACAGTTTAAAACATTTATCAAAATATCCAGAAGAACTATTATATTTAACAGCAATTGTAACTTTGAAATTCAGTGGAACATTTTCAATTAAATTTTTTGAGTGATTGTGTAAAATGCTAATTTTTCCTGGTTTACAAGTTCTGTTACTAAATTTTAAATTGTTTCACAAATTCATATTCTTATTTTAGGGGTACATATAAACAACTGCCCTCTGAAGACTTAATTCTATAGATCAATGAGCTAAAAATAAAATTATATGTCAGATGTACTCTAGATGATGGGAGACATATATATGTTAAGGAAAAAAAAGGTTAGGAGTTTTGGGGCCAGCAGAGTCTGTTGGAATATTCCCACAATATGTGTAGTGGATACCCCAACTTGTGGTTTTTATATGTCCTTTTTTATAATAATTGTATAACATAATTATTTTAAGATTATTTATTCATTTGTTTTATTTTTAAATTTTTATTTTATTAATTTACTCTCAGGGAGAGGGAAAGGGAGGGAGGAAGAGATGGAGAGAAACATTGTTCAGTTGCCTCTCACAGCTACCAGCCGGGGACTCGGTCAACAACCCAGGCATGTGCTCTGACTGGGAATTGAACTGGTGACCTTTTGGTTTACAGGCCAGTGTTCAATCTGCTGAGCCACACTGGCCAGGGATATTTATTCATTTATTTTAGAATTAATATGTCTTTCTCAATGGAAACATGTATCGCCTCTAACAGACATTCATAACCAGGTATTACTCCATACATTTAGAAGTCAATATTTGGTACTTTATGAGAAAGACACACCCCATGGCAGAGATTCAGTGAAGACAATTAACATGGAAAAAGCTTCAACTTCATTTTCAGTCTTTTTCCTCAAGGGAGTTCTTTCTTAGGCCTTTTAAAATAACAGTGCATACTTTCATTCAGTTTCTACTTATTATGATTATTATTATAAGTATTCAGGATTATATTCACTTTCTATTTTATCCATACTTACATTTATAAATGTCAAAAACCTTCTGTGTCTCAGAGTTACACTGGGAATACAATGATTTGCAAGACAGAAAAAACAAAACAAGACAGTGTTATAGTGGTTTTGCTGTTTTGTTGCACACTGGTTTCCAGATTTCAAACATTAAGTGAAGCAGAAGTTGAATGAACCTGACAACCAAAGGGCATTTGGTTGGGACACTCCTGCTATGTCAGCCCATGAGATGCTGGTTTTACTTCACAGGTCCAGCATACTTCAACAACCTTAACACATATACCCAGAGTTATGATAATGTGTGACATCCTTTTTTGCTTAGTCTAGAATTCAGTACTTCTCAAAGTGATGCCTCTGCAGGTTCAACACCACCTAAGGATTTTTTTTTTTAAATCCAAATTTTGGGGCCCCACATGAGTCATATTGAATCAGAAACCCTGGGTGTGGAGGGCAGGGCTTAGTAAGCTTCTAAGCTTAGCAACCTTCTAAGACAAATGAGTCTAATGCATGCTTATTTTGAGAACCACTAGTCTATACTAAATATTAACATTGTCTTGACCACAATTTATGATGGATTTCAATACCACAGTGGGTATTTCATAATTCTCCAATCAATGGAACCTTGAGGTTCTAAAAGATCTTCATTCCAATGAAGACATTGTTTTGCTATCTACATTATTTTTGCTGCACTGATAATAATTGCATCAAAAATTATGTATATTAACTAGTGCTTATCATTTGGCACAGAATACATATAAATTCACTCTCATCACACTTACAGTTTGCTTTCTCAGGGTGAGAGATCCATTCCAGCATCTTCCAGAGCCCTGGGAAAGTTATTCCTGCCATCTCAATATGCCAAGGTGGGAGAATCTCTGAGCAGGAAACCTGAATTTTACTGATAGTTGCCTGAGGAGAGAGGGGTTAAGGGACTGGCTGAAAAAAGGTGAAGGGATTGAGGAGTACAGATTTGTAGTTATAAAATATTCAAGGGAATGTGAAGTACAGCACAGAGAATATAGTCAATAATATTGTGATAACTAAGTATGGTTGGTGCCAGGTGGGTCCTGAAAATATCAAGGCAACCACTTTGTAAAATAATGAAATGATATTGAATGTAAACTGTAATTGAAAAATTAAAAAATAAAAAATACATTATCTAATATAAAAATTTTAAGCAGCAAAATGTCCTGTGTTCAGTGGCAGTAATAGTTAACCTCTGAGTACAAAATAATACTTTGAAAACAGGTCATGTTTTAATTAAATCATCTAATGCCTTGTATAAACTTTGGGTTTTACTTTGTGGAAGATAAAGGGTTAGATTCATTTAGTAATGAATAAATTAAGTCCCTATTATGACTAGGTTTATGTGCAAGTGGCTGTAAAGTTAAGTAGTATGACATCATCAGCATCCTCCAGAACTTAGAGTTTAGTCCTGGACTTGAACTATACATGCACAACTCTATAATGTGAGCAACATTTAATATAGTTTTTAAGGGAAGTATGTAAACTACAGAATTCAAAGGCAGGAGAAAACTCTGATTTGGACCTTCTGAATTACTTTATGTTGAAGGGGCTATTTGAACACGGCCATTGAGCATAAAAGTTGAATTGTAGTTTGAAAGGTGTAACAGAGTACAGAAGGGTTTTCAGGAAGAGGAAAGGGAGTAAGCAAAGGAAAGAAGGGAATGAAGTCTAGCACCCTGTGTTTGGAGACATCGCAGAGTGAGGCTCAGAGGTATTCCAAACAGAGGTATGTGTCTGAAACACTTGGACACAGGCCTTAGAAAGCTTGTTTTAAGGCCTTTGATAACTTAATAAGGGAAAACAGTAGAAATTCTTCAACTTTCGAGGGTTTGGAAAGGGAAAACAAGTAAGATAATTAAATATAAAAACATTTATTCTTACATGCAAAGGATTATAAGAGGAAGAAGTTTGAGTCAAGATGAAAAATTAGAAACTATATTAATTCTGGCCTATAGAAGAAGAAATTAGACCCTGAGCAAACAAAGAAGAGGCTTAGTTGAGGGAGTAGGGAGGACAGCACAAGTCAGAGTCACTGAGGTCACCTTCAAAAGCTAATGTAACTGAAGCTTCGGAGAGTGGTGGAAATTAAAGAACACCGGGGGGCTTTGCTTTGGTATCCGTTAATACCAGGTGTTCACAAAACTGAATCTCTTTCCAGACAGGTTTTTAGTTACTAATCCATTCTTTATTCAACAACTATGTATTCAACCCCCACAGTATGGCAGGCACTGTTCTGAGAACTGCTGATCAGCAGTGAAGAGAACTTTCGACCCTGCCTTTGTGGTGCTTACATTCTAGATGACTATTAAGAAAAAAGGGAAGCCAGAAAAATGCATATAGGCATTATTTTAGTTAAAGGTAAAACATTTTATTTGTCTCTGAGACTTCTTTCTAGAGACACCCATTTTTGGTAGGAGCTATCGATTCAAATTTTGCTATTCTTTATTTTTCAGTATTTAAAAATAGTCCACGTATTAGGTGTTCAATTATACTAAGATTCCAAGACTAAATAAGACATCATCCGAAAAATTGTTTTAAAATGTCCCGATGTTCTTTCGCATTTATCACAGATCTAAGATCATCTATATGTTGAACCGTCAATTTTATGGTTGCTGAATTCTTTTCGGCAAGTAAAATATAATGAAAAAAAATCTGCCCATTTCATGGCAAACTTTTGCTCAGAACTTGGCTTTCTTTAACAAAAATGTTCATGTTTTATTTAATGTGATTTTTTAAAGGAATGAAACCAAAAAGGAAGAGGCAGAGATTTCAAGCTGTTGGGCTTTGAAATTTTGGCAGAGAATTATTTTCTCTGAAAAATATTTGTTGGATAAGAATTCAAAACATCTGCCTCTTTAGCCCTATTCAGACATCCATAATGCTGCATTAGAAGACACAAAACAGTGAAGGGCCAGGCTTATCCTACTGGGAAAATCATTTGAAACGTTGGCATGGAAGCAGAGAGAATTCTGGTGACTTCTGTGTATATCAAACCACTCACTTTCATTCTTAGACCTCAATCACTATCATTTCTATGAAACCACCAGAATTCTTGGCATTGATATGCAAATGAATGCACCAGTAGTAGCCACAGTATTCATTTTCCATGTGCTTTGCAAGCCAGAATTCTGAAAGACTTCCAAAAATTTAATACACAGCACCTTTAGTGAATTCACTTACAAACAGTCCATCAGCTTTACATACACTAGAGTAGAATGTAGAGACCTTGGTATATTTCTGAGGATTGTTTTGTTTTAAGTTTGTTAAATGTCACTGATGATTGTTTTTAATGGATAAAATGGCAGCATGTCAGAATAGAATGTTTAAAATCTTTGTTTCTATTTATGCTCTTTCAAATCACATAAAACTTATGACATAGTTGACATTTGAGCTGTAAGATCAAATGGAACAGGTTGGCCCTGATTTTTGTGAGCTGAATTTCTCTTTTAGCAGAGCAATTAAATTGTCTCTCCAGTGCAGACAGCTCTCATTGCCTATCGGCTTGTCATAATCTTCCAAGAGTAATGAAAATTGAAATGGGGTAGAGATTATGATAATAGAACTAAAAAGGAGGGGAAGAAGAAGGAATTTACTCTTCTATTTTACTTCTCCAAATTCTTAATATAATTGCAAGACTCTGGAGATGTGAACATCTTTATAATCTATGCAAAACGCCATCTGGTGGAAGCATATTTTGTAAACCTGCAGGGCCTGTATATGAAAAAAATAAGGATTTTGTAAAAGTGATGCTGTGTTACACTGTTTATTTTCTCAAGTGCCAGACTTTTCTATGGTGTCCCAGGAACTCTGTTTTAAGAAAGTAAAAAGGAAGCGTGAAACATCTAACAAGATCTGATGTCATACAGATCCACTCTCTTGATGTCTTGTTACTAATGCTTCAGAGCAAAGTATTGTTTCTGGATTAGTGGATCATTCTAGTTACTGCACTGCAAACATTTCTTCTGATGATTTGCAAATCAGAACAAACTTAATAACTATGAATGGCTAACCAGAGGTCATTCATTCAAACAGCATATATTAAGCACTTGCTGTTTGTCAGGCCATTTGACTGAGGATACAAAGAAAGAAATACACAGGAAGACACATGCAGGCACAAATGTACACACCTGCACATGGAACCACCCCTCCCTCCACCAACACACACACATCTAGCTTAACATAGAGTGTATAATAATCCCCTGAAACCTGCAACCTAAATAATAACCTGTTTATACCCTATTATACTTAGCTTGGATTTTTGTAGTTATTTTTTTTTTTTTTTTTGCTTTTTTCTCTACCTTATTCAACCTCTATTTAATTATACCTTTCACATTTCTTTTTTCTCTGAGAGTTTTTTCCCTCAGAGACTGTCTATTCTACTTGCTATAAGCCTTGCTTCCTTTTCTCATTTTTCTTCATCTCTTTTTATCTCAACCTTATAATTTTCCTTTTTCACTTTACATGAAAGCATGCATTTCCAAGTTACACCTGTTTTAGGAAATAAACAATCCACATTCGAGTCAACTCTTACATTTACTTTATAATTTATCTTCTCCAGGGACTTTGGAACTTATAGAATTTAGCTTTTAAAGTTTCTCTACCTTCCACAGTATTCTCTCTCTTTTGAGGGGATTTTGTAAGGCAAATGGCAAGTGGCCCCAAGACCTCCTTGTGACCATCCTGGAGAGCCAAGCACACCTTAGGCAGCTTAGATGTCTGATTATCTACCAAGATGTATGACAGCTCAGAGTTTCTAGAATAAATATGTAAAATAAGATTTAAATACTAGAATCACTATAGGTTAAACAGTGTCCTTCTGCAACTGACCCAAATAAGTAAAAACGATGGGAACTGAAAGTTTTTCTTAAGTTTTGGTACACATATTGAAAATGGTTTTACCTCCAATCCTTTAACTTAAAATAAAACCAACAAACAAATTAGATTAAACTTTTAAAGGACCCAAAATTTGTTTTGGGTTTCCAAGGTGAAAATAATCTGGCTTCCCTCAGTGTTTAGGACATATTAATAAGATGGAAAAGAAGTTTAAACATCAAGATACAATGAACCCATATAACTCTCTCAGATTCCAATGTTTTATGAAGATTTATATGAACAGAACTATGTTATTGGCAAGAAGGAGTAAGATTAGGATGGGTTTCAAGATTATAAATCATATCAGTTTGCCAGGGCTGCCATAACAAAGCATTACAAAGGGAGTGTCTTGAACAACAGAAATGCATTGTCACACAATTCTGGAGGCTAGAAGATGGAGATCAAGGTGTTGGCAGGGTTGCTTCCTTCTGGGGGCTGTGAGGGACAATCTGTTCCAAACCCCACTCCTGCCTTGCTTGTTTGCTGGAATCTTTCACATTATGATGTTTCTGCTGCATCACTCGGACCTCAGCCTTTATCTTCTCATGGTGTACTTTGTGTGCATGCCTACGCCCAGCTTTCCCCTTTTAAGTCACCAGGCATATCGGATTTGGGCTTCAATCTACTCCAGCATGACTTCATCTTAGCTAATTGAATTTGCAGCTACTCTGTTTCCAATATGGTCACATTCTGAGGTACTTGGAGTTAGGAATTCAACATATGAATTTTACAGGACACAATTCAAACCACGACACACATAGATTCCTGTACACCTGATAAAAAGTCTGGTGTGGTACACTTATTGAACTGAAGACCTTCTCACTTAGTGAAGAGTAAAAGCATCCAAGGGCTTGTATCTTTAACTGAACACATTGATGATTCTCACCTCAAAGGCACTATTGATCAGGACTTTGACCAATGCTTCAGTTTATAAATGAAAGGCATTATTATTGAGAACATGACTGGAGAATTCAAATGCATTTTTATGGTACAAAATGGGTCACCAGACACAGGCAAACCCAAAATATACACTAATGAATTAATTAGACAATATTAAAGCTTGTGAAATGCAATTAAAATTCTCTTTGTCTTTTCTGATATCACAGTCATTGCTTAAAACTGGTTAGTACAGATCTCAAATAGCTACAAAATATCAAGTTTAGTTCTTAATCTTTCTGAATTGTCAGTTGCTGAGGAAATCTGTGAGAAACAATACCTCTGTTATCATGTTCACATTCCCACAGTAGTCATTATTCAGTAATTATAGTTTGAAAACAGTCTGATGCAACATAAAGTTAACAGCATTTTCATTTGGAAATACTATATTTGAATATAAAGTTTTATATATGTAATATAAACCTCTATATATGTACATATTATATATATTATGTAAATACACACATGTGCTATATATGATTTATGTAATACATAACTTTATATTTATACATATTTATACATTACATAAAATATGATTCCTATAATATATAAAACATAAAATGCATATAAATATTAATGTATAATATAGATTTCTATAACAGTATAATTATATAGAGAATATATGTATTATCTTTGGTTTTGTATGATTTCAGCCTTTCGTAAAATCACTCATTTTAATCAAAAAGAAACACAGAGTTGATTATAGTGTCAATGAAAAATTCTACCTCTACAAAAACTGTTACATGTAGGTAGCTGATGATGGATATTTACTGTGTTCTAGGAGTAGTGCTAATGGATTTTAATATATTTAAAAGGTTACTTTCTACCCAACATGGTCAGCTTCATGGTTAGAGCTAATTATAGTTGTTGAAGTTCTGTGATAAAGCAATAGACTGATGCCCATTATTATCCAGATAACAATCAATATTAAACCTAAAGGCTGGCTAATGCTGAGTGTTTAATATAAACAAATATGTTGTGGATGTAGGAACACACCTTCTCAATCCTGAATGTGTCTTCTCTAATTGACTTAATGTGAAAACAAAACATCCAGGCATTAGCAGGAAAGCTTCCTTGAGGTTTAATATGGGAAACAAGCCCATTATTTGAGTGGCAATTTCCACAGATGCACAGATCTCTTCTCTTCCTTGTGAATGAGTCATATTTCAAGATTTCACTTATAAGCAAGTAATTTGGAAATTGCAATATTTTCTCTATTTTTTTGTTTTAGATGTAGATGTAGTTTTAGATGTATATTTTGAGGCCTCAAAAATCTTATTTAATCACTATAAGTCTAGAAGTACAGCAAATGACCACCTGTGCCACAAAAAGAATTTTTGTTCTAACCATTAGGTGGTTGTAACAACATGAACAATCTCTAGACTTCTCTGAATGACCAGGAGAGTTTACATTATTTCTGAATTGTGAAGATTTGATGATGTGTAAGGAAATATCTGGCCAGTTCTCAACCATGCAGGCCTAGGCGAGTCAAGTATTAACTCTGGCCTGAAACAGAAAAGAAATGACCATTTGTCTCTCATTCATTCATTCATTCATTCATTCATTCATTCATTCAGTAAATGTTTAATGAGTGCTTTCCATTTCCCAGACATACTAATAAACACAGATGAAACAGAAACAAGCAAGCAAACAAACAAAACTAAAACCTTAGGTAATCTTTTCCCTGAAGTTGCTAAGAGGTAGGAGGAAGAGAGAGGATAGTTAACAATATAATATTGGGTGCCAATACTGAATGAAAGATATGCACAGGACTCCAAGCAGCATTGAGGAGAAGCATCTTACTTATTCTGGAAGTGGAGAATCATGGTTAAGCAAAGTAAAAAGAAAGAGATCTTTGAGCCCAGTCTCAGAGAGATTTGCCATTAAGGGATAGTGTAAGAAATGTAAGAGTTTTTTGAAGAGGAAAATAATATATATTTAATTATAAAGTTAAATCAATTTTGATATTAATATGAAATTTGCCATGCAGCTGATTTAAATTATTTCTGCCATGCTCCTCTGAGGAGTATTGGGCCATTGCTTTGTGTGTTTATGTGATATCTTACAACATGATTTCAATACAACATCGTTCTTGACCTTTCACTACTTCAGTGACTAGAAGTTATAACTCTCTACTTATCATTACCATTTTTTTCTGTGGAGAACTCCTGGACATGAAATTTTACTTTTTTTCCAATTATATTAGTCCAGAGATGATGAATATATTATTTTCCCCATGAAAATATCTCTGTAGGTATGATACAAACATTTGACAAGTTAAAATATTAGCTTCCATCTTGTAACTTTCCCTGTAAACTTCTCATGGTAATCAATATTGAGCTTGATAAACTCTGGAAAAAATATATATAGAAAGAGAAATCATTGTCTATTTGCTGATATGACAGAGTTTTAATAGATTGGCCAAGTATTTTCATGTTTTATTATTCTTCCAAAACAAACCCTGTATTCTTTATATCTATTTCTTTTTTCTATTGTTGTTTAGTTACAGCTGTCCTGCCTTTGTTCCAATCGCTCACCCCCAATCACACAGTCAATCTACCCCAATGTTGTCCAGGCTCATGAGTCCTCTATTAGTATTCCTTGGCTTGTCCCTTCCCTTTCTTTTCCCTGTTATCCCTCTCCCCTACTCTGGCCACCATCAGTTTGCTTTTTATTTGTGTCTCTGGTTGTATTTTGCTTGCTTGTTTGTCTTGTTGATTGGGTTCCCCTTATAGATGAGATCACATGGTATTTGTCTTTTACTGCCTGGCTTATTTCTCTTAGCATAATGCTCTCCAGTTCTATCCATGATGTTGCAAAGAGTAGGAGCTCCTTCTTTCTTTCTGTTGCATAGTATTCCATTGTGTGAATGTACCACAGTTTTTTGATATCTATTTCTTATCCTAACTCCTTTCTATTTACTCCAAATAGATGCACTGTAAGGAATGCAGTATAAAACATCTTGCATTAATTTTCAGGGATGATAAATATTTGTGAGCAATTACACATAGTAGAAAAAACTGTCAATCCCACCCCTACTCCTACACATACACACATTTTATCTCACGCAGACAAATGTGACTGGGTAATTTTTCCATCTGTATAATGGGAACAGGGCTGACTTCATGGACATATAATGTCTTAGGTGAAATGAACACATTCTGTTTCAACTCATGCACCCTCCTATGACTCTGGAATATGAGATGGCTTCTCAGCTACCTCATGTCTACTCACTCTCCTATTCTGTGGCCCCTGCTATGTAACTGTGATGGAAACTGAAGAGAGGTCCATGTTCCCATGACTGCCCTCTTTGCTCACTGGGGATCTAAGAATGAGTGGGGGGCAGGGAGGAGTTGGGTCTGTACTTCATAATGTTTCAGAGCACGGCAAGGTTTTGCCCTCTCACCCCTAGGATGGGAGCAATGGTGAACATTCAGCAGGAGATACAACAGGGGCCCCTCAACCATTCCCACCCAGGTACTGAGTGCATTCCAATTCAGAGGATGCAATCCTCTTTGGAGTCATCAATCCATGATAGAGTTCAGTAGCAAGCCAGGAGGAAGAGGACACTGATTCTCCAACCCAGCTGGAGTGCCACATTTTCATTTTGCCTGGAACTCACAAATTATGTAGTAGCACATCCTGATTAGAAATGATGCAAAACTTAAGATGTGGTTGGAATTAAGTGAAATACATGTGTGGTACTTAGCATAATGACTGGCATAAAGAGGTTCTCAGTAAAGTTACTGTTTTTCCCAAAGTCTCATTCCTTTCCTTATTTGCTTCCATTAACTACATTAGCCAGATCTGTAGTAAATGGATATAAATTTTTTATTCCAGTCCACCCAAACTCATTCCCTTGTGCTGCCTAAATTGAATATTATGAATATTAGCTCTTAAAAGGAGAATTACATTATTTATTGAATTTGGTTAATACTTAAGAAATACTCACTATGGACGCATTTATCCTTAGTACAAATATGACAGTAATGAATGGAATGGCGTAACTCTTGGACCATGTTTTTCATTCTTCTAGATTCCCATATTCAACACATTTGCAAAAGGAATAAGCAAAGAATTGAATCAGATCACAGTGAAACCAATCAAATGGGCAGATTGATGTTACAGCAATCACTATCCATGGTTTGCCCATTCTTCTCAAGCTCCATACCATAGCCAGCAAGAGCAATGCCCAGTCTTCAGCACTATACATTTCTCCCGGCCCTTATACCAGAAACACAAGCTTACTAGTCATTAGTTTATATCTCTTAAGATAGTCATTAGAAGTGGACTACTAATTAATACCACCTCTTTTACCATGCTTAGGAAAGCTACCTTCATTAAACCTGAGAAACAAATTATGGTAGTCAGCACTTTAGACCTGTATAAAGTAGCTTGTTTTGCTTTATTAGTATACTTGAAATGTATAAGCATGGCTACTACAAAATCAAATTATTTTTTCAAAGGAACTTCTGTAAAATGTCTATTCATTATACACTATTATTAAAATTTGGTTATATATGATTCAATTAATCTGTTTTGAAAATAAAAATACAAACTTGAAGTTAAATTTTTTGTAACTTTCTATTATGATCCATGCTGTAGAATACAGTATTGCTTCTAAAAAGAAAACATTAACACTATATGAAAAAATGATGAAATAACTTGAGATTTTAAAATACCATAAATGGAGAGGCATGGCACAATTTTGATTATCCAATGAATGTTGTAGTAGAGAAAATCATAAGATGATCTAAACCATGTTGCTTTATAGAATTTTAAAATTTGAACCTTTCTCTCATTTGCAACTAGATTCTAAAATTAATCAGACATCGGTATGGATCTGTCTTCTAACTCTCATAATCCATATAACTGTATACACATTGTGGAAACTCTTTATTTAAACAACTTATCTGTTATATCTACCTCAGAGGAGTTTTGTAAATGGGATAATGCAGAGTACTTGGTATAATGTGAGTATTAAACAAATAGAATGAGATATGAGATTATTCTTCTTAATATTTTATTGCTTTATTATTCCCAAGAGATCATTGAAAGCAACATTATAGACTTACCATTTTATGAGGGTTTTGCCACTTAAGCTTGCTCTGCTTCAAAAGATATGATTTAACCCATATTAACATTCAAATGAAACTAATATTATTAGCTGTATGCTAATAAGTTCTGCAATAAGAAGTTTCTGGTCTACACAAAGCCATTGTAAAATCTAAATCAGTATGTATTTACTATGATTAAGACTAGTGTGGATAGATTAAATTGCTTGTTTTTGTGCTTTTAGCTCTTTCCAGGATTTGCAAGAACATAGGAGCTGATTATTATTACAAATAAATTTTAATTTGCTTTTGCTTAGAGTATCTAGATTTTTATTGTTTTAAGGAATAAAGTGGATTAACTACTATAATAACTAAGACGTGCAATTGAAGAATACCAGGTGATTATAATTTTCAATCGGGTATTAGTTTAGTGTCAGCATATGGACCCAAAAAGAAAAAGAGGAACAGTAAACAAGAAAAGGGCATTTAACAAAGAGAATATGAGAAGATGTGGAGAAGGGGGAACACTTTTACACTGTTGGCAGCAATGCAGACTGGTGTAGCCACTGTGGAAAGCAGTATGGCAATACCTCAAAAAGTTAAAAAATGGATTTGTCTTTTGACCCAGTGATTCTATTTCTGGAAATATGTCCAAAGAAAGAAACAAACAAACAAAAAACCCTAATTCAAAAGAACATAAGCACCTTTATATTCATTGCAGCATTATTTACACTCACCAAGATATGGGAGCAGCCCAAATATCCATCAATAGATGAGTGGATAAAACAATATGGGACATTAACACAATGGAATTATACTTGGCCATAAAAAAGAAAATTTTACCCTTTGCAACTATATGGATGGACCTGGAGAACAGTATGCTAAGTGACATAAGCCAGTCAGAGAAAGACAAATACCATATCTCATATGTGGAATCTAATGAACAAACCAAACTAACAAGGAAAATGGGGTCAGGCTCATAGAGACAGATGACAGGTAGTGGGAAAGGGAGAGGATACAGGATGGAGGGATTGAGCAAAAAGGAAAAGGACTCATGGACATGGACAACAGTGTGGTGATCACTGGAGAGAGAGGGTATAAGGGAACTAAATGGTAATGTAAAAACTACAGGAGATCAAATAAAAAAATAAAAATAGCCCTGGCTTCTGTGGCTCAGTGGTTTAGTGCTGACCTGCAAACCAAAGGGTCCTGGTTTGATTTCCAGTCTAGGGCACATGCGTGGGTTGTGGGCCAGGTCCCCAACTGGCAGGTGGGGGGCGCGCATGAGGGGCAACTACACATTGATGTTTTTCTTCCTCTCTTTCTCCCTCCACTCCACCTCTCTAAGAATAAATTAATAAATCTTTAATAAATAAAATAAAAATAAAAAAGAAGAAGAAATAGACAAGAAAGAGAGAAGCCACGTTAGGAAAATGAATAAGGAAAAGAAGGAAACAAAAAAATAAACACATACTCACATAAATATAATCTGTGTATTAATAGTGTATATGTAGCATAATTATATAACATGTATAAATAAATAAATAAATATATATATATATATATATATGCTTTTTACAATGTGCCAGTTACTATAGCAGCCTAGAATATGTAATAATAGGTATGTGGAGTATATGCAAGTACTATATTATCTGTTCAAACCCCAACAAAAATATTAATTGTTTATACTTTGTTCAGCCAAAACACTTTATGATAATATGAAAAGCAAACATTCCACTTTATAAAGAACAGCTTTTCTATCTAAATAAAGATGAAAGAAATGAAGATCAAATACAGATGAAATGCCCTGTAGCTTATCTCCATATATTTCTACTGACAATTCCTTAAGAACCATTGGGAATTTTTGTTTTATATGATATGTTTTCATAATTATGGGAATTATTTATGATACTTCATAAATAATCTAAATGCTTTTTTTATAAATGCAGTATATTGAATTTGTACTCTTAAAAGGTTTTGCCTTGTTTTCAAATTTTAGGTATTTTCAGTAGTAATTATCCATGACTTTTATTGAATAAAATATCCTGTGAATTCCTGGTGGACCTGGAATGTATAAATAGATGTAATCCATATTTATCCAAACCTTCTCATTTTTGTGCATAGTTTCACCACATAGTTCCATCAAAGCTCAAGAAAAATAAAAATGCTGGCAGAAAACTCAAATTTAATATTTTAAAATTAATTATTGCTAATATGATGTGCAGTGAAGTTGTAATGAATTTGCAGGATCTTAACTAAGGTGTCTAAATGGAGCAGGAAAAGAAATCCAAGACATGAAAAATTCAAACAATATTAATTAGTTTATGAATAATCTAGAGTTGAGTAGATTATATCAAACAGCCCCATTTAGAATAAATACATACCCAGGAAAAAAAATAAATACATAAATGACATACCCAGGAAAAGAAAAAGATTTTAGTATGTGAATAATTTGGAGACTGTTTAGACTTCTAAAATGAAAACCCAACTTTATCATACTAAACTTTAAACTTAACTGTACTTAAACTTTATACTAAACCCAACTTTACCAAATATTTAAAGATTAATTTTTGAACAGTTCTGTATATTTTTTATTCTCCTTTGAAATGAAACATATTACTCTTTCATATTTTATCTTTTTACACTTATTTTTTGTTCTTTTAAGAAAAATCTTTTTGAATTTTTTTAAAAACATTTTTTTCAACATTGTGGTTTTAGGCAATACATTGATTTGTGTTTGAAATCCCAGCATAATAAAAGTATCACAGTTCTTCCATTGGCTATTAGAGTCTCATTTTAAACACTGCAGTTTAGAAGCAGTGCACATCTCATCCAATCTTGCATAGTGACATAGTTGAGAAAATGGAAAGATGAAACTCAAGACTATTAAAATATGGCCTTCAAGCCTTAAAATTTTCTGCCATGGACTAATTCCCTACTAAAACACAAGGCTGTTACTAATGGCTGCTTTGCTTCTGACAAAGCATAGCTTCTAAGTGATGGAGCTGCCCTTGGCTACCAGGAAGTTATTGGACTATTCTTGGTCGTGTGAGTTCTAGAAGCAGCCAAATAGACTTTGATTGATTAAATCAATTTTATTCATATATTCTGTTATTCTAGAAACATTGATTCAGTGCTTACTATGTGACCTCCCTTATGTTAAATTTAAGGACTCAAACTGATGAACACTGTTTCTTTTCTCAAGTTACTTTGAATCTGGTATCTGAGATGGATAAGCAAAGACATTAAGTGTTTTTTCCCTAAGGAACTGTAAGAGTGAAAGAGAAACTCAGTTGTGAGGGCAGGTAGGGTGGAAAAAGCCAGGAAATGGGAAATCAAGGGGCAGTTTGTAAATGTTTTTAGAGGAGTTTGTATCTTGAGAAAACTATCAGTAACTTAGCAAGAAGGACTTCTGTGATATCTTAATTCGGTTTCCCATCGTGATCTTCATAATAAGGTATATTTGAATCATCCTCTGTGAATGAAGATCCAGTAAACTGTAAAATAAATAAATGTATGTTAATTCTAAGTAGATTCCTGAGTAGTGCCTACTTAGTTCATAGAACATAACTATATCCAATTGTATATCCAGATTGCCATATTGAAGTGATTTTTTTGTTTGCTAATGAAAAGAACATTCTGGTTTTACTCACCATTTCATCGCTCCTGTATGGCTGATATTAGCCACAAAGGGTAAAATAAATGTAGATCTTAAAATGTCAATTTAACAAGAGTTTTTCTCTAAACCATGTAGTAAGGACATTAAAATATGACTAAGTAGAGATTTAGAATTATTTGTGTTTTATATATGAAAAAAAACTAGAGGAGTAATTTTTAAACTAAAGTTTTTTTGAAAAATTAATCTCATTAATAAGAAATACAGAACCAATTCAAGGAAACATTTTCTAAAAGCTTGCTATACAACTCCCTGAAGGAGTTAACTCTAGACAAACATGCCTTTCCTTCCTCCTAGAATTTAAATTATACTTCTTTGCTAGCAGAGAAATCAGAAGGGGGTAAACTCATTTAATGCCAGTGATTTCAGCATAAATACAAATTAGCTCCCACAACTCAGGCTGAAAAAAGGATTTCAGAAAGACTCATATCTGAGGAACATTCCTATAAGAGAAGGCATGGAGAAATATTTGCATATAATGTTTAGAAAATATGCTATAAAATTAAAGATAGACTATTTGAAATAGCTTTTTTCCTTAAATTACCTCAGCTATAAATCTTTAGACAATATTTAGAGTTTTAGTTATTACAGAATTCACTTAGACAACATAGATCGTTTTCTTACACTTCAGTCCATTTTTATTTTTCTACATGAGTAGAAATAAGTGAAGATGCCTATTGGACCTCTCTTCATTCTTTCTAAGATATCATTGTTTGGAAATGACTTTGATTAAGTTCAGCTTCTCATGCAGAATTTAACTTGAGTTTAATCTTTTGTGTGGTGCCCCAGTTTGCTATTTAGCACAAGGGTAGTGGGAAAATAAAATGCAGTGATATTTCTTATTTCATTTTTAATCTTCTCTTTGTATATGGTTAACTATGTCAAATGCAGTATTATTACTATATGGTTTAACTTCAAGATTTATTTCTTAACACATTATATTTTATTTTGCTTCAGATGAATAACTTTATTGTTTTATAGTAAATATATGGCTATTATAAATAATTCCAGAAACACAGAAAATAACAGAAAAACATGTTATAAATATCTCAGAATCCCTATCCATAAACAAACAGTGCATTTGCACTATGATCATCATTCTAGCCATTTCTGTATACATATAGGTAGATTATGCTCTCTAATCATTTTGTGAATAGATTCAGACTAAAATATTCTAGGAATTCACTTTAATGCAAAGTTGTTTACAGTATATCTCTAAAAGTGACTGACTTTGTTTATAAAAACACAGAACATAGCATTTCTATTGAATAAAATTTATAAAATTCATTGCCTAATTAAAAAATATAAAACCTTGAAATTTAAAAGTGAAAAAGTAACTGCTTCCCCAAGACATATATCACATTTTAAAATCCTTATTATACAACCAGAATTTTAAAAATAAATGTATCCAAACTATTTATTTCAAACTTCTTGATTAGTATTAAGAGAAGACTAGGTACAGGTAAGATAAAGAAGTTCAGAGAAAACAAAGGTTTTGTTTGCTTGCTTCCTTGGTTACTTACTCTACAAGTCTATTACATTGTTAATATTTTTAAAAATCTGCTTTATAAACACCTTATCCGGAAGAAGACTGTCAGAGGTATGCAAAAGCTACTTTCAGAAGCACCAACTCCCTGTTTTTCTTCTTGTATAATGAAAACAAAATCATTTCTGGCCACAATAGAAGCTCCTTAATAACACCTCAATCACTGAACTTACATTTCATTTAAAACTTAAAAATAACAGAAAAAAACCCACAGAATTGATACGTCTTGACTTGGTCATATAACAAACTTTATAAATATGAACATTCAGGGAAAGAGATGGCTTTTCAAACAATATGACTGCTGCTGGGGAACCATTTCTGGTAAAAAAAAATTAAATAAATAAATACATAAATACATAAATAAATACATAAATAAATACATAAATAAAACAATCCAAGAGCCAATGAAGCATCTTGGGAGCTCTTTAAGCTGTTCTACTTTCTTATTTATAGCATTTCTACCATCTATATTTTCCTTGCATCCCCTTCCTAAATGAAGGCCTGTGTTGGCTAACTCTACCGACCCGACATATATCATTTTCTATAATCAATATGATTTCTTACATGATGACTACTATGAAGCTTTGACTTCATCTGACATGGGATTAAGGGCATTTAGTTCAATAAAATTGCCATTTTTCTCATTGGCCACAGAAGACAACTTGGCTCTGGCAGGTCCTAACCCAGATGGATTGGTGATGACCACCTACTGTGCTCTTTTGAGAAGTATTTTGATGTATTTTCATGATTAAATGTAGGGTGCTGTGACTAATTAACAATGTCTGCTCTGCTGGAAAAAGGTTAGCAGAAATACACTTGCCTTATGTTTATACCCCTGTTCCAGGTTCTCTGCTTTGGGGGCCTCACACAACTCTCATTCACCTGCTTTTAAGTTTAGAGAATGGGGTTGGTGTGATTTTCTAATGTTTTCAGATCTAGAAGCTAACATTTGTGGAGTGTGTGTGTGTGCATGTGTGCTCACTTGTGTATGTGCATGTATATGTTGGCCTGGAAGAGATTAATAAAATACAATGTGAACATCAGACATGCCAATAGCAGTGTATAACACATCTGACCCATTTAATTTTTATTTCAAAAAGAAATACAATTTGTATTGGCATTTGGAATAAAGCAAAGAAAAATCTTGTGGAAAGCCAGTTCAGTAATAAAAATTCTTTCAGTGCCACTGGATAACAGAAATAATAGGTAATAGAAATAAGAAACAAGACAGTCAAGTAAACGAGATAGAAAAGGCTACCCTATGCTGTGAAAGTTATTTTCCAAATTGTAATATTACAATTGCATGGCCATTAACAATAAAAAAGAAATAACCATGGTATGAATGTGTCCTTGATTTTTACTCTGTGCCTAGTGGGGGAAAGAATGCAAAGCTATAGCTGGAGTGAACATCCCCATGGAAGTCAGAAATTGAGTGAATGAAAGACTTCCATCCCTCTAATGAACAAGGCAATTGCAGAATTTTATCATAAAATAGAAGAGATAGAAATATCAAATTTGCATGTCAATTCACTGCTTTCAAGGATTCAGGAATTAATAAACCCCAGTTGGAGAAAATTTATTCCCTATATTTCTAATTCCATCAGAAAAATTCAAGGAAGCTGTATTGTGTGGAAAAATATATTGTTTGATAAATTTATAACATTTGTAGTTTTAAAGAGTAAACATTATTATATGCTTTTAAGTTAGTGTCCTCTTAATATTTACCCAAATATGTAGTTGATACATTAAATAATAGCTTGTACTAGTTAATATATACATATTAAGCAATAGATTTCTACCAACTTGTGTCAACAATAAAGATTTATATTTATAGCATATGATTTAACCATAATTGATATTTTAAATTTGTTTTGAGTTTAATATTCATAAAAACTGTGAATGAGCTATATGCACAGATAAAAAAAAAATAATTAAACAAGCATTCCTGCCCTAGCTGGTGTAACTCAGTGGATTGAGTGCAGGTTGTGAACCAAAGCATTGCAGGTTCAATTCCCAGTCAGGACACATGCCTGGGTTGCAGGCCATGGCCCCCAGCAACCGCACATTGATGTTTCTCTCTCTTTCTCTCTCCCTCCCTTCCCTCTCTGAAAAATAAATAAATAAATAAATAATCTTGGGAAAAAAAAAAAAAACAAGCGTTCCTATACTTATGACTCAATATACGATATAGAATATCAGTATTTTGTGAAGCTTGAAATTTATTTACTTCTGTGTGCTCTTCCTTCTATCTACAGCCTTCCCCAGAGCTGTAATGTGAAGTAATGTGTCATATTGTTTAGACTAAAAATTTGAGGTGGCATCAAAAAACTCAGTGATCAGTGTAAATAATATTTCAATACAACATATTAACATAATCAAACCTGGTGAAAAACCCCATGATGAAAAATATAGCAACACTATAATAGACAGTATCAATAAAAGGAAAAATTAAGAAAACAGTTATGTGTGTAATTGTTACTTTACATAAAATTTTGTTCTGAAATTTGTATTAATCATGCTTTAACTTTTCTTTAGAGAAGGTATCAATCTCAGTACTATTGACATTTTGTTGGAAATTTTTCTTCCTGGTGGGGACTGTCCTGTGCCTTGTAGGGTGTTTAGCAGCATCCCAGACTTGTATCATGTTTTTGAAATGTGCATAAATAGAACCATACTATATATACTTTTTTTTTTACTTCAAGTGGTGCTTTTTAAATTCATGCGTGTTGATATGTATAGTATTAAATATATGTCTCAATTTAATTAGACTTTCTAATGTTGACAGGCAATTGGATTGTTGCCATTATTTAGAACAAACATGTTTATTTTGAACACTCTCACATATTTCTTGATGTATTTTTGCAAACCCTTCTTAGGGATAATTCCTGGGTAATAATATGTGTTCATGTTGTAAGTAGCTAGATATTATCAAGTTATTTTTCAAAGTTGTTATTTCAGTTTTCATTCTCAGTGGCACTAAAAATTTTATTTATCGTTCTATATTCCTGAATTAATTTAGTCAGACTTTGCAAAATTATGGCAAACAGATAGATTTTTATTTTATTTTATTTTATTTTCAAGATGATGGATTTTAAAATGTATCTCATTGGATTAAATGTGCATGTCTCATGTCTAAGGCAACGGTACATCTTTTCATGCTTTAGTGTCCATCCCTGTTTCCGTTTCTGTGAAGTGTCTATTGTGCTGAATGTATATGCTATTTATTAAGTTTGCCACTTTTTTTCATTACGAATTTTTTGGCACTTCTTTTTAAATTCACTTTGTTTACTTTTATAGTCTCTGGTTACTTTGTCGTATCCTAAGTTTGGGAGGTTTGATTCTGTAGTTTTATTTATCTTCCACTGACTCTCACATGTAGTGCTTTATTTCCTCATCTGTTTTGTGACTTTTGATGATGATAATAACTATCTTAGAGTTATTGTGATAACTAAATCAGAAAATACATGCATAAATAATGGTACTATGATTGCATAGATGCTCAATTAATGTCATTTTCCTTTCCTTCCTTCCAACTTCCTCAATACTACCTTTAAAACAGATCTTTTATTATGAATACTATGTCTATCACCCTAAGACACTCTAATGTGTCTATATTATATATGTTTCTAGAAACCCCACTTGTTCAATATTTCAAGGGAATTTATCCTTTGTTTTAATTAATAGAAGTTACATTTCTATTATAAGAGATTTATAGATGTATGGTTAAAGTTTCTAAAAACAAGGTGAGGTTAAAGTATAAAAGTTTCATGCATGCAGATGTTCTAGAACATTTTTTTTTTCATTTATGCTCCATGTACTGTTTACATCTATACCTTTTGCTGCAGATGTACATTGGAATTTTAAGGTACAAAAGGCAGTTGTGCATGGAGGCTTTAAGAACAAAGTGTGAACTTAGCTTCTACCCATACTGTGCAGCATACAATTCCAATGTTGGTCAAAAGCATCTCATCCAGCAATTGGCTGTTTCCCTACAGTGCTCCAAAGATTAAAGTTCTACTGTCATTCCTGAGGTTAAAAATCAAAGATGAAAGTCCTTTTAGAGGAAGGCACCTGACCAGGACTCTTTCGTGTGCAGTGTAAGATTATCCACACCAGTCTTGTCCCAGCAGTAAGAGACTCAGTTTAATATATTAAGTATACATGTATGTTGACAAAGAAACTACATAATAATAAAAAGGATAATGAAGGAAATCTTGGTACAGAAAGTTGCATTCTGTCAGCTCCGTCTGAGATGGGATTCTTCCTAAAACCTGCTTTGTTTCAGCAGGTCTAAAGGATTTTATATAGATTGGCCTTGTGTTAAGTGATCAATGTGTGACTAGAAAGCAACAGCTAGAGCCAATTTCCTTAAATAGAAGCAAATTTTCTAGTAAGAATTAATAGTAAATGAATAAGGTAGCAGGATGTCATTGATATCAGTAGATGGGACTTTCCGTATTTCCTAGCCCAATTAAGAAACATGATATAAACACATAAAGATTGCACAGGATAATTGGAAATCAAAACAAAATTCCCTAAGAAAAGCCCCTTGAATTAAAAATATAAGGATACACTTGCAAAAATAATGCCTTTTTTACAAATATACAAGGCTTATTGATGGATTTGATGCAGGTGGGCTTGTTCAGCTGGTGGTGGATAATTGTGGAGTTGTTGCAGGTAAATAAGGAGCCATACAGGCAATAGGCTGCAAACGTAACCCCTAAGGCACAGGTGGCAAACATGAGGACTAGGGCCGAATCTGGCCTTCCACCTTGTTTTATCCAGCTGGCACCTTGTTTCTACCTGGTGGCAGTGCTGAGCTCTCGCTTAACTGTTAAGGAGTAGTTACATTTACACAGTCCTAAAATTACACTCGGCCCTTTGAAGGGAACCGCGAGGCCGATGTGGCCCCAGGTGAAAATGGGTTTGACACCCCTGCTCTAGAGGATAAAAACATGCTATGAACACTGTATAATCTCAAGTATTATAAAAATAAAAGGGATAATTTAAGGAATCCTTAAGCATATAAGAGGAGATGTTATGCCATAAGATATCAGAGTTTTACCTGTATTTTGTTAACAACAAAATGTTAAGATTTGTGATGTGCTCCAGAACTCATTATTTCAAAGAAAAACTTACATCTTTAAAGAATATGAAGTCTAAAACACAGAGAGAAAAAAACAACTTCTGTTATTCTCTAGTAAACTTTTTAAAAATCAGCATTGTCAGGTTTATTAGAGAGACAAAATCTGATTTAGCAAATAAACATCAATGTATCATTTTTCCATTTTTCACTTTCACTATCCTCACCTTTCCCTTAGATATATTAAATCTGAAAATAATAAAAATCATATATTGCTCTCTTAACAATATTTTCTTAGCAGATGGCTTTCCTCAGACACATGATCCAAAATTCCACCTTTTGATTCTGTCATCTTTTAGGACTTGAAGGTTTTCTGAAAACTGGGAAGGATAACGTGAAGGAAGCATGGAGGCTTCCTAAAACTAGTAGCTCGGAAGGGACACACACCACTTGCCTTCGGATCTCAGTTCCTCTGAAGCCTTGCCCTACACTTTGGGGCCACAGCAATCTCTGTGCTCTCAGCTCTTCCAGAGTGATTGTTCATAACTCTAGTTTGCCCTGTTGTTCTGACTCCTATACTTTGTCTATCCTCATCTTGACACTCTAGTTTTGCCACCTATTATGGTACCTTCAATCAATTCTGTCTGAACAAATGCATAAACTGTCAAGTTATTTTTATAATATTTTATTTGGATCATTTAGCTATAGGTATGTTTGTCTATATAAAACTCATCTGACTCAATGACAACTTAAACATAAAGCTCTTATTACATACATTTAAACCAGCTTTTATAAGTAGTGGGAACTAAATCTGAAGTCAATAGACACTAAAGTTCCAAAATAATTGACTGGTCTAAAGAAAATGTGAAATATTGTCTAAAATATCACTTCGGACTCCTTAACTCTCTATTTTCACCTGCTTCTCATGTAGCTGCTACCCTAACCTATTAGGAAAGAAACTGCCAGCATCAGCAATGCTATTTTGAATCTGCCTTCACTGATAGGGTTGTTAATTGAACAAGAAGATGTACACATATAGCTTTACCCATGAACGATGAATTTCAAGTCATTTAGGAGGTTGTCTTTAAAAGTTGAAAGGGGAAATAATGACTATTTAGAAAAAGTACCATATGCAGTCTCTGGAGATTTGAGGTTCCATAAGCTAATCTGGGACGTCTTGGTGTTTCAATGACATTTTTAAAGTATACTTTCAGAGACAAATTTAATGTTATGTATTTTCTGAAGTACATAAAAAAACCTAAATGACAGGCTTATGAACTTAGAGGTACTTTGATAGTGCCACCTAGTGAATACAATACAGAAATCCACTTGAAAAGAAATTATTTCGTTAAAAATATGTGTACAGTAACATTTTTTGTGACAAAGAATTTATCCCTTTATGGTGCCAAAAATATATTGTCACTTGAAAACTCATGTAGCTTTAATATTTTTCTTTGTTATGCATTTAATAGATTTTAAGAGCCAAACAACATTATAAAGGGTAACTATTATAAAACAGTGGTTGAGCTTACACACTGTGCAAAATTTTAGTAATAATCACATTGCATTTCTGAGAGAGCTGTCTGAGATAAATAGCTCTGTTATATACATCTGCTGACTTTCCTTAATATTCTCAGACATTCAGTAACTCAAGCCATGTGGGAAAGGAAGAGCAGGTTACAAAAGTGGGTTTGTTGATCCTGAGGGTAAAGTCTTATCAGACTAGCAAGTTCAGTTCTGTCTGTCTCTTGACAGGAAAGAACAAGGTTGTAAAATGCTTTGGACAGAGGTTATCGATGCTGATCTGGGTAATAGGAAAAGGACAACAGTACACATCCATAAAATGGTGAAGGGATTGTGAATACTTACTTAGTTTTCATGTAGTAACCAGTAAGAGTCTGATTAAAGATTTGAAGTGTTTAAGCTAAAAGGAAGGTATGATGATGAGTAGTAAAACTTTCCTGATGAAATCAAGGAGTCCCTATGAAAAACAATAGCACAAGTTTAAATTTTATCTTTAATGTCATTTTCATACTGACCTGGTCATAAGAAACATACACATTCTGTTTCTGTGGGCCTGATAGCCTTTTTCATTATTATTTACCTCTCATTAGAAGATCTTTGGCCATATATTTCTGCTCAGCTGTTAACACCTAATATATTAAAATACCCTGATATCAATTTTCATGTGCTCTATTCTTTAATGGCTTCCTTTCTGCATCCAGTTGTTGCCTTTGCCTACACAAACAAGTTACACCTGGAGGCTACTTGCTCCAGGGCTTATGGCCATATTAAGTGAGTGTCAGGGCTGTCAAAACCTTGGAAGTTATCACTGAATAAATAGTACCAAGTATCAATTAAATATTGCCTACTAGATAGAAGAGGAAATGTCACTCTACTGATTACTGTCCTCTAAATCACTTTTAGCTCTACTTATCAATATCTACTCCTTAAATTACATCTGAAGGTGCAATAATAGTATACGCCAAAGGTGGCCTGTGGCATCTTTCACAAGGTGCTCTGATGTGTTACGCATCATCTGTATGGGCAGAGAGGGAACAAGAGAAAATGGAATGGAGCCTTTTCTTTCAGCATTATTTATTGAGTGGCATTTGCCTGTGATGCCTTACTGTTTCATCCAGAATGCTCTGCTCAACAACTGCAGGTCCCAGGTCAATGCTACATGACCAGCTGCATATTTTGAATTTAGAAAATCATTTTTGAAAGAGGAATTTAGGCTAAATCATGCATGAAATTTTTTATCATTATAGATTTGTCCTCAGAAGCATTTGCCCTTGAAGATGCATTATTTATCTTTGTTTGGAAACTTTAGGCTTTTGCCTTTGAAGCACTCTTCATGCACTTCATCAAAGGCAGTTATTTCCATTACTATGAATTTCTGTTTCTTCCACACACAGCATTATAATAAAAATGAGAAAAATAAAGAAATCACTCACCCCAAGGCATCAGCTGTTTCCATTTTTCATTTTCACAGTTTTCTCCTTTTCTTTAGATATATTAAATATAGAGATAATTCTATTCACATAGTAATTACAATATTGTATTTAATGACTTTCAAATAAGTTATGTCATTAAATGTGTCATGTGTATCCTCCTGGTCATCATTTTTGTTTCCTGAGTATACAGGTCAGTTGGCTCTGAACTTATAAATCTGGAAAAATCCATCACATGCCAGTTCAATGACGCACCTCAAAGTGAAATTTAGTAAGATATACATATGATATATATATCACATATGAATGTATATATGGTATATATAACTTGTTAAGACTTCAAGTCTCTAAATATCATCTTATAATTACATGAACAGTTCCATTAATGCCTGATCGATAATGGAAATGGACAAAAAATACACAGAAGGCCCTTTCTTGGCATTTCCCCCCATTTCCCAAGAGCTGGGCAGTACCGACACAGTCTTCCAACTGGTTGCCACAGTGTCTACAAGGTGCTGCCTTAATTATTGATTTATGAATAATGAATAGTTTGTCTCCTTATATTATGGACACCTATTCAAATGCCTGAAATATGTTTTTATATCATCTCTCCATCTCTTCTCACTCTTATCTGAGCTCTCCAACTTTTTTGGAGCTTTCTCTTCTGTATGGTTTTGCAAGGCAACCCATATAGATGGGATTCACTTACTGTGATTACGCCACTCTTAAATGGCAATTGATAAATCCCCCATAACACCAGTTGTAAAGGGTACTCCATAGTTTTCACAATCATATTTTAATGTCTGGCATAAATTTATCTGAATTGGTAATTTAGTTAACATTTATTTAGATTTTTAGAAACTGACTTTCTTCTTTAATTTTATTATTGTTTTGCATAAATAATTTTTTTACCTTTTGTATTTTTAATACAAATTTACTAAACAGTATTTAAATGGTAAGTTGATTCTTTTTTATTTATTTTTTAAGTAATGATATATTTCTAGTGAAAAATACTTCAATATCTACTAACAAGAAGCAAACCTGTCAAGCAAATTAATCTCTCTAAGTCTTATATTCTCCTATACATTGGAGATGAAATTGTTTAGAAGGGCAAACAGAGAGCTACTGCTGCGTCTTTCCCTGAGGGAATAGTCAACTCCAGGTCCTGTCCCAGCTTGCTCAGGTCCATGAGACCAAGAATCTTATGCCTAGAAATCTAGCTTCTGTATTTTCTTTCTTTCTTTCTTTCTTTCTTTCTTTCTTTCTTTCTTTCTTTCTTTCTTTCTTTCTTTCTTTCTCTTTTCTGTTGACATCTTTCTTTATTTTTTTTAATTTTTATGGTGTCTTTCCATTATCATTAAGTCATCTTAAAGCTCCCTCTTCCTGCAGCCACCACAGTGCTGTCCATGTCCATGAGTCCTTTTTCCTAAAAGATAGGTTGATTCTTGATACTGAATGTTACACTGCTTTCCAGGGAAATTATACTTATCTGCCCTATTCAAAATTAATGTGCCAGATTATGTCAACATGGCTGATCTTTTGTATTCTCTAATTTAGAAGTTCATAAATATAAAAAGTATATAGTTATAAAATTATAAAAATATTAAAACTGTACTTGCATTTTTATGATTGATGTGGAAAATGATTAGTTCCTAATTGCATTTCTGTATTTTTTGTTGTGGTTCATTGTCATTAAATAAGTAAATGAAAGATATGCAATCAAAGGCACTATGTACTACTTACAAATTAAGTCTCAGTAAAATCAAATAGTATAAAAATAAATTCAGAAGAGTTGTAACAACTTATAACCAAATGACTAAGCACCAACGGTCAGTCACTGTTATTGAATACGGATTTATGAGAGAACCCAGCAGCACAAGGGGAAAAATGAATTGATTAGACTGCCCTAATGGCCCCTTATCAAACTGCATAGATGAAGAAATTTGATTGCCATTAATCTAGGCTGAAATAAAAATTGAGAATGGACAGGGTTGGTCATCACAATGTCTTATAAGAAGACTTTCAAGTTTTAGTTTTATTGTCAAAATTTGGTGTTATCTAGATTGTGTATAAATAGCTAATCAATTGATCTGTGTTTTCCTATGTTTCTCTGTGTAGATCTTTTATCTGAGCACTTGCTATTATTATGGACTCTGTAGAAGCAGACTCCATAGTCACAGCAGTGCTATCTATCTTCTTGACATATTGTTTGCAATAGAACTTCATAAATAATATTTTAGCCATGCAGTTTCTAGTGGAAAAAATATCATGAACTGCAGAATCCATAAAACTTTTAAACATGGATGTCATTATCATTCCTAAGAAAAGCAGGTAAAACTACATAGAGTTCAAAGTTTGGAAAACTAAAATTTTGTTCTTCAAATCATTGTGTTTTGATACCTTTTCTAGTGCACAAAATGTCTGTTGCATAATAAATAAA